>BGPR01000028.1:1111432-1273854 GCA_013235015.1 Araneus ventricosus | reverse complement strand
AAAATTTGATATAGATCTACAATTTTGATGATCAGACAGCACACTATATTTCATTTATTCAAGCCGTTTTGTTTTTGAGTCATAGAGCTCACATAAACTCGAATATACAGACTGACAGACGATCATACCTTTGGAACCAAAATTTGATATAGATTTACAATTTTGATGATCAGACCGCACACTTTATTTCATCCAAGTCCTTGCGTTTTTTAAACATAGAGCTCACATAAACTCGAATATACAAACTGACAGAAGATCAACTCTTATGAACCAAAATTTGATATAGATCTACAGTTTTGATTACCAAACCGCTAACTATATTTCGTTTATCTAAGTCATTGCGTTTTTGAGTTATCGCGTTCACATACAAGCGAATATACAGACTGACAGACAGTCAACCTTTCGACAGATTTAGCCTAAAATAAGATACATTACAAAAGTAAATACGTCTAAAATTTTGATGATAAAATCGCATGCAAAATTTCCCCTTTCTAGCTGTTCGCACTATTTAATTATTGTATCACATGCACGCGAAGAAACAGACAGACAGACTTCCCATGACGAATTTTGTGCAAAATTTGACAAAAATATGCAATACTGGTGTAAAGACCATGTTCTAAATTTCATCTGTCTAGCTCATTTCGTTTCTGAGTTATTGTGTTCGCTAATAGAAAGACAGACAAACAGGTATAATTAGGGCCGGATTAAGCCCTCTAGGGGCATTGCAATTCTAGAGGCCCCTTTTTTACCTCTTCAACTTCCAAAACAAGATGTTTTTGTATTAATTTTAATTTAATCTCTATATAAACAGTCAAATTTTGAGGAGCAGAAACAGTAAAACATTTTTAATTGCGGGTCACTTTCAAGACAGTGTATTTCAGTGTATCGCGTATAAAAAAATGAAAAATTAAAAAGTAATTTTATACAAAATAGTAAAAAAAATAACAAAACTTTTATTTAACACATTCTATATATTTTTTAATAATAGGATCGGGCATTTTTTAAGTTAGAAAACAGCACATATATTTTTTTAAATTTATAGAACATCATTTATTCATTTATTCAAAGAAAGCACACTGCAGAGATGACTCCATTTACAGAGTGCATGATCAAAAACATACAAAAAAACACAAGCCACAAAGTGAATTAAAACGCAAAGGAAAAAAAAATCATAATATAAAACTCTCAGAAGGTAATAAGTAAAAGATGTTGTTAGAATAATGTTCCAAACCTTTGACGATACTTGATTTTAATTTGAATAAGTTCGAGTGTACGAGTGCATGGCACACAAAACTAAATTATTCTGGAAGTACCGCCAGAAGTAATAAATTACCAAAAGTAATAAATCTCAAGGCCTCGGGACCCTCTAAAGTTTCGGGGCCTAAAGGCAGCTGCCTATTTTGTCTATTTAATAATCCGACCCTGGGTATAATTCCAAAACTGTTTTCTTCGGATTCGGGAAGGTCTGAAACTTGGAGATTCATCAAAGTCTTGAGATTGAAATTTTTGACAAATACAATACTTTCTGTGCAAGAAAGTAAAAATATTAGTACGATTATATTATATAGAAACGATTCTATTTTTTTCCATTCTTAAGAATGGGAATAATACCTCTTCCTTGCAAACGAGTATAAGTTGCAATGAATAACCTCATCAGCATGCAAGTGTCAGATATACAACAGCTTATCATTCATTTTACAAATGGTTTCATGAAGATAATAATGAAGCTCTGAAAAGTAATTGAGAAATGTGTTTTTATTTTCTTTGTATTAAATGCGAATTATAAATAGAAAATTATAGTAAAGTTACAAGCGGAATACTATAACTTTAAATATTGCACTCGCCATTATAGCTAAACAAATTGCCAGTAAAAAAGTAAATTTTCAAAGCGTCTATTTGATCTTTTTAGCATTTTTCTGTTTGGTTGACCATGATTTCATTATAACTAGCTTTGTTATGCACTTTTATTTAACTTGACTTATTTCCTGATTGTGAAGATGGAATTTTACTATCGATTTTTTCACTCAATTCCTGATGTGCTCGAGTTTTGAAATCTTATACACTTGTTTGCTCTCAATGACAATACTCTATTTTAATACTTTCGGAACTTAATTGTCAACTAATAGATTGATTTAATTAAATTTTGATTCCATACGAGTGGCGCCACCTAGTAGTGAATTCGAGAAAGAATTTATTTCCATAATATTTATAATGAAGAATTATAAATTAAAGATTAAACAGTAGAAAGATAATTAAAATACAGATAATTTTTGACCTTATCGTTCATAAAAGGGTGTTTTTAAAAGCTGTTCCATTAAATTTATTAATAGATTGCTTTCACCGAAACAGATAAAAATCCTATTTTCAAAAAGAATTTATCGTAAAGAATTATAGATGAAAGTCTAAACAGTAGAAAATAATTAAAATAAAAATAATATATGCCTTTTAGCATTCATAAAAGTTTATTTTTAAAACTCTTTCTATTAAATTTATTAATCGATTGTTTTCCCCGAAATAAATAATAATCCTATCTTAATAGAGTTCTCTAAAAATGTGATCCCAAAAGAATCGATAGAGATGCCGTTTAATTGATGCGAAGCGATGGCTTTGAATCGAAATCGATCCCCCCTCTCCCTCCCAGTTTTTGGCGAACTGTTTCCTCGGGAGGTGATCAAACAGTGACAGTCGTTTGAAATTGTTTTCTTTCCCGAAGTGAAGAGCAAATTTCGTGACAGCTGAACACGTCCCCCGCTCCATGTTTGCTCTCCTCTCTGCCGATAATTTCATTAGCGTCCCCCTCGTCGACTGGCTACATTCTTGCGCCGCGACAAAGCGGGGCACTATTTAAATGGGGGGGAGGGAATAAGAATTATGTACAAGAAGAGTCATTTTTAGGACGCACTCGTGAAAAAATACTACTGGGCGAACTGTGAATGAAAATGACAGAAGTATTAATTGCATTAATTCTTGAAGAATATAGAAACGCTTTTTGTGAACAGAATGAAAAAACAAAATGGAGGAATTCGGCTTCTTGTACTTCTTCAGGGGCCAAACAAGAAACAGAGATTCAATTTCAACGCATTTAATTTTTCCTAACCTAATTTTTCATATTTTATTTTAATCTAGTTTGGTTTTTTGTATTATAAAACATACAGTAGAATCCGAACCCCAGGAATGCAAAATTTCGGATAATCCGAACAGCTTTCTCTAATTTTCTGAAAAAATTTTACTGAAAAAAGATAAAATAACAATTACGAATGAAGCTAATATTTATTCCTAACTTAAAGAAGTATTCGAATTGGTCTCCTTAAGGATCGCATTCTTTTTTTCCTATCTAATAAGATGACCCCTCCTGTTTTAGAAAGGGGCTGTCGTTTCCATTCATCTGAGAAGGCATAGAATACTTGAGATGCTTATGGATTCGACGTAATTCTTGTGTCAAATTATAAAGCTAATTAATGATTCAATTTTAGATTTAAAGCCTAAAAATGCGACAATTCGATGCACGTCAATATCAAGGGCGCGAGACTTGAGGGGTTAAGAATGAATACAGCACCTTAATTAGTATAAGCAAACTCAGATATCTTCTTCGCTTGCAAAAAAATATTACTGAGAGAACTGTGAAAATTACAGAAGTATTAATTGCATTGATTCTTAAAGGCTATAGAAACATTTTTGTAATGCAAATCTACCTGAAAAGAAAACCAATATTTCACTGTGAATAGAAAACTCACCGAATGATGGCTCATTTGGACATTATGCAACAGAATCATCCTTAAACCGACGGAAACGGAACTCCGCCGATTTTTTTTCGGATAATTCAATATATGTTTCTAGAACTTACCCTGTTCATGTTTTGTGATTTTATATTTTGAAATTGTAGCACGAGAAGTCCTTTAGACATGTTTCCAATCTCTCAGCTACAATTAAATAGATAGCATATCAAATCGCAAGGATTATTTAAAATTAAAACACATAAAAGTAATTTTATATTTCAGAAAAACAAAATTAAATAATTAATAATAATTAAATAATTAATAATCGATAGATATAAGACGCTAAGGCGGAAATAGTACGTGGCAGGAAAAAGGGGTACTGATAATTCATTACAAAACGTGGCTGCAATTGCTGAAAGTCATATTTTGTTCTTTCAACAGTTCTTTAAATTCTTCACGCAAATGAGTTTGCAAGACCTTTATTACAATCTACGGAGGAGAGAACGGAGTTGAAATGAAAGTTTTGATAAACGCTTCAAAGAAGACCAGCTAGAAATGAAGCTTAGGCTTAGAAAACGTTCTGATCAACTTAGTCAGAGAAGGGAAAATCGTGTTCATTCTCAAATTCAGGTGAATGTCCCGTAACATAGCTGTGGCAATATGTCTGAGGTGTGCGAATTCGGAAAACTAAGTGAACTCGAGTAAAAAAATATACCAAATGCTGTCATGATGGGAAAGTTCGTATTCCAAATCCGACAGAAGCTCCTGATCTTTTCAAAAAATTACTCTGCAGCAATTCACAGGAAGCAAAAAACTATCGACAGCATATTCGAGAATATAATGCTGCATTAGACTTTGCATCTATGGGAGCTGAAATAAAGGCACCTCCTGGAACATACCCATATTGCTTCCGAATACATGGTCAGATTTATCATATGGTTTCTTCTCTCTATTCAAATGAACGAAACAAACCTGCTATGGACAACTGTACATATTTGACTCCAGTGAAGCAAGTAACAGACGTATACTGCTTTCACTCTGTAATGGAGAAGTTGGACTCTTTATTACGAAGCATAAATACATTTGCTGAATCATATCTTCAGATGCATCAATTGATACAATCTAATCCAGCTGTAAATTTTAAAATGGTTTTTATGGAACATCCAGATTTAGACTTGAGCAGATATAATGTACCTACTTCAATGACAGAAGTTGCTGCAATATTTGTTGGAGATGATGGAGAGCCCCCAGCAAATCGAGATATTTGCATCTATCCAGTTGCTGGTAGTTGCAAAAATATTTCGCCACTTAATCAGTGCAGCCGTCCTATGGTTTATCCTCTTCTATTTCCGCATGGAGAATGCGGATGGAATTCCAACATGGAACATGTTGAAGAAAGAAGATCTTCAAAACGTATTAGGGTTACAGAGTTGCAATATTATTCCTACAGGTTTGCTGTTCGTAATGCATTCTACACAACAGCTGAAAACTCTTTCAACAGTATATAGTAGACGCCTACGTTAAAACCGAAGGATCCAGATTAAACTATTTAAGGCTTAATCAAAAAGAGTTGAGTGTGGAGCTCTATGAAGGACTTTAGATACATTACAAACTGAAGCTGAAAATAATGGATCCGAGATGGGAAAATTAATTATTTTACCGTCATTATTTCAAGTTAGTCCTCGCCACATGCAACAAAACTCAATGATCTGTCCATCGAGCTAAATAATGCTGTGTTGAACTTGATTCCTGGCAGGGAAGAGGTATATGATAGTATCGACTGCATTTTAAGTGAGGATCCCCAGGATCAACTGTCATATCCTGAAGAATTTTTAAACAGCCTCACTCTAACAGGAATGCCACCCCATAAACTGAGATTAAAAAAAGGTGCAGTGATACTGCTACTTCGTAATTTGATGTCTTCAAAAGGCCTGTGCAATGGAACAAGGCTAATAGTGACAAAACTACAGCGTAACGTAACGTTACTGAAGCAGAAATGATTGGGTCAAACTGAAAAGAAACATTTCAGAATACCTCTCATCCGATCGGCCAATAATATGCCTTTTCGTTTTAAAAGAAAACAATTCCCTGTACGTTTGGCATTTTCTATGACCATTAATAAATCCCAAGGCCAAACTTTTGATAAAGTGTGCTTAGTATTAACTAAGCCTGTTTTTACACATGGCCAACTTTATGTCGGTTTGTCTAGAGCCAGGTCATTTGATAGTGTTTCAGTGATCTCTTCGACCAAAGAGGTATGTAATTGTGTTTACAGAGAAATACTGTGAACATTAATATAACCCTTTAATATGTAATTTGCTTATACTTTATATATAATTTAAATTTTGACCTGCAACAGCATTAATTTTTTTAAAAATTATATTAGTTGTTTAAGAGAATTCTTTTTTTAGTGTAATGATGTAGTGCAAATTTGTTCATTTATTAAGTGTCTTATTCAAGGATGTTCTGACTGTTACAGTGAATAATAATGGAAACTTTTCAAATCATGTTTTGTATATCCAGGAATAAAATTTTTGTAGCGTTCAGAAGATCAATGTTTTGCATATCCAGGAATGAAATTTTTTGTAGTGTTCAGAAGTGCAATATATTGTATTTTCAAGTCATATATTCAGAATTTTATGTATGTGTTTGTATATATCGTGGAATAGAGTTGAATCATTTTTTTTAAAGAAAATGTTTAAGAGAATTCTCTGATACATCAATGCCTGTTGAATTTGACTTCCTGATGCTTTCACTATATAAAAAACGACCCTTTTCAAGGCCAAAAATTTTTTCCCTTCTTGATTAAGGTGAAAGCATTAAAAGGAAATCAGCTTAAGACTTTTATTTATTCATAATATTGTCTTTTTTTCATGTTCATAGTGATAAGATGTCAGACCACAATCTCTTTATTAATAATATTAAATCTAATTTGTTTTTAGAATTAATTTTATAATAATTATATTTGTTTTAATTCTGCAACTCTTATTTATTTGTTTATTTATGCACTTTCATAAGTTTCTTTGTAAGTTTTATTTGAAGAAAAATATCTTTTTGATTTATTCTGTGCTGATTTAAATTAAAGCGTCAGAAGAAAAATAAAGCTGATTCATATATATATATATATATTCTAAATTCTTTCATTTTAGGGTAAATTACCCTGTTTGTTTTTTCAACAACAATAGTAACAGGGATGGTTTGTACAGCAAAATTAATTTAACCTGGCTAAAGCTTGTCCACAGCCAAGCTGCTATTTTAATTGTTGAAAACTCCATTTACTTGGATTGCCTATTTCATTATTTTTAATAACAACAGTGTTCTTTCACTTGTTGACGTATACTGTTTAAACTTGATTTTTGTTTATGGTATCTTTAGTAATTTCAATTTATTAGATTTTATTTAAAATTGAAGTATTGTTCAAATAATGACTTTTTGATATAGGATTTAATTCTTGTTTACTTTATTTATGTATGATTATATACTAGTTATATTTGGATTTATATTATATATATATATATATATATATATAGAGAGAGAGAGAGATTTCACAATATTTTTGCTAGGACACGCAGTGTCTTCATTGTAACTAGCGAAGCGAGCAAGGTTTGCGTAGCAAACTTGGGAGGATTGCAACGCAATCCTCCTGGGGGTTGGCGAGCTTAGCGAGCAGGGGGCAGAGCCCCCTAGTAAATAATAAATTAACACGCATACTATCACATGGTAGTTACGCATTTCGTAGTGTGATGACATATAATTTCGAATGTTTGCCTGCTCACAAGATTGCTGCCGGAGTTTTGAAAATTCACTGCCTATGGAAAGAAGCTTTATGATATCATGTACTGACAGAGATGAACATTGCTCGGCAAATTTTATAAAAGTCTGCTTTCTTTCACGGGATATTCTTGGTGTACGTATCGTCTTCATTTTCATCCTCTTTCTCCTTTCCCAGTACATGTTGGATTATTTCGCGACAGAGTGAGTGTGAAAGGAGCAGAACGGACTATATTCCCCCCATGTCTATACTTACTTTTTATTTTTTTATCTCATAGTCCTAAATTTATGTTATGTATTTGTACCTTCAAAAGTGTCTTTATTTTGATATTGCAGGTAAGACAGATTTCACTGCACTAGAACTCAGCTGAACTGTTGTGATGAAGAAGAAAAAGTCATGACCTCAGAGCTCGGTAGCTCACGACAAAGTGAACAGTGGAAAGGATTTCGAGTGATTTGAATATTATTTGTATCATGGATTTCTCCTCAATATATCTGTAGCAAGAATTAGAGCTCCATTTCTGCGATTTTCTTTGTTTCACTCATCTTCTGAAAAGTATAAATATGCATTTATTATTGGAAGTAAAATTGTGGAAAATTTAATAACTACTTGTATTTGATCACTTAGATATTTTAAAGTTTAATAATGATAAGTCAGACATTTTTTAAAACTCGAAATGATAAATTTGCAGTAATTTAAAAAGTTTGTAAATGTGTTTCAAATTATTTCTATCTATTATTTTTTTCAGAAACTCACATAGAACAAAAACTTACCAATAATTTAGCTTCTTCTTCTTAGAATCAAGAACTCCAGATATATCAAAAGCTATTCTTTCTTGATGCAAAACAAAGCTTCATTCTTTTCATTAACTATGGTAAAAACCTGATATTCACAAATCGCAAAAAAATGAAACCTTCCATAAGAATTATTTTCTCTCTCGATACACATCAGTTCTATGGTATCAGTAGTTCATGCCGTAAATTTCATAGTGTCTTTGTTCTTCAATTTATTTCAAGAGGAATATTACTCAGAACCTTCCTTAAATAAAACACAATCACAAATAAAAAATTTTATTGAGCAATTCCTTGCATTATCGCCTAACAGAGTTTGGCTTCAGCAGAATTTCTTCCTTACGTATTGTTAGTAAATGCCATCAAACTGGAGAAGGATAAAGCTCTTTACCAGTGACTTTAACAGAGAGTCTGTCTTCAGCACGGTTTCTCCTAGGTGTATTGTTAGTCAATGCCTTCGAACTGGTGAAGTATAAAGCTCTTTACCAGTGGCTTTAACAGAGAGTCTGTCTTCAACACGATTTCTCCTCGGTGTAGTGTTAGTAAATGCCATCGAACTGGGGAAGGATAAAGTTCTTTACCAGTTGCGTAGCCACGGTTAAGGGAGGAACAAAGAGGGTATAGATTTCCAGGGCACTAGTCTTAGGGGGACCTTAGAGTCAAAACTTTAGAGCGTTTATGTCACTTTTAAAAAGATATGATGAGGCCACGAAACAATAATAGCATGCTCCGGGCGCCATTTACCTACGCTTGACCATTGATTGCGACTCGGAGGAAACGTAAAGATCATATTATACACCTGGCACTCCTTACCCTCGCTACGCCACGGTTCTTTATAAATGCTTGTAGAAAAGAAAGCCCAATCTATTTCAGCTAAAAAGTACTCTTCAAGAGAGAACTCTAAAAATAAAAAATCTACTAACAAAGATTATTGGATTCGAGAGATATGTTTCTACCTCTGCAAGTACAAAAGAAACACTTCACATTTTTTTTAAAAAAATTGTTATTCGTGAACTCAATCTCACCAAAAGATAAAAAATGTGTATATATGTTACGGCTAAAGCAAGAATGAAAGGTAAATCTAGGTTTAAACGGTTAAAGTGGGTGTTGCCAAGGTTTTGTGGCTAAAGCCTGAAGATTTCCCAACGCTTCCACCTTTAACCAGCTAAAACTGGGTCTAACCAATCCTAGTCTTTTCTAAAGGTTAAACCTAGGTTTAACTTTCATTCTTACTTTAGCCGTAACATATAGTTCAATAATGAAATGAAATAAAAAAAAATTGCTGAATACTTTAGCAAAATTATGTTACTGAAATATACTCTATGCCTTTATTAATTACCTTCTTTCACTACTGGCGTATTTTTGACAGATGCCATGCGGTAAAATCTCAGTTTGGTACGAGGCATTCGATTCCACTAAAGGGCTGGTGCATGTAAATCTGTCGGAGTTAAACGTCCATCTGCTAGTGTTTTGTGGACGCTTGGGAAGTGTTGCCCGCTCAGGTTCATCATCTGACAACAGTTCAAAATTACGAAGCATGTACCAAGGTAGCTCTCGTGTCGCTTCAGAAACGGGACGTCAATCAAATTAAAGCTAAATACTATGAGTTAAAGGCAGACATTTACCAACAAAAGAAAAAATATTGAAGAATACAAAATTTCACGAAAGCATAGAGATTCGAACAACCTATAATATACAAGTGGGTGACAGAAAATTGTGAACACCTTAGGATTTGCACATTTTTTCAAATATCCCGAAAGGCTAGAAGGATTTTCTTTGAAATTCGACCATGTAAAATAGAGACTTGAACTCACATTTAATAGTAAAGATTCGGTCAGGAGGGTATTTAGGGGACCTACCAGAAATTGATGAAGAAGAAAAAATCTGTGCTCACCCCGTTTATAAGAAAGCTGATAATGATTTTCAACTTTCATAAATGGTTTTGTTTGATCTGCACAATACTTACATGCATTTTCGTAGTGCTAGCACGAATATTCGGGAAAATATAAGGATTTTCTCAAAAAATCCCAAATTTTCCAGAATGTTTTTTGCTTATAACATACAGAGTTTTCAATCAAATTATATGAAACTTACAGAATATTTGAGGCTATGTTAGAGAAGTCTTGTATTAAAATTTGAAGTAAATATTTTGTTATTAGAGGAAATATGAGTATTTGTAGTAATTAATATTTTACTGCTCATGTGTTATATATAGCGTAATTTTTTCTTTCACTACTTTAAAGCCATAAATATAGGGCAACTTATATAAAAATTTCAGTGAAATATCATTAAAATTCAGAAAAATAGCTGCATTACAACGAGGTGAATTTCGGTTGGACTCTAAGAGAAAATGGAGAGGATTCTTGCACAAACTGATTTCTTAAACTTGAATACTCTAATGATTATCGTCGAAATACAATTTAAGTAATGAATTTAATTTAGAACTATACATGGGTAATCAGAATATTAAACTTTCCTAAAATTCAATATTACTTTTCGAAGATTCAAGTTTAGAAAATATCAATTTGTGCTAGAACCTTCATCATTTATCGTCTCTTAAAGTTGAACCGAAATTCGCCACTCTGCAATGCCGATATGTTTCTGAATCTTAACTGTATTTAACTGAAATTTTTATATCAGCTGCCCTATATATCTGGTTTTGAAGTTGAGAGAGAAAAATTACACTACGTCTCGCACATGCGCAGTAAAAAATTATTTACTACAAATACTCATATTTCCTCTAATATTCAAAGTATTTACTTTAAATTTATTTTAATACAATGCTTCGGTAACAGAAATATTATGTAAGTTTCGTATAATTTGGTTGAAAACTCAGTATGTTATAAGCAAAAAACATGCCGAAAAAATTTGGGATATTTTTAAAAGAAAACTTTTATATCTTCCAGAATATTCGTGCTATTTTTACGAAAATGCATGTAAATATTGCGCAGATCAAACAAAACTATTGATGAAAGCTGTAAATCATTATCAGCTTTCTGATAAATGGAGGGAGCCCAGATTTATCACTTCTTCATCAATTTCTGGTTGGTCTCCTAAATGCCCTTTTGGCTGAATCTTTACTGTAAAATGTGAGTTTAAGCCTCTGCTTTACATGGTCGAAGTTCAAAGAAAGTTCATCCAGACTTGCGGTAGATATTCTAAAAAATGTGCAAATCCTTAAGGTGTTCACATTTTTTTTGTCACCCATCTGTATTTCTGGCCTTGAATAACAAAGATGCTGTGTCTAGGTCGTACTCCAGACAAGTTAGAATCCCGATGACAAAATTTCGACAAATGAAATTTCTAAATCCAACGCTCAATTTGTCTTAATTAAATACCATTTTAACTAATTGTTACATATTTCTAATTAAAAGTTTTGTCGCTAAATCAAAAAAATTATGGCATTACTGAAATAAATTTTGACGAATGATTGGATTCAAATATTGAAACTCAGAAAATTCATTTTATTAAAAAATATAAGATAATTAGTTAAAAAGAATGAAAAGTAATTAAAGAAGTCTGTTAATCCCTTATCTCTGCCCCAATAAAAACACTCAAATGCCTCTCTTCTTGGCCAGCATTGGAGGGGATGTGTCTGAGAAGGTTATCCAAATGAGGGAGATCAAGCTCATGTCATTGGCGAGAAAACAGAATGGAGTCATCAACTGAGAGATCGCAAAAAGGAAAAATTCTGATTCTGTTAACCCTTTTGAGTTTACTACATGTTTCGTTTTGAAAATTACCAAATTTATTTTAAAAATTAGTATGATCAAATGTAGCTGATCATAAATATATAAAGGAAAAAACTTTACCATTTTTTTTATTTTCATGAAATTTGTGGTTTCACAGTGAAACCAATGAACGGTAACGAGCTATTTTTCCTCCGAATAAGTTATCATCGAAATGCAATTCAAATTACGTATTTAATTTATAAGTATATGTGAGTATTCAGGATATTCAACCTTCATAAAATTCAGTATTACTTTCGAAGATTCAATTTTAAAAAATATCAATTCGTGCAAGAACCCTCATCATTTTGTTTCTCTTAGAGATTAAAAGCAATTGAGCTCTTACAATGCCGATATCTTTTTGAATACAAACGATATTGAACTGGAATTTTTGTATAAGTTGGCCTATATATCTGGCTCTTAAGTTATGAAAGAAAAATTACGCTACGTTTCGCACATGTGCAGCAAAAAAAATGCACAATTTCACTGCGAAACCAATGAACGCGAAAGGGTTAAATGACAGGGACAGGGGTCGCATCCCTAGGCCGCGTCGAGATTTTGACTTGTGGGCATTATGTCCCAATACCGGAAATGCATATCAATAGATGCAGGAATCTTCTATGTTAACGATATACCAAGAAAATTTTCTTCTCATTCATCATACAGTAGAATTTTAGTATTCTGTTAGTTAAACATTTTGAATAGAATACATTTCATAGTCGAATGTATGACAATTTTGGAGTTTTTAAGCAACAATTTTGAGTTTGTCATCATCTTCAGCTCGCTCTTCTTGAATATGAGGCAGGTGAAATCCCATCTAACTTCAGTCATCAACCTAACCAAAAGGTTTGTACGCATTTCTGAGTTTCGAAATCTTGGTTAATTTTTTTCTAAGTGATAATAAGTTTCGTATTGTGCAGTTTCACAGGTACTAAACCAGTTTATACGATAATGAACTCGTATCTCTGTGATGAATTGTTTTGAAGTTAAGAGCAGTAATTTAATCTTCATTTCTTTGATTCATTTATGTCCGCTGTTTTTAATACATTCTGTAGAAGTGTGCATGCATCATGTACTCCCAATTGGAGTTATAGATTAGGAAAGAATATCTTACAATAAACTTTCTTTCCTAAACTTTGATTCTTTCCCTCGCATTAGACATCGATTGATGAACTGGCATGTCACTTGATCACAGCGGTGGGGAGGGGTTCGTTGTTCTGTTTAATTTTAATTTTAATAATGGAAAATGCTCATAATCATGATCACACGATTTCTAAATAAAATAATTAAAAATGGGAATCTCGAATGAGCTCTTCTTCGTTTATTTTGCATTTTTAGATCGTCACAAAAAAACCAGGGGCGGCTCGTATATAGCCAATGTGGAATTGTGGAGCATCCAACAATTTCAGTGTATAGATTTAATCAGTAATTTATATAATTTTGCATGTAATATTTGAATCTATCAACAATCTAACGTAGTTTGCCTTCTTGTGCTTTCGGTCTTCAGGGGAAACACAGTGGGAATGAGATGTCTTTCTTCGTAGAGGGGAAAAAAGACTTCTTGAAGGACTGAAGTTTTCTCAGTCCTGATGCGGGATTTTTAAATACCGCGTGGTTTGATGGGAAGGACTACAAAAAAAAAAAACACATTTCCAGAGATATTAGAAACGGAATTTTAAACATTTTTCTACGAAAAATTTGAAATCCAAAAATTTGAAAATGAATAAGAAAATAAAGTATAATTTAAGATAAATAAAAGTTATTTGAAAAATATTGTATTGTAATATTTCTCTTGTAAATAATTACGATAATAATTTCTCTACATTTGTATTTATTTTATTCTCACACTTTATGACTTTTTATTGCTTAAATAAAATAATGATGTAAATATTTGTAAATCGGAGTAAGGAATGCAGGAAAATAATGGAGAACAATAATTTGTGAGTTAAATTTTTAATTCAAATTAATTACAATTTTTATTTAAAAATTAATAAATTATTCAAAATTAATAAAAAAAGGCGAAATTTAAACTATTCAGAAATACATTACTGTGTAGTGTAGTATTATAAGTAACAGCACCCACACGGTACAATGCACGAGATGGCACTGTCAAAAAACAATCTCCATAAAACTTTCATCAAATTTCTGCACTGATTTTTTCTCACTTACTAACTCACTTTTACTAACATTATCTACGTATACTTTTCGCCCCTCACTTTAGTTTTGGTTATTTTAGAATATTCCGTGTAAAAAATATTACTGAAATTCTGTATTTGGAATAGAATATAAAATTTCTGGTTTCTTTCTTACACATGTAACTGTATTGCTTACAGGTATACCAAACTATAATTCTTTATTTCAATTCACTTCTGTTTAAAATAATGAAGACCACCATAGATTAATACTATCTTTTATTCTTCATTCAACCTTGTGACAGAAACTATAATAATGATAATTGAACTTTAATGAAGTATGGAAATGTTCAAATTAATAAAATTAATGATTATAAAGTACTCGATATCTTTACACTCATTAGAAAAAATGCCTTTTAATGTTAAAAAATTCTTTAAAAATCACTTCTGGGTCTTAAATATATATACTAAAAAATTTATCAAAATTTCACCACTTTCTAAAACAGTATTAAAATTTTGTTAAAAATTTCGTTGTGGATGTATGTTGAAATTTTATTACTTTTAATTAATGAATATACTGACCATTTTCACAAGCATTATAGTACAGAATGTTTATCTCTTCAATAAACTCTCATGAATGAGATTTTATCTGTTTAAGCATTTCAATAACTCCGGAATATTCTTGAAATAACAAACAGAAATGATTTACTTTTTTTGAAGTTTACTTTGAAAGTTTATTATGTAGCATTACGCACCTAAGTTGCCACATATAAGCAATTAGTTTATTATTATTTTCCTCGAGAACATAGTTATACAGAGAAAGTATTGTAGAAGAAAGAGTAGATAGAAAGAGTAGATAGAAAGAGAAAGCATTGCAACCTTCAAAAAATTCAGTCTCGAGATTTTGATGAATTTCCACGTATTGATCCTTCCTGAGTTTATGTTTGTCAGTCTGTGAACACGATAACTCAAGAATGGATAAAATTCGGTATGCCTTCACTCCCAAATTGTAGATTTGCATGGAAATTTATAAAAATAAGTGCCATATTGTGTAAATATACTCGAAAATCGAGGTCAGCCGATTTCTTTTTCTTTTTAAAACTAAGACGCTTCTCCAATTGTGCATTGATAGTACCTGATTAAAGAAATATCTAAAAAAATTCTAATAGTTTAAGTTTTAATTACTTGATGTGAAAAAAAAATTGAGAAATATTCGTTATTGGTTGCGAAAAATTCAGTTTTCTCTCTCTTTGAAATTTCAAAAAATTGAGATAGGTGGTGTTGCTTGTTAAGCGACGCTCTATTAATAAGATGAAAAAACTAAATGTCGAGTTTTATCCTTCTTTCTGTAGCGTTTTTGAGCTGTCGTATTCATACACACTCAGACGGACAGACAGACAGACTTCCCTTTGACGGATTTTGTCAGATGGAGATCTATAATTTTGGTGTAATTACCACGCACATCATACTTCCAGCTCTTCGTTTCAGAGTTATCATGTTCACAGACCGAGAGACGAACCTAATTCCCAAAATGGCTTCTTCGTAATACGAGTGATACGAGGAGATTCATCAAAATCTCCTGGTCGAACTCTTTGACGATTGCGACACTTTCCATGCTTCGTATACAACAAAGTAAAAAAGAATAACGATTTTATGAAAATTAAATTTTTTGATGAAAGCCTCGGCTTCAGGATAGGATTGAAGCGATTCCGAATGTGTCCGAAGATTTTATGTATATATGGGCCTGGCAAGCGCTAATGAGTCAAAAGCCCTGACGATACTGAGGTGTGATATCTTGTAGAGCGTGTCCCTGGCCCAGGAGTTGTCTTCGTTATAATGTTACAGCTCAAAATTAGGAAATCTATTACAAAATAGCCCTCCTGAAGCCTTAAAATACAGGGCATTAATCCAGCAAATCACTGAATGACTTTGCTAATCGAATCCTATAAATGGTGAAAACTGTTTCTCATAGGTTAGAGGCTATTAATTTTTCCAGGTTTATTCAAAGGAATAACACTCTTGAAAAATTGAAATCTATCTGCAAAGAAACTAAGAAGACTGTTTCTCTGAATAAAAAAGAAATAGAAACTCTTTTGAAATTGTGAAAAGCCCGTTGCAAAGAAACTGGTCAAAATCAACTGGAAAATTAATAAGTGTGAATAAAATTATTCTTTTATATCATTTGCTTGGAAAAAGACTGGCACAGTAAGAGAATTGGACAAGAGTTGCTTATTTAGGTCTGTTGCCCTTCGGATAACAGGTTGGTTGGGTGATTCCGGTTCAATGGCGCAAGAGCCAACTTGACCATACTGCGCCAGACATATAATAGGAGACTGGCTTAACTGCAAGACTGTCTCTATCAGTGAAATTCCCCTGAAGAAATATAGGGGAGAGTCGCCGAATTATTTAATGTAAGGTGATGGAAAAGTAATTTGAATGAAAAACTAGTACTAGAATAGCTAATTTACCTTCCAAACAGTATAACTTCTTTTGAAATACATTTAAATAAGTAAAAAAAGCAACTTAAAAAATGAGTCGTCGGTCCAATAAAGGAAACCGGTTGCCTAGGTTGAACCATTGGTTGCCCAGGTTGGACCACCAATTTCTTTAAAGCAAAAATATTTTTTGATTCTTAACTTCACACAATGCATGAACCCAAGTATGCCATTTTATTATCCATATCACTTCCTTTTTTCTCTTAGTTTACTCACAAATGCTACGTATCCTTAGTTTTTAAACTTTTTGATCCAACATTTGATAGCTTTAGTGTTCTTTAATTGTTATTTGCTTTATGCGAAAACTTGCATTTAAATGAGATAATATAAGAATTTGCTGAAATTAAAGCAAGGAAAATTAAGATATTTAATTTTGTTTTTCTTTTATATTAATGTTAATGTGTATTAGGTTAACTTAGATTATTCACTTTTTTCATTAGCTGTTGGTCCCACTCCATATTTGTGCCTCAAAATCCAAAGGACGGCTCTGAAGATTGTAGTCCTCCTTATAACAAGCCTTTGAGCGTACTCGGTGGCTGAGATGCTCACTTTAGATGGTAGGAAAAGCAGAGTTGTTATCTGAAAAGACAGAAATAAATGATTAAGTTGTTTAATCACAGAACGGGGATGGGCGAATAGGCTTTGTGAGTCATTCACCATCACCAAAAGGTCTACAAATTAAACTGAGAAAATATTTAAACCTTTTTTTAAGAGAGATATACTTGATCAACTTTTAAACATAAATATCATAGTCAAAAATATAAATCCGAGCTTGAAATGTCATTATAAACAGCACTCTACATGGATCCGGTGATGTAATTACAAGCTTTCCCTAAAAACACAAGCATGTAATTGAATTGAAAAAATGGTTTCATGCAAAGACATGAAATTTATCTACTTTTTGAGCGCAAAGACTGTATGCATAAGGAATGAAACGGGTAGGCGTAAGGAAAGGCGGAGATTTATTCTGTGACGGTATTATCTGTGTCTGTTCCGGAGTAAAGCGTCTTTTGGACGATTTTACTCCGGAAAGGGGTGACAGGCAATGAGTAAGATGAGCGATTTCTAGAGTTCTTTGTTAGGACACGCTAAGTAAAATGTAAACATCTCCCCCTCCATTTTTCACTCTCCCCCTATTTTGGTGAAAATAACTCCTCCTGGCGCATGCGCAAAAGAGCGAAGGGTTTCGGACAATGTCCCCAGAAATGCTTTATGTTCACCGCATTGAATGAAAGAAGATATTTCTCTTTTAAAACTACAATCTCCGCCCTACTTTCTCATCTACTAAAACAGAATGATGCGTTTTGTGCTTCGTAGTATGGTGAAGAAAACCGATCGTGTACTTTGGATGCCTTCCTTTCGTCCGATTGAAACCGAAATTTGATTCAGATTCACAATTTTGATGACAAGACCTCATAGCGAATTTCATTTGTGTCGCTTGCTGCGTTTTCTTGGATCATTGCTTACACGAATAGACAGTCAAAAATTCGGCGGATTTTGTTTAAAATTTGACACAAGTGTACACGTCTGGGGATGAAAACATAAGCCAAATTTCATCCATACAGTTCTTTGCGCTTCTGAGTTATCGTGCCCACAGTACACCGATGGAACAGTCTCCCTCTCGGCGACTTTCAGGACAATTTTTGCCACAGAATCTTTTTTCCCATGTCGTCCCTTACCAAATTTTTGTCCAAACTTTGATACAAATCTACATTTTCGGTATATAGACAACATACCTAATTTCATTTATGTAGCTTGCTGCGTTTCTGATTTGTGGGGTTCACGTACACAAGAATAGAAAGACCGATATACAGCGGATTTCGTCCAAAATTTGACTCAGGTCTAGAAGTCTGGTGATAAAACCGTATGACAAATTTCACTCATTTAGCTCGTTGAGTTTTTGAGTTATCGCATTCACATGCACACAGATGGGCAAGTGGACTTTGCTTCGACATGTGTCGGCAAACTTTGCTGGAAATCTACAACTTTTATGTAAAGATCACATACCAAATTTCATCCGTCTAGCTTCTTGTTTTTGTTTTTTTTTAAGTTATCGTGTTCACAGACAGTCAGACCGACAGAACGTCGCCCCATGTCCCTGCAACCATTACAGTTGCTGCGCCATTTGGATGGACATGGGAAAACGACAGACAGACATGATTCCAAATGGGTTATTTTCAAATTCGGGGAGGTCTAAAAGGTGCAGATTCATCAAAATACCAAGATCAATTTTTTTACCATTTCAATAGTTTCTTTAGTCGTGTAGGGGAAAGTTAAAAAATCTCACCGCGAGGTAAATTTCAAATAGGGCGGGAAATATTTACAGCTCTCACCACAATTCAATAGTGGGTTTACCACATCAGATGGACCAGGTCATACGGAATTTGCATGGCGCAATGCTAATCAAAATGTGAAAACAACTGGAAAAAACGCTTTACTACAAAAGTCTACAAAACAGTTGGATGAACTAAAAATTTAGTTAGATACTAAAAATTTAGAGAAATCTTTCAAATATTTTAAATAACCGTTCTTTGCTTGCAAGAAGTTGAAGTGGTTGGAGAGGTTTAGCCTTCTTAATATTTCAGGACAGGAATTAATTACATTATTAAATGTCACAATATTTCATATGTTTCTGAGTCGTATTTTTTTCCACATCAACCTGTCTTTTAGTAATGACTTATACCTATTATGTTTCATTACAGAAGTGATTTAATAACATTCAAATATGGAAAAAAAGGAAAAGATTGTTGGTGAGAACAATTTTTAATCTCTAACTAAGCAAACGCAATGAAAAACCAGTCCATTATTATTATTTTTAACTTATGTGTTATATGTCTTGATTTCACCCAATCATGTGTCTAAACAATTCCGTTAACAAATTTTGACAGAAATATTTCCTGCTTATAAAAAGCGAAGACCAAAAATCTTTTAGTCTTCGCTTTGAGATAGCAGTTTTAGTAACAAGTTAAAAAGCCACTTAAAAATTGAAAAGACCGCTTATTCAAAAATGGACTAATAATAATAATAATAATCGGAAGATCGTTTGTGAGAACTAATTTTAATCTGCAAATAAATAGAAACAATGAAATTCAGTCCATTTTTCTCTCTTTCTTTTTGTTTCAAACATGTGTTTTCTGTATGGGTTTCATCCAGATTTGTATCTAAAAAATTATGTTTGCCGATATAATCAGAAGTATTTCATGTTTATTAAAAGCGAAGACTAAACGTCTTTGGAGATTGCAGTTTTAGTAGTAGGTTAAAAGAAATTTAAAATATTAAAAAAAAAATCGAAAGATCATGTGTGATACCAAATTTTAACCTGCAAATAAATCGAAGCAATGAAATCCAGTCCATTCTTCTTTTAAACTTATGTATTATCTATCTGGATTTCATCCAGACTTGTATCTAAAAAAATTCGTTCACTATATGGACAGAAGTATGTTCTGTTTATTAACAGAGAAGACCGAAAGCCCTTGGAGATTGCAGTTTTAGTAACAAGTTCAAAAGCCGCTTAGGTCAACTCTAACTTAAAGTCATCTTCTCTTTCATCAATATATATATATATATATATAAGAAATGATGAATCGCACTTTAATTATTTACGCTACGTAATAATGTACGGGATTCGCTAACCCCGAGGAAAAAAAGGAAGCAACACTGTTTATTGATTTCACGTATTTCCATAGGTTGATGCATTAATTCTACTTCTTTGAGACAAGTCCAATCCACACATGTTGCGAGGGGGAACGATGTGATTGATACGCACGACAACTGATGTGTTAAGCGGCCGTTAGTAAGCATCCTTTGCAGTGGGAGTCGAAACAAAAATCGATTTCTCTTCCCCATCCAATCACAGGATCACCTTCTCCTCTGTCTTGAGGCAAGAGCAGCTGGCTTCCTGATTGGTCCTCCAGCGCCCCGACGCCATTGGACAAGTAGTCCCGAAGCCCCGCCGACAGCATTGCCATGGCAACGGATTCCCTCTCCCTCTTCCGCGTGCGACTCGGGCAGTTCATGGTATGTGCTTCGAAAGATGACGATACGAACGGATTTTTCTTTGGTCACCGATAAATAAAAAGTAAGTGCACTTATCTTCTTCCAACAAAACACAGACCTTTCTATCTTTTAATACAAACGAATAATTTCTATGCTAGATAGCCACAAATGTTAGGAAAGGAATTGCAAAAGGAATTTTCAATGTGCAGTCAAGTAAGAGCTAGGAAGCATGTATTATTATAAGTAAAAGATCTCGGGAGTCTTATGAACCCTTATGTACGGATAGAGCCTCTTAATAGAAAAACAAATAATTTCTGTACTAGATAATCACACATGTTGGGAAAGGAATTGTAAAAAGGAATTTTCAGTCAAGTCAAGTAAGAGCTAGAGAACATGTATTATTATAAGTAAAAGATCATGGCAATCTTATGAGCCCCTATGTAAGGACGGAGTCTTTTAATAGAAAAACAAATCATTTCTAAATTAGATAATCTCAAATGTTGGGAAAGGAATTATAAAAAAACATTTTGAATGTGCAGTCAAGTAAGAGCTTTGGAGTAGGTATTATTTATTATAATTAAAGATAATGGCAATCTTATGAACCTTTATGTAAAGTAAGAGTCTTTCAGGATAAAACAAGTTATTCCTATGCAAGATAACTGCAAATGTTGGGAAAGGAAATTATTCATAGGCATTTTCAATAAGCAAACAAGCAACAGCTGAGGAGTATGTATTATTTATTATAAGTAAAACATCACGGCAGTTTTGCGAACCTTCTCAAAATTTTTCGGGGTAACATACATCATTTGAACTTGAACTAACTTATATAAGGAGACTCAAAATAAAAATCAATTAAGTATGGAAAACCGCATAAAAATAATAAGTTTACCAATATTGTTTAAAAAAATATTTAATAGTTGGAAACAATTTATATTTGCGTTCAATATTTCAGTTTTCGATCCATTCATAAACTAAAATAAGTTTCTCAGAAACACTTTAAAACTATATTTAAAAACACACTTTATATTTAGTTGTAGTTCTTTTACTGTTAGTTTGTCTAACATTTCAGTATTTGAGTTTTTGATACCTTCATAAACTAAAATTCCAAAACAAAACCTCCCACCTACTTCAAGCCATTAGTTGCAAAGAAATAAAAAGGTTAATAATAATTTAGATTTCTTAAAAAGCCCTTGATGCAAATCTAAAAGAGACTTTTAATTATTTTTAATGCTGATTTATAACTGTATGTATATTAACTCATCTGCTTACGTTTTATTTGTTGAATGTTATTAACTCTTAAATTAAAAATTCGAAGAATTGATTCTTTTAGTATTTTGTTTTAAATATTTGATTGAATTAAAAAAAATCCAATTTCTTTGATTTTTCACCTTTTGATTTCTGAATTAAGAAAATGTCCCTCTGAAAGCTAACTGCAAATATCATATTTTTCAAACTCTTTTATTTACGGGTCATTTTATTTTACTTCGAAATATTCTAGATCCGTTCAGGGACAAAATATTGAATGCAAAAGATTTTACCAAGATTTCATACACTTCGGGGAAGGGGGGGGGGGGGGATTCCAAATTTCTGGCAAGATTCTCTTAATTAAAAAAAAAAATGAAACAGTGAGTGGGAATCAGTTTGGTCATATCCCTCATTAGAAACTCAAAAGATTTTAGTGAGGTCTCATAGATTTCATGAAACGAATTCCAAATTTCTCGCAAGAATCTCTTTATCTTAACCAATAAGATACAAGCAATGAGAATTAATTTTGTGATATGTCCACTGGAATCCCATAACCATTTTAAATGCAATATAAATTATTAACCTATTCAATGATTAATACTAATCAAGTTGTATAGAAAGATTTCATGAAGAGGGAAAAAAAATTCCCTCAAATTATTTCGACGCTAGAATAAAAATGCTTCATTTTTATTCGAAATATTTCTCCTACTGCTTACAGTTAATACCCATTATATCGTAAAAGTTCATGCATAAATACGCCAAACTTTCTTCGTACAAAGTCAGAAATTTTAAAAAGATTATAAACAAGAAAATTATAAACAAGATTTAGATATAAACCTTTGACCCTCGATATAAACCCTCGATGAAAGGCCTTCAAAGAAGCAGAATTCGATGTCATTAAAATGCTAATTACCAAAGTGATAACTATTTTATTTTTCATCAACAGGAAGACTGTGCCGCGTGTTGAATGCCGCAAAACAAATAATTTGAGTGAATGTTTCCATTGATAAGAATCTGAATCTGAATTCTAATATAAACACCAAGTTTATATTAAAGTTCTCTTTGGGCAGTATTTTTACAGGTTTTTCTTCACCAATTAAAGATCTAAAATACTTGAATTAATTTTAAATTGAGGAAAGAAAAAGAGTTTATACTATTCGATTTAAAAGTAATATCAGCTACTCCAAAAGATGAATTTTTCACAAAACTTCTAGAACATTACGTTTAAACGTCATCTCAAGAAGTTGCTTCTAATATACAAGTGGATACTTTTAATAAAAAAGGGTTATGATAGATATTTGAATAATTTATTTGTGCAAAGTTGTTACTATTTCACCTACCCTTTACTCGATATCACTTAAGAAACTCTCATTTCAAATTGCTTCAATTTTTAATCAATGAATCCAAATCAATCAATTTAAATTTCGTTTTTAGTTTGCATTCTCTTTATTATTCAAGCAAGCTGCTTGCAAGGTTCTATTCATATGCCACGTAAAAAAGCAAATAGCGCGAGGAGAACAAGAAATTTTCTTTAGAATCGATTTTTTTTATTCAGTTTCCCATTTTCATTTTATGACCAAAAATTGCTAATTTATAAATAAAGTCTCTAATTATTTTTAAAAATTTTAACGAAGAAGCCCCTTTCTAACGATCAGGAATTAACCTTTTAAAGTACCATTTTCCCCCAATTAATAGTTTATTAATGAATTTTTGAAATTAGATTTAATTTTAGAAATGTGGTAAGAAGTATGCTCTTTAGCACTCATTGTGGACCATTATACAATAGGGAATAATTGCTTCTAGATATTACACTGCATTCCTAGCAATAGGCCGTGTTCAAATGCAGCAAAATTTCAGCACTCTTCCGGAATTGGAAACTCTTCATCTTCTTCTGCTGCAGCACTTTTCATTGCGTCAATCTTTATAAAATTCAACAGATCTCAAGGTAACTTCAGCTGTCGATTGTATAAGTAAAACGGAATAAACTTTCACATGTAGTTCAAGATTTTACTTCTTCAATAATATGCTGCAGATTCTATATTTAAACTTCAATAAGCTACAAAAATGTAAACACCACTAAATAAAGAGACCCAGCATAGAAAAAAATTACTTCCTAGGTAAGAATTGTTTTACTTTATCTTACCCGTCATTAGCTTTAATGTTAAGACCATAGCACGTGGTTAAAGCCTTTACAATTATTTCTTAGGTTGTCAGTAGACGGAAGCTCAAATCAGAGACTGTAAAATAGCTTACCAGCTATATTTAAAAATTATGAATTTAATAGGAAATATATACTTCCCGCGACCTTAAAAAGGGTTACTTCATATTGCCCTAAACGTATTAGTAAATCTCAATGACGAATCTTGCGATGAAATGTTATACCTGTCGCATTTCCAGAAGAAGTTTCTGAAAATTTGCTCATTTACTAGAATTCTGAATGCAAATATTTCTCCAGTGCAATTTTTTTCTCTTCCTTTCAACGAAGTGATTTGAAATTTTCGTCTTATTAATGCGTATGTCTATAAAGGAAAAATTGTAATGATTCATAAGAGAAAATAGTGTTAATTTTTTAATATGAGCATTGTAAACATGAAGGCATTTAATTTCAACCATTTTGTAAGTCAAAATCGTGAATCTCATTAATATGTCTATAAAGGCAAAATTGGAACGATACATTCGAGAATATAGTGTTAGTTTTTTAACATAAGCAATGCAAACATGAAGGTATTTCATTTCGTGAGTCAAACTCGTGTATTTCTGCCCATTCATTATTCATTCTAATCGAGGTAAAAAATGTTGGACCAAGTGAGCAAGGCTATTTGGAAGGAAGATAGTGGGACAGCCTGACAGGAAAATTCGCGAGAAGAGCAGTTGTAATCCGTCGCCCGCCCCCCACACTTAACGCACGGTAATTGAATCCTGAACACGTGGCTCACCAACGGGCACTTATCTCGAACAGGATCAGAACAGACGGGCACTTCGGGGGATGGGAAAAAGTTATTATTATTATTTTTTTAATATTATATTCGGAAAATCAATAAAAGAATTATTGGCATACTTCGGAACCCTAGTCATCTGTTTGGATGGCAGTTTTCTTAGAGCAGTATGGAAATTAACCTCAGGAAAATTTCTTATAATTCCAAGAATGGGAAGAAAAAAATTGTTTTCTTCCTTTTTTTTCTTCAAATATTTCATCGTTAAATTTGTAACTAATTCAATAATTTGTCACTTTATCCAGAATGATTTCACTTCTTGGTCTTACGTTTAAAATAAAAGAGGAAAAATTAATCGCGAGTTGTTTGCAATAATGCATTTCTTAACATTTTATAAATTAGTCGATAATAAAATCAAGAAATGTTTTATTTCTCTACTTCAAAAGCTTCATCTGAATTCTGAACTAATTCAATAATTTGTGACTTTATTCAGAATGATTTATAATTTTCGCTTCTTAATCTTATGTTTAAAGACACATTGAGGAAAAGAAAAAAGAGCGAAAACTAAATTTGAGTTGTTTGTAATCATGAATTTTGTCGCTTAAAGTTTTGAACTTTAGGTAACAATAAATTCATTTCTTTATAAGATTTCAGATTAATATTTAGTATTATTCTTCAGTTTGCGGTCCAACTAACTATTCAGATAAAATGAGCAGACAATGATTGCCATTTTTTTCAGACCGAGGTAACATTTTTACTTACCATTTCATTTAGTTTGTAGTGTAAATTCTTACAAATTAAATTTCTTACTCTCGAGAAAATTTTCTTTCAGATGCTTGCACTGTAATAAAAAATCATTGTATACTTGCATTTCTTCAGAAGTAATTTGAAATTTACTGATCTCAAAACTCGAATATAAGGAAATGACAAATTTCATATAGACATGGATATTAATCCATGAATATATGAAGGTATTACTCTTTATAAGGGACATTTTTCTTGGATTTCGATATTAACTGAAAGCCAAGAGAAATGCCCTTTGAAATAAAGAATAATTTTGAAACAGGAATTGCATTTTTTCAATAATCAAGGAGTCTAGATGATGCATGCATGTAACAGATTTGAAGAAACCTTATACCAAATTTCATTCTTCTAGCTTGTCGCTTTTTATAATTCCAAAAATGTGCTTTTTGGATTCAGGGAGGTCCAAAACGTGTAGATTCACCAAAATCTCAAACTCGAAATTTTTTATCATTACAATGCTCTCATTTTGCATACTTCGTATACGAGAAAGTAAGAGTGTGTTCTGCTTGTAGTTGTGTTGTGCTTTGTGGCTAAAATGTTAAATAAATCACATCTTTTCAAATGAATATTTATCTAATGCGAGGAAAGTGAAATGTGTTAGAAAAATGTATTATCAAAAAATTGAATCGGTGATTGCAGATACCACATTCGTCAATAATATAAAATGCTGGGAGCTTTAGTAAAAACTGGTTTATTTCTTTTAAATCATTGATTAATTTTTTATCTGGTAGATTTTATTGAACTATGATGTTACTTTACTTGACTCTTGTCATTTCTTCACTCATTATAATATAAATACCTCTTTAGAAAGTAAAAACAACATAAAAGCAGTTTTGAAAAAAAAAATCGATTTATGTAGTTTCTTATTACAAGATTATCAGATTTTCCGTTATTTTTTATACATATCCAGTAGGAGAATTCTCTAGGAGAAAAGTTTCAAACATGGGGAGACCATTGCAAAATTGGACAAATTTGGTATTCTGACCGGTTTCTTCTAAAATGATAATTGTTATAAAATTTACCATTCAAACAGTTCTGATTGTTGCATATTGATTATATTTTAACAACTCTTTAAATATTTTGTACAACGATGATTCCCTTTTAACTTTTAATGAATATCGTAATTACTAAGAAATGAGAAGCTTTCTCACCAATAAACCAATTTGAAATGAAGTCATATTTCAAAATAAACATTGTTGTTCATTGTCCCATTTCTGGTTAGATGTGGAAGGGTGGTGGTTAAAGATCGCACCCCTACTATACATCTCCTTTGAAATTAGAGCTTGCATCTATAATCTACTAATCCGAAATTTCGATTTAGGAATATGTTGACAATAGTTTGATGTTTGCACCAGTTTACCAAGGGTTAGGTTTAAATTCAGTATCAAATTTTGGGCGTATGGCGTTTGAAACCTTCATTTAATACCTATCACAAAAAATAGTCTGTGCCAATTGATACAGAATTAACTATAGCTATATAGTTGTTGAAAATGCATACTTTCAATTTTCATTACACTTCCATTTCTAAAAAATAAGCATACTTTATTCCATAGCAAAAAATTTTAAAATGAGTTAACATTTGTCAGTCATAAAAATATAAGTTCCTTTATGAATGATTATTAAACGCACTTCACAAATAGATATACATTTCATTTCATGATCAGAATTTTTTCCTGAAAATCCTTTATCCTGTTCATTTGAGAACGAAATGTAAATATTGGTGATGGAAACTTGACTCTTCTTGAAAACACTATTTCGTACGTAGGGTTTTCGAATATTAAACGAGCGAGATGTAATAGCATTTTGTGAACAGACTTTATTTTCCAAGATCGTTCATGGGGGAAAATGTATTACACCTCTTAAAAATTGTTCAGGAACATTCAATGTAAATGCAGGATGTCCCTAAAAATGTATAATACTTCGAGTAATTATTACATAAATAATTGATGACATATTTCAAAGTTTCATAACCCAGTTTGTACAAATTTAGAATCTTGCCAGCTATCTGAAGTGTTAAAGTTTTTGACCAGGTTGATGAAAACTGCAAATGGAACTTCAAATAGCATGTCAATTGAAATTTTGGTGCATTATCTTTTAAGGAATACCGTGAGGTCGTTGATTATGAACCTTACATTTCATGTATACACAGAAAAGGAGATCAGTTTGTGTGAGATCTAGTGAGTGTAGATGTAAGGGGAGAGGGAGTTTAAGGCTTACCCTTCGTCCTAACCATCTGTTTTCAGTTCGAATTCGATGTGATGCAATTGGCGATAGTAATGCGGATGTGCTCCATCCTCTTGGAAGTCTCATTTTTCGCTCTCTAATATCTCTTGATTACGGGGCATAAGCATTCCTCAGGTAAACATCACCCGTTACACTATTTTTAACGAAGAAAGGTTCAATTAATCCACACACTGAAATTTTCCTCTGCACAGTTGACACCTGTTCACATGCTGCTGCTCTTTCAAACGAGGAATATCGATGGCTTCAATGGAGATTGACTGAGCCATTATTTGGATATTGACAATTATTTATCAAAAAGATATAACGGATATTGACTGAGCTATTATTTATCAAAAAGTATCGTTTTGATGTAAAATCTCGTAACTACAAGATAATTAGAAAAACTAATATGTTAATCAATAAGAATCGTGAAACTTTCGATAGCTGCCAAAATTCTACAATGTATTTTAAAATTAAATTATTGCAATGCAATAGCTACAATCAAATAATTCATGAGAATCATCTACATGTAAGAGAGTAATAAGTTATTTATAGGATATTATTATGTTTTTAAAAACAATACTGAATACCAAAAAAATTCATACAAGAGTTTTTGGTATCTAGGTGCTATTGAATACAACTGAAATGAAACTTAAAATTATGGAAATGTTTTACAATTGGCATATTGTGCAATAAAACTCAGTTGACTGGTGAGTAATTACTAAATACTTAACAATTTTCATATAAACAATCAATTTGTAAACAATTCTATCAGGCGAATAT
The DNA here is from genome assembly GCA_013235015.1 of Araneus ventricosus. NCBI lineage: Eukaryota > Metazoa > Arthropoda > Arachnida > Araneae > Araneidae > Araneus > Araneus ventricosus. Next base: position 1,245,236 of record BGPR01000028.1, on the reverse strand, counting down.
TTATGTTATATTCTATAGTTTACTCACAGAAGTAGATAACTTCACTTACCTCCAGTCATTGCACTTAAACTCGCACCTAGGTGAGAAATATTTTTGGATAATTCTACCTAGAATAATAATACCCATAATAAGCAAGTCACTTGACAAATTATCAGTATTTTATATAATAATTTTGTTCCAGAATTATTCTTGAAAGTGAATAATTGAAAAAAATATAGGAAAGATAGGTCAAGATAGGGAAAATCCTTTGAAACATCCATTCAGAGGGATAGAAAAAAGAGGCCCATGATAAACACCTGAGCTATAATCAATTTTTGATTTTGAACGGAACTGTCACTCAACAATTTTATAGGAGTATTTCAGTAGAAAGGGCTTCAAAGACAAATCAGTCAATTTGACTCACACGTCAAAATGAGGTTTTATGGGGAAAAAGTTTTAATTTAACTTAAATAAATCATTTATTGTGAAAAAAATTTATTGAAAACATTCTTTTACTTAAAAACTCTGCTTTTGAAGTACATTTTTCGCGGGAATTTTTATTGCATTTTGTACTAATGTTCTTACATTTTACAATAGCATTCAGTTACATCATCGAAATAATAAATCTTGAATGCAATTAATTAAATAAATTGTCAAGATTGAATATGAAAGATTGTGCATCGGTTGTTTTTTACGATTTTCATAGGAAACTTGTTTCTACAAAACACAAATTTCATGCATTTTAACAACTAGCTATAGAATAATTTAATGCACCAACTTGACTCAGAGCAGTATAAAAGTATAAATAGACATACTACATTCGAGAAGAGAGAGAGGAGGGATTGATTTACATTTGTATATATTTTTTTAGGTAATTAAAAACCAGCATATGTTTTTAAAAATAATTTTTAAGTTTTTCTCTATATATTGCAGTAAAACTTTGAATGAAAAATTGACTCGCTCCGTTTATCTAGTGTTAATATTTCAGGATCTTCTAAAACCTCTTGTTTTATAGAAAGGAGTAGCAGCCACATTCAAGTCGAGTAATGTTTTTCAGGTCTTGGGTAAACATTTAAGTTTTACCGAATATATTTATATATATATACAAAGAAAGAGAAGATTTCTTCATCTTGAAAAATCTTAAAAACTGCTGAGCGGGAGTATTCTCCCCTCGACTTTGTCGAATATTATACAATATGGCCTGTTTTGTGCTGCTTAGTATAATGAAGGAAACTGAGTGTGCATTTTGGATATCTTTCCTTTAACCCTTTCAAGTTCACTAGATGTTTCGCTTTCAAAATTACTAAATTTATTTCAAAAATGAGTATTAGACATATAGCTGATCATAAATATGTAAATGAAAAAAATAGCATTTTTATTTTCAAGAAATTTGAGGAAACCAGTGAACGGTAACTATTTTTCCTCCGAATAAGTTATCATCGAAATGCAATTTAAATTATGTACTTAATTTATAAATATACTTGAGTATTCAGGATATTCAACCTTCATAAAATTCTATATTACTTTCGAAGATTCAATTTTAAAAATATCAATTTGTGCAAGAACCCTCATCATTTTGTGTCTCTTAGAGATCGAAAGCAATTTAGGTCTTGCAATGCCGATATCTTTGTGAATACTTAAGGCATTGAACTGGAATTTTTACATAAGTTAGCCTATATATCTGGCTCTTAAGTGATGAAAGAAAAATTGCGCTATGTTTCGCTCATGCGCAGTAAAAAATGTGTGGTTTCACTGCGAAACCAATGAACGCTAAGGGGTTAACCGATTGGGCTCAAAATTCGACACAGATTTACAGTTTTGGAGGCACGTCCACGTGCCAAATACCATCTATCTAAGTAGTTACGTTTATAAGTTATTGCGTTTTCATGCAAAATAGACTGTCTGACAAATAATCAACTGTTTGTAGGATTTGGTCCAAAATTTGATACACTGCCACAATTCTGATGATAAAACCATGTGCGAAATGTCACCCAACTAATTTGTGGCGTTTTTAAATTTTTGTATTCCTATGTGCACGGACGGATAAATAGACAGACTTTCCTTCGACGGATTTCTTTCAAAATTTGATAGGAATCTACAATCTTGATGCGAAGTCTGCATACTAAACATCATTAGTCTAACTGGTTCCGTTTTCGAGTTATCATGTTCACAGACAGAAAGACGGACAGACAGGCAAATTCATTTTTTTCGGGGGGGGGGGGCAGGGAGGAGGTTTATAAAGTGGAGATTCATTAAAATCTCGAGTTGGAGTGTCTTGGCCCTTACAATACTTTCTCTTTCTGCACGCGAAAGTCAAAGATGAAATTATTGATCCTGTTCTGTTTTTCAACTAAAGGTAAAACATCTTCACTTGCTACGGTGTTCAAAGCGTTTTTCACAGACCTATTTTTTCTAGTATTTTGAGTGGATGTTTCAGCGGACTTTCATTTTTTTATCCTTGTTTCTTTCACCCAAAAATAATTCCGAAACAATCGTTTTGTCATCACAGAAAGTCATTTCAGATTTTTCAATCGTTTGAATCGTTTAACCGCTTGTATAACTGATTTCGCGATTTACACGAAAAATGAGCTACATTTCATATACAGGAAAAGAAAGAATCAGAAAATCTATTGTCAAAAATAAAATATCCGAAATAAAGTTACATTTTAAAACTTATTAAATATTTTTTAAAAATTTTAGTAAATTAAAAAAAGTATCCGAACACATCTGATTACTCTCAATCTATGAATCAAAAATTGAAACCAAATATGTACTTTCTGTAGGAAAAGGATTAGAACTGCATGAATTTTTTTTTTTGCAATTCGAATCATTATGACCAAAGATAAAAACAGAGAATTCTATAAATGGAACTTCTTTTAATAAACATGAAAATGAAATATAAGTCGTCGATAGAGAACATTTCTTCAGTAATGTTTTTTTTAAAGGTTAATGATCTCTGTATGGTTTAATATTATTCTTTTCGTATCGCCCTTAAACAAATTAAGCATTTAGATACCAAAATAAATAAGAATTTTCGCTTAATTAAATATTTCCAGCAACAAAAGACAGGGAGAAGCAGATATTTTCTAAAAAAATCATAAATAATAAGTATAAATAAAATCGAAAATGCTAAGCAAATAGTTTGTACGCTGTAGGAATCCAAGGTACTAAATAGATTTTCTTCAAATTTGCTCACAAATACTCTGGAGCATGAAGAAGGTTTTATAGAAGATTTCGTAACATTTAATTAAATAATTATTTTTATTAATTAAAAACTATACTTCCATATATAGAAAACATTATTTATCTCAAGTGTTGCAATACCTGTTGAATAAAAATATTTCAGATATTGTAAATAATTTCATTTAATTGCCTCCGAGTAGCCATTCACACTGTTTAAGTAAATTTTGTATCATTCTTTCAAAATTATAAATAGCTTTCGGCGTTTTTCAAAAATCGTTTGTTACAGTCTGTAATTTTCTGAGAATCTACAAGATTTAAAGTTGTTTGGTACATCCGATATTCTCCCTTAATTAAAAATAAAATTGCAAACCATAAAAGGATTTTGTGTATTATAATATTTCACATAAAATCACTTTTTATAAACCTGAAAATATTTTCATCCCAAGCAACGCCTGGTATACGCTATAGTTATAAGTATTTGTAAGGAATAGATTTCTTTCTAGACTTTTTTTATACCGAGCAATGATTTTTGAAATCGACCATGATGAGTGTTTATTAGATTTATTGCAGAAAAAAGGCGATTCAAATTTTAAGAATTAATCTTGATGAGAACTACTTTCGTTTCCTAAAGCAGATACGTCGTCAGAATTTTTTCATTAAGTAGTAAGATGAAGTATCACAAATCTGTTTCTGTAGCTTCAATCGGATTATTGTCTTTCCTGTAGGTTTTGTATAAGAATCACTTTGCTATCAAAATAGGCAAAAACATTTTTGCAATGTATTTATGCAAAAAGAAAACCTCTTTTTTTTAAGGAAATTCTAAAAACTTTTTGCTTCGATTTGCATTTTATTTGAGCAATTCTGCTTGTCAAAATGTTCCTGATATGCTTTATTATTTGCCTAAGCTGATGCACAAAATAGCATTTTAAGCTTAATTTCATAAGAATGAAAGGTGATGATTATTCTTTTCACAACTAGTTCTTAAGAAATTTTAAGATAAGCGAAACTGAGAATTTTTTTTTTTTTTTAATTTCTTGTTCTTTTTTTGTTGTTGTATCTCCGCGGTAACTAATCCAGGAAAAGGAATCAAATTTTAAAAGCTTCTGCATCAAGTATCTTTAAAAAAACATAATTTTCTGATTACAAATATTTACCTCAATAGCGAATTTCGTAATCAACACTAATTTAACATATTACTTTATATTTGAAAAATCTATTACAGACTGATTATATCTTGATGTCTTAAAAAAATACTCGTTTGACATTAGAGGATCCTGTAGCTGATATCTCATCAAAGATTTTCTTGTATATTCGAAGTATAGGATTTCACAAAAGAGAATTATGTGACTTTATCGAGGCCATCGTTGTCATTCCATAGATACTTCTGCTCTTAGTGTACGATTCTTGGTTAGTGGATTACGAGCAATGTTAGGATATTGATCATATCTTGATCTTGATGTCTTAAAAAAATACTCGTTTAATATTAGGAGATCGTGTAGCTGATATCTCATCAAAGATTTTCTTGTATATTCGAGGTATAGGATTTCACATAAGAGAATTATGTGAATTTATGGAGGCCATAGTTGCCATTCCATAGATATTTCCGCTTTAGTGTACTATGCTTGGTTAGTGAATTACAAGCAATGTTAAGATACTTTTGGATCAACATCGCAAATATTTATAAATACAAAGTAAACAAATGATCATTATATTTTCATGTATACAAAGTACACGTAAAGAAAGTATTCTAATCGTCAAAAAATGCGACCTCGAGATTTTGATGAATCTACATGTTTTACACCTCTCTGAGTTTAAAAAAACACTTTTTTGGAATTATGTCTGTCTGTTAGTCGGTCTGTCTGAACTCAATAACTCAAAAACGCGGCAAATCTAAGCGGATAAAATTTAGTATGTGGTCTTTTCACCAAAATTGTAGACGTCTATCGAATTTTGTACGAAATACGTCAACGGGAAGTCTATCTGTCTCCCATCCATGTGCATGTGAAACACTATAGCTCAAAAATTCACCTACCTAAAGAGATGAAATTTGGCATACGGTTTTACCACCAGAGTTGTAGGTGTGTACAAATTTTAGAACAAATCCACTAACTGGTTGATTGTCCGTCGGTCTGTCGATTTGTGTGCATGCTATCGAATCAAAAACGTAACATACAAAAACAAAATTTGATATTTGGTTTCAATATCCAAATTGTAGATTTGTATTTTTGACTCGGTCGGTCAAAGGAAATAGGTCTAAAATGTTTAGTCGATTCTCTTCACTATATAAACACAGGTCGTGTCCTGTTGTTTTAGTCTGTCAGTCAAAGGAAATAGGTCTAAAATGCGTACTCAATTCTCTTCACTATAAGATCGCGTCCTGTTGTTTGAATTTTTGCATCAAATTTTGGGCTCGGTCGGTCAAAGGAAATAAGTTTAAAATGCGCACTCGATTCTCTTCACTATATAAACACAGGCCGCGTCCTTTTGTTTTAGTATACGAGAAAATCTAGGGGAGAACAATCCCACTGGAATGGATCGTGCTTATTTACTTTTATTGGTCCTAGTTTCTCCTGATATGCTTTATGTTACTCGAAAACAATAAAGTTACAATTATGCACATAAAGTGCGCGGTTGTGATTTTAATGAATAATAATCAAACAAGGCTATGTGTGATTATATCTATTTAATGGACATCTCACTGGGGACTGAGCTACCAAATTGCAAAGGAGGGCAATAATGTGTTCATTGGAGGGATTTTTTAAAATTGAAATCAATTACAAATTAAGTAAAATCTTGATCTTGGGGATAGTCACTGTTCGCGCATAGTATTCCAGAGAATTATCGCACAAAAATACTTTTTGTGTGTCACTAGTCTCTATAAACTTTTTTTCCTGTGCTTTCTCATATTAAACAGATTAGCACTATTGACAGTGGCAATCAAATACAGATTTATTTCATTGTTTATTTTATTAATTTTTTGATTTTTTAATCGAATGAGGGAATCTAATTCCTAAGGTACTGTCTGGAACCAGATCGATAGTTACAGCTTCACAATTTATATATACGCATACCCTAAGGATATAATTAATGTCTTCTATCTGAGTTATTAATATTTATTTCCTTGTGTAATTATGTTTAATTTTTTGATATTTGTTTATTTTTCAACTTCTCCAGTTAATGGCAGTTAAACTCTTTCAACTCGAATTGTGTGAAGAATGAGGAAATTATTTTTTTACTCTAGATTATTTGTATTGAGGATTTTGATTTGGTTAATCATATTAGTGTATTATTAATTATCTTCTGCTTCAAAATGAAATTTTGTGAAAAATGCTGCAAACCTATGCTTTTTTGTTTTTTTTCTAACTGCAAGCCTGTTGCTTTTGCATACCACAATGGATACTCACACTGTAGCTATTCATAAAATGTATATTGAGAATAGTAAGTTGAAGTAAAATAAAATTTGACTACATTGTAGAGTTGAAATGTTTGTCCTTTGAATTGTTTGCTTTGGGGAGGTTGCTTTTCCCTTGCTTTGATCATTCATTGATCTAACCGAGGGGTTCCCCAAATTTTTTTCCTCGCGTACCCTTTGAGCAGTCTTTATATTTTCGCGTACCCCCGTCTTACGTGTCATATCCGTCTCCAACCATCCGTCTACACAAAAAAGATTTTATAATCAATGGCCTAGGTAAGTTTCAGAGACAAATTACTGGAATTTATAACATTTGCAGGACTTATTTTTTATTTTGCATTTAATTCCATTTTTACAATTGTATTAGTTCAACGTCAAAACAATTGAAATCAGTATTGTAATAATTTCGCATTAACTTATAATTATAGCCAAAAATTACACTTCCTTTCTTTTCTTACTTATTTTGAGGGTAGGTTTAGGATTTTCACTTTTACTTTTTACACAAACTTGGGGAAACAAAATTCTGTATCTCTTATGTACTCTCTGTATGTTTCCCTTATGTTCTGTCTTCCCTTATGTTTTCTTGTGTCCGCCATTTCCGACTTTGTGTTCGCGTACCTCCAAATGGTCCTTTGCGTACCCCCAGGGGTACGCGTACCACAGTTTGGGAACCACTGGTTTAAACTACAGAGTTTCTGAAAATTTTCCCACTAGCGCTTCCTTATTTGCTGCCAAAAATCCCATTTTGATCAAAAGATTTCTCTTGCGATTCCTAAAGTATATGAAGATAAAATTTACAAATGTAATATTTATAAAAGGTAAACAAAGAGAGATTTACTTGAATAAATTTCTTAGGAAAATTGAATTGAAATGTTTTGAACTAAAATGAATTTTTGCTTCGTAATATTGATGCATTTAACAAAAGCATTTGCTATTACTATGCCGCGAAATAATGGCAATCCATTTTTTAAAATGTCTTGATATGTCCCTTGCTCTTTCAGTTTGGTACTGCCAACGTAACCAGTTCAGATATTTTATTTAGAGTTCATTTCACTTTAAACGTGTAGACAGTCTCAAATTTGAAGACTGAAACGATACACAACCAAGAGTTAAACTGCCACAGCCATCCCAGCAATCTCTAAATATAAAAGGCAATGTTTGTGTGTGTACGATGTTTAGACGTAAAATATTGCACTTACAGCCCTGAAATTTGGCACACAGATAGTACTAATGGTGACTCAATGCACCTCGAATCCCGAATTTTAAAATTCAACCTAAAAAATTTTTATTTAATATTTTGTGGTATTTTGAGTGGTTTTTAATACTCATTTCTCCATTGAATTTTTCTCTCAGAATCGTATCAAGAGAATAGATACACCATGAGAAAAAACAAACAATTTCCGTTCTAATGAAGTTTATTTTAAACGTTTTCTTCTATTTTAATAAATTTTTAAAAATATTTTTTGGTATAATTTACAACAATACTTTTTATTGTTGAAACGAAATTCAAACCGTTTTCTTTGTTTAAACAAATATTTAATTGCGTGATTCTCTTTCATTGTTAAAAGCTGAGTTAATATCCTAATACATTTTGCTTTCATATTTTATTTCACCAAAATTTGGTGGAATCTGTAAACCAAGCTCTCTGAGATATTAGTACGTATATTAAGATATAGTTATAAAAGACAATGCTTGTATTTAATGAAGTTAAGGACATGGTCTAAAAAAGCCAAAAAACACCAATTATCAATTTTTTCCCTTAAGAATTCTAAGGGAATAAGCTACTTTCTTAATTATTTCAGTTGATTATTTCACAACAATAATTGTATTGAAGATGAAATTCAAATAAAAAGGGATTTGTTACTAATGTAGGTATGAAAAATGAACAGAGAACAAAAGTTATTGGGATCTTCACAAGTATACTTAGTCGAATTCAAAATTACAGATGCAATTATTTCAATGAGATGAACTTTGCAAGAGAACAAGTTGGGTCGCCAAAGATGGGTAGGAATTAAATAGAATGAAATTTTCTGAAACCTGTTACAGAGCAAAACACCCTCTCATATCAACTTTTTTTAAATTGAATGTTTCGAAATGTTGGTTCTTTTGGTGAGAATTATATTGTTACTTCATATAAGAATGAACTATAAATAAAATCAAAGTGGAAATAGTAGTCAAAGCTACATTATATTAATATTTTTTCTGAAATCTAAAAGATTGATTATCCGTTGTTAAATGATGTAAAATTTAAAATTTTTTTAAAGGTTTTATGCATTTTACAATAAAAGAATGATTTTCATCATCATGTTGTTAATCTTAAGTTACAAATTAATTATTTCACAACAATCTGATTACCAACCAAAACTGGAAACATGTCGTTTAAAATTACAGGAAACGCATTACTAATTGATACGAAATTCATAAAACTGGCTTTACAGTATTTATTTATGAATATTTTCAAGAATTCAAAGAAATTGAATAAAGAGCTAAAAGAAAACAATTTTTTAAAGATTCTGTAAAAATAATTTTTCATTTACGCTAAAACTTTTTAAAATTGCTTAATTTTGAGAATTATAGTTTGGCTGTCATAATACTGCGTAATGATTTCATAATTGTTCCATCACCTGTAGCCCAAAGGCTACTTTGAATAATCGACTCAATAGGTTTAAATTAAAATTAGACTAAAACTGACATTAAACGATTTTTTTATATAAAAAATACAAAATTGTTTAGTTTCACGATGAAATCCTGGTGAAAAAGAAAGTAAGAGAGAACGGTTTAAAATAAAAGCAATTTTGAACACTCCAATCAACCTCGGCCAAATTTTATTCCTTGTACAGAAAAAGAAAACGACCCATTTTGTCTTACATTTCATACTATATTCTCAGGAAATTTAACATATAATTATTAAAACAGCTACACTTATATGACTCACCACTTGCAGCAAATAAATTAAATTGTAAATGGATCTCTCAAAATGGCATAACTAAAGAAGGAGGTTCTATTGCAAATAGAAGGTGCATGAATGTATTGTTTTTGATACTATATCCTCAAGAAATTTAACATATAATTGTTAAAGCATCTACATTTATGACTCGCCACTTGCAGCAAATAAGTGAAACTTTAAATGAATCTCCCCTGAAGACAGAAGTAAAGGTTCTCTTCGCATGAAAGTATTGTTTCCATCTGGACGCAATGAATAAAAAAACAGGCCATTATCGTTTTGTAAGCGTCTGTTGTTGGGGTAGGTTTACAAGGGACTCCTAATCGCATTAATGGCGCTTCTTGCCGGGACAGCACGCGGCCTGACAGTCGCCCTAATTGGAAAAGCAGGGGAGAGGAGGGGTGTAATTCGATTAGGTGTCGCTGTTTTGAATGAGCGACAGCCAACAAGTTCTTCTCTCTCTTTGCAGCTGAGCATGGCAGCTTACCCGCGAATCGCTGAGGACAACCTGCACGTCGCTCTCGAATACTCCTACTTGAATCAGGGGCCGCTCGATGGCAACTGTGCCATGGACTTTCAGCCTAGTTGCCAACTGCCCTATGGAGACATGGGACCTTGTAGTGGACAAGCCTACAGGTATTCCTCTTCGCCAATGGCCCGATCGTATTCGGCTCCCCCGTCCGCATCCATGTCGAGCCCGTCCACTGCATGCGGCATCATGTCGTCCAGGCCGCGGCATCACCTCCATCCCGAACATCCATCGAGCATGGTCCACCATGGGCCCACGACACACTTCCCTGGTCTTTCAGGTGAGGCTCATTCAGTTCTCGTCTTTTTTTCATATCTTGATGTTAAAATTACAATATCAGTAATGTTTGAAGTGCTGACATTTCTTCAAATGAATTGCAATTTGTCATGTTTCATTCGAAGGAAACATTTCATTCTTTGTATATCAATAATCACATTTTCGATTCAAATCCTTTTATAAACTCATCTATTTTTCATGCTATTTTGATGTTAAGATGACATATTCGCTAATATCAAGAAAGCTTGAAATGTGACTGGCATTCATTCAAATGAATAATAACTTGCCATGTTTCATTCGAAGGAAACTTTTTTTTTCTTAATGTATCAACTACCACATTTTTCATTCAAAATAGCTTATAAAACAGCCTCTTTCATTCAAAACTTTTTATAAGCTTATCTCTTTTTTTCATGCTATTTTGATGTTAAAAAGATATATTCGTTCCTATAAAAGATGTTTGAAGTACTGAATTCCTTCAAATAATTGCAATTTATTCTGTTTCATTCGAAGAAAACATTTCATTCTTTATGCATCAATAATCACAATTTTCATCCAAAAACTCTTTAAAAATAACTTCTTTCATTCAAAAACCTCTTATAAACTCATCTCTCTTTCATGTTATTTTGATGTTAAAATGACAATATCAAAAATGTCTGACATTCCTTCAATTAAATTGCAATTTATCTTGTATCATTCGAAGGAAATATTTCTTTCTTTATGCACCAATAATCACATTTTTTACTCAAAACTTCTTACAGAGCAAAATGCCATTATTTTACTTGCTCTCACATGAATAAATATTATTTGCTAACAGGTTTTTTAGTTCAAGTCATTAATATGGAAAGTTTTGCTTTGAATAAAATATAAGGAAGAAACGAGGCAATTCAAAATCCTTTAATCAATTTTCTGTAGTTCCAGTTAAAGAATCACATGTTAGTAGCTCCATTAGTTACAAAAATTTAATAAAAACACATCGTGCTCTGTATAATTTTATTTTCGTTGATTTCTTCCTCTTTATTTATGTGCGTAAAATTCATTATTTTGTGTGGGGCTCTACTTTTTCTTTGACGTTAAACGTAACTATGATAAGAAAAGCAATAGAATCATTGAATAAAAATATGGACTAAAAATCAAAATTTTCTTCAAGAGAGAATTTGAGAAAGCATATTATTGTTTAACGCAAAAGCTGTGGCTTCTCAGCGTCTATTTTAGTGTGTATTTTGTTTCTGGGGGGGGCCCCCACTTAAATTTTTTAAAGCCTTTTCTCCAATTTATGCTAAAATGTCATTAGTAATCAATTAAGTATCACTTTTTTTAAAAAATTATGAAACTGGGAACGATGTCAAAATGCTGAGAATTAAGAATTTGCTTTCAAGATTTCGACGAGTCAGAAACTACCTTTTACCATTAAAATGAAGTGCACTTTCACAAAAAAACTTTTAAATTATATGTTTCATTTTAAAACTGGAAATATTTTGAAAATAAAGTAGGTAAGTAACGTTCATGGAAGTAAAATTTTAGTTTATCCTTCGTCAATTTTATTGTTTTAATTAATTCAACTTGACTTTAGCTCCAGTTTAAGGGCATGTTTGAATTTTTTAAATATGTAATTCAGTTCACTTTATTTTTCAATGAACTCCACATGAAGCAAAAAATACAACTTAATTTTTTGTAACAATTAAAATTTTCAACAAACATAAATACCATATCTAATCTTGCTACAAATTTGTAATAGTGAAAAAATGACAAGGACAGTTTAGTTTAGTTACATTAACGCCCCGTTTTGAAGCAACACAAGGGCTATTTTGGGACGGAACTCGTCATTTTGAACCACGGTCTGATGACGAGGACGACACCGGAGTTGGCACACCCTCTCCAAGCTTCCACGCCACACCAACGGGAGGACGTTTGGCCATTAGCTATGATTTAGAGCGAAATAGGCCCTAAACACGGCGGATGTTCAGTGGAATTGGGTTTCGAAACTGGAACCCTCTGGCCCCAAAGTACAGACCTTACCACTAGGCCACTGTGTCCTGGATGGATGTAGCGGATTCTTATTTATTTCACATCAAAAATTGGAAATTTTAATGCAAGAGAAAGTTTATTTCTGATTGAAAACAAATAAATAAAGCTAAACATATTTAACTAGGAGTTTAATTTTTTTAAAAATGCCTTTAAATTGTAGAATGTTTGGAAATACGGGTTTTATTAATGAACTTTCTCTACTTCGGCTATTTAATCCGAGATTTAAAGGTATACAGCCGCTTTATACTCATTTAGCAAATGCAAAAGATTTCATTTTTTGTCCTCTTGTTTATCTTGAAAAATGCTGTTGCTGTCAGCGCACAAGTAAAACGATCAAAATTAATAGAGTGGAACTTGGTTAATTCGAATTCTTCGGTTATTCGAATTTTTCTCTTATACCTTGGATTTCGTACACTGTAAAAAAAATCCCGTAAAATTTACGGTTTTAAACCGGCAGCTGGGTTGGTTGTGCAAAACCGTAAAAGTTACGAAGTAAATCCGTAGGCACAACGGTTTTTTACCGTATGAGATCAAGTTTTCTCGTTAAAAATTAAATCATCGAGGTAAGTGACGTCATCGACTGAGTTGAGTTGTTTCCTCCTTCTGTTCGAGTTGAGTTGAAACGTGCTGATGTGTATTATCGATTAGGAATATTAATTAATCAAGGCTTTATTATTAATTTCAATTAATCTAATTTTTAATTGAACTTACTTGGACGATTTCGATGCAAGATGGTGACAAAACTTCGAACTCTCCGAGCCGGGGATCGAAACCGCGTTCATAGATATAAAGGGCAGTCGCTCTAACCACTAGACCACCGGAGACTTCATAAAACGAAGTAAAAATAATCTATTTGAGTTTTAAAGTCACTATAGCTCTAGTGACGCCACCTAGTGGAGTAAAAATCAACTATTGCCAGAACACGTGTTTTAAGGTTAGCTTTCATGAGTGACAACAGGTTACTGCAACATGTGTAAACAATAGCGGAGATGGAACCCTATTAAAAACATGAAATGAATGCAATAAAATTACATTTAAGAAAAGGGAAAGTTATCATACGGAAAGCAATACCATCTGACGAAAAATAGAATTTGAACTGACGGTTTTAAACCGTTTATGGCTGGAGCGGAAAACGGGGAAAAACCGTTTTGTCAACAAAACAGCTTTAAACCGTCAAATATACGGAAAAAGTCTGGGAAAAAAACGGATATTTTTTACAGTGTATTAGCATAATGTTAAAATATCGTCTATAATTCGAATTCAGTTTGGTTAATTCGAAGTAAAAAACTAAGAGATGTCAAAAATTGTTTTAATATTTGATTTTTTTTATTTAAATTTATCCAAGTGAGCGAGTCCATCGTAACTGAATAAATTTTTTAAGACCCCTTAATTCGCCCGAGGGTTTTACCGCTATGCAAATGCATTGAAACAGAAAAGCATTGTTATATTTCTAAATATTTTGAGCACTTTAGATATGAATTGTGCGGTTCATTTTGGAGTTTTATCGTACAATCGTATTCAAAGTGCTGTTTATTGTTGTTTGTTTATTAAAATTACTTATTTATTGAAATTTCATTAAAGAAATTTTGAATAATAGTTGTCATCACTTTATTTATTATAATTACTTACTTTTTATTAATTAATTATGCATTATTTATTTAAGCCGTTAAATATTAAAATTAATTTTCTGCCTGATTTTTAGCTTAAAAATTGTCGTTTTCACTTGCTGTTCTCTCTTTTTTTAGACACAATTTTATTTAATAAGAATTTTTGAATAAATCAAATTTCGTTTGTTGTCACGTGAGCTTCGAATTAACCAAGTTCCACTGGACCTTAAGAAGGTTAAAAAAAATTATAATCTCATGTTTGGTTTTCATTTAATTGATGCAAACGGACCTGATTTAACCTTTTCCTCCATCAAAATTGACAAGGAATGCTACTGATCACTTTTATTCTAATTAGCCAAATGTAAATAATGCCAAAAATCTGCAATGAGGGGATCAATATCTGTACTGCAATTGTTTCTTGAGAAGTTATTAGACCGCATTTAGTTACTCAAAATATCCTTAAAATGGTTTGAAAAAATCTTAAAATGCGGGTTTTTTTCAGAGTGAATAGAATACTGTGTATAATGATACTGTCTATAACGATAATTCTGCCTATAACGATATTTCCATTGGTCCCTGTTTACTCATTGTATTTTCAACCTGTCAACTACACTGAAGAAAAAAATAACTGTAAATTTACAGCAAAAAGTACTGGCAATCAGGATGCCATTACTTTATACTGTAAAATTTTACAGTAGAAAAAAATTAAAGTGTACTGTAAATTTTACAGTAACATTAACCGATTTACAGTAAATTTATTGGTAATATGTATTGGTATTTTTACAGGAACTTTTACTACAATTATAGGTTTCTACTGCATAGCATACAGCGCTTTTAAGTGTAAATTTTAAATTAATATATACTTAACCACAGTCTATTTACAGTAACATTTATTGAAACACAGTAAGTTTTACTGTAAAATTCACTGAAACGCAGTAAATTTTACAGTAACATTTACTGAAATCTTACTTGTATACAATAATCACTTTTTAGACTCGCCTGTCTACAACGTTAATTTTACCTCTTTAGAAAACTGGTACAGTACGGCTGCTAAAAAAATATGGAATTTTTCAGTCGACTATAGCTACTTCTTTGAAAAAGAAGATTCTGTGGAAAAAAGTAAACTGGATTGCAAACGAAAACGATTTAAAGGTGCCGTAAATGACGGTGCTGACATAGTCTTCAACAAAAATTTTCATTTTGAATTTCTTAAAAAAGTTTAAATATAGAATTTTATATCAGTATATAAAATTGTATATTTTAATTTTTTATAAAATACAATTTTATATCAGCGATTATTTGTAAAACGTATCAATAAGCGCAATAAAATAAGCTAGAGTATTAAAACACGCACAAAAAGATCAGCGTTGGTTGCGCAAATCCTCAAACTGTCTACAACAATAAATTTTCTAGGTCCCTACAATATGGTTATAGACAGATTTTACTCTACACAAAATTACAAAAAATAAACATCCAATTAATTGGCAAATAAAAAGGCAACAAACTATAATTCTTATACCAATTAATAAGGTATAATTCTTATACCTTACAAACCTCATAAGTACACATACCAAAAATGTATAAGCATGTCTTTAAAGATATTTTTAGATAAAAAAAAATACGAGCATTCAAATGTCATAAGCATGTTATTATTTATTATTTAGTTTCACTCATTGGCTCAAGCATGTACTAACTGTACATCATGCATTTTGAATGAAACACGTGCATTTATCCATCTTTTATCTAAAACAACATCACAGTTCTGATGCTCATGGTAGTAATCTTTTTTCAAATAGAGAATGAAACGTTTGAATCTTTTCTATTGTTTATCAACTTAAACTATTTCCAGCACATAGAAAAATTACAAGAACTAATGTATCATAAGTGGGACTCAGATATTTCGAGAAAGAAAAATTATCTTCCATAGAAAAGGTCTTATACATGTAAGCATATTTGAAGGAAATATTTCGTGAAGGAATGCTCTTTATTTGCTAGAGTATATCTTAAAGTCCATAATAATTCATGCGAAGAGAATAGATTTTTATCTTATCTTAGAAGAAGAGCTTCTTAAAAATACAATATTAATCTCTCAAAATAAAAGTGTCGAATTCGTGATTTAAATTATCATATGAAGTATACTTTTTTGGATAATATTTCAGTGAAGGTTAACAAAACTGATTCCAGCAGATTACTATTTGAAAGTGGTAATTTTCCTTCGAAGGATGTGGCAATCTTTATTCATGGTTGAAGTTAATTTTTTAAAATCAGAAAGCATTATTAAATGAAAGATAAAGCGTTCTACTTTTAATGAACAAAAAAAAACGATATAGAATAACATATAACATGTTCATTTCATTAAAAATTACGGAAAATTTGAGCAAAAACAATTTTTAACATTGCTATCTTCCGGGAGAATGAAGGAAAATGATTTTTGGTGTTTTTAATTGTATTTATTCTTAAACTGTAAAAGTAATCTGGACTCATTTTTTCATCTGTTTTTAATAGTATTTTAGAAAGGAGGTAACAATTTTGTCAGAAAATATTGTCTTGTCATAATTAAGAAAAAACACTGGAAACAAGGTCAAACAAGATGAGTTATTTCAAGTAAAAACTAGCATAGCAGTCACAAAAAATGATTTCACAGTCTTATTTAATATCTCACGGATTGCATGATTTCTTATAGAAATAACGCTTGATCAATATGTTCTTACTTTATTTGCGAAAAAAGTATTTCGATGACTAAAATTTTTGTCTTTGGACTTATGCTTTTCTCATTAGTTTTAACTATTTTCATGAAAAATTTTCTTCGTTTTACTTGTTATTTTCCCTGCCCATATGCCCTAGAAGGATTTGCAACGAAATTCACTGTTTGGTGAATGGACTTGGAAGTTACTGGACTGTTTTTGAAGTACTAATCTTTTCATAAGGAAATCACTCTTAGCTTGTTGTATTTCTTTCCAAATCAGTAACTTTTCAAATACTCCTACACCAATTGTTAGAAGCGGTCAAAACGGAAAGAAAAATTTATGCACTGTTGTAATGAAAATAAAATTCAAAATGGTAAAACAGTGAATTGGTTGAACTGACAGTTTTTCGAAATATTTCATACATATCAGTATCGTATTATACGTTTTAAATAAAAATATTGCTCAAGAAATTTATTTCATTTATGGATTTAAATGTCAGTTATATTACACCAAAATATTGAACTAGACAAACTCTTTTGAATTTATAGAATAATAAGTTGGATAAATAAGCTTCAAATACATTAAATAAACTGTATACAATGTTTGCGTGCCTAACAAGCTACAGTTTTGATATTAAAAGAAAAGTATCACTTTCTTACAAAAACAGTCATGAAACAATTTAAGAAATGAAGGCGAAATCATTTTTTTCTTTGTGCCTGCCTTGAAGCCTGTATTCTATTCAATAGATAAATTGTATTTCATTGGATTAACTATGAACATTATTAGTAAATAATAATTTTAAAAGACAATGAAGTCTAAATTACTGAATTTTCATCTAATTCTTTACGATTTTACCGATGTTGCTTGTGATGATTTTTAACTTTTTCTATTGAATTCAGAAGAAAATTTTAATTTTTTTTCTGATTGAAAAACATGTGTGTTCAATTTCCATCAAATATTAACAAATAATTACAACAAATTTTTCTCTTTATCTCTAACATGCGAAATTTTTAAATTTCTCTTTCTGATTGAAAAGGGTACTAGCCAAATTTCCATTGATTATTAAAAGAGAGTCTATTCATGGATTGAGAATGGGCATTTTTCGATGTGCAAGAAGGTGTTATGGATAAAGGAGTTAGTTCCAAATATTAAAAATAAAATGAAAACTTTGTTTTTACTCTTTGTTAATAATTGATGGATATTTGTCAAGCATCCATTTCAATCGGGAAGTGAAATTTAAAAGTTTCACATATGAGAGATAGAGAAAAAAAATTGTAAGCCCTTGTTAAAAATTAATATAAATTTCTCTGAAAAGGGTGCGTGTCAGATTTCCCTCAACTATGAACGAAAAGTCTACTTTTGAAAGATGTGTGAGCATTTTTCAGTGTGCAAGAAAGGGACTAAAGCAGAGAAAAGTACTTACGTGCGGCGTGAATCCACCACCTTCACTGAAAACATCCGAGCGACTGAAAGCCAGTGCGGAGCGCCACATCGAAAACACTCTCTTAACTTGGTTAGCGAGAGGCCAACCCTCCGCCCAAATTAAATAATTGAATCCAGAAGGTTGATTGGGAGTAATCGGATTGCGAGGCCTCCGCTTATTTCGATCCCTGCCGCTGCAGCTGGGCCTAATTCGGTTACGCTTCCCACCAATGGACGGGCCCAGCTCGCTGGTTGCGAAACCATTCTCGGTTCAATAAAAACTCATATTTGCCTAGGATTTCATGCCGCAATCCCCATTCTCTTAGATCAAATTGGATAGCTACATTTGCTTAATTAATGAAAGTCGATAAGCCGCCTTCGTAAGTTTTTTTAATTCTAATTATCAAAAATAATTCTAGGTAAACTATTCCACTTTTAAAAGACTGAATTTCAATTGAATCATTGATTGCAAAAACCACATGAGTCATTTTTAAAAAAATTGCTTTCATGTTGTTTTCACATCCTAAAGACTTATTTGTAGAAGGAATAACAAGAAATGACATGAGTCATACAAACTCACATTATAGGTGTATGAAATCTAATTAATCATTGGTTTGCAAAATTAATCAGTTTTTTTAAAGCTCTCAGCATTTTGATATTATTGACTGATGTGGATTTTGCAATCAACGATTCAATTGGAATCATACGATAAATATATGGCACTGTATTCGTTCATGTTTTTTACTTCATACTAGAACCCCGGGAATCCGAACTAATTGGGGCTTGCCTTTGTTCGGATTCCGGGAAATTCGGATTATCCGGGAAATTCGCATTGACAAATGGAGTAGAGTATTGACTTTGGGTGCTCTGTGAAGGCGTACGGAAAGAGCACGCGGAGATTCGCACGGTACAGTGGCAAACAAGTTGAGGGTAAAAAGAAGATATCTGAGTTTGTTTCTACTAATTAAGGTGCTGTATTCATTCTTAAAGACCAATTAGAATACTTCTTTTAAGTTAGTAATAAACATTAGCTTTGTTTTTGATTCGTAATTGTTATTTTCCCCTCATTTTTCAGTAAAAGTGTTTCAGGAAATTAAAAATAGATGTTCGGATTCCTGGGGTTCGGATTCCCGGGGTTCTACTGTATATGAAGTAGACAAAAGCATGTAATCGTCAAAAAACGAGACCGCGAAATTTGGATGAATCTCCACTTTATAGACGTTTAGTTCAAAAAATCACTTTTAGAATGATGTGGGGGTGGCAGGGAACCATCAAGGCTCAGAGTTTGGGGGTTTACTGTGGTGTCAAATGTCTAGAAACACGATCACTCAAAAAACGCAATAAGCTAAAAGGATGAAATTTGGTATGTGGCCTTCCCATTAAAATTATAAATATCTTCCAAATTTTTGAACGAAATTTGTTTAAGAGAAATCTATTCGCCCGTTCGTGAATACGTGAACATGATTATTCAGAAACGCAACGAGCTAGATGTTTGAAATTTGGCTTATGGTTTTGTAACCAGAATGGTAGATGCGTATCAAAATTAGACCAGATCCATCAAAGGTTCTGTGGATCTATTCGTGTGCATGTGAATACCATGACACAAACTCGCAACAAGCTAGATGCGTAAATTTTAACACCCAAAACGTGGATTAGCGTCAAATTTTACCAAAAGCAAATCGGTTCATGGAAAAAGGTACAGTTCTAAAATACATGTCCGATTCTCTTTACAATATAACGAAACTAAGTACCGAACGTGCCATATTGCGGAAGGATATGAGAAAGTGAGATCGTGAGACTCCCGATGGTCTCACTCTGCTTCTCCTATAACGACTGCTTCTCCTAACTCCTTTTACTTGATGCAATTTTATTTTGCAATTCATTTGTACTGATTGTTTTTAACTTCTTTCTATCCATGATTTCGAATTTTTCGTTACCGTCGGAATATCGTTAATAATTCTAATTTATTTTGGTAAATTCGAAGTCAAATCTAAAAAATTGCAAAAAATTGGTTTTATTTCTAAATTGTTTTCGTTAGTCGTTTACCTCTGTATTTTGAAAGTGAATGGTTTTTTAAGGACCTTAATTCACTCGAGAACTGCACTGCTGCGCAATACATATTGTCGTATTTTTGTAATGTCTGTGATTGTAAGTGAATCGCTTTTTAAGACCCTTAATTCATTCGAGGACTGTACTGTTACGCAATGCATTCAAGCAAACAAACAATTAAATTTTTTTACTTAATCCCTTAACTGTTTTATTTTCTTAACTATCTAATTAGATGGCATCTTCTGCTTTGAGGATGCGTTGTCATTATAATTCAGCTGAGTACCTCAATTGAAATGCTTGCGAATATCACGTAATTTTTGTATCGAATTATTGCCTCTGTGAATGGTTTTGTTTCAGTTGATAAGTTTAAAATTGCGATAATTCCATGCACGTAAGGCGTACTGACAAATCAGTTAAGAGGTCCTTAATCGTCTTGCTATACGTCGTACGTGCATCGAATTATTGCATTTTTAGTCTTATAAAGTAAAATTTAATCATTAATTAGCTTAATAATTTGACACAAAAATTACGTAAAATCCATAAACATCTCAAATATTCTATGGCTTCTTAGACGAATGAAAACGCCATCCTCTTTCTAAAACAGAAGGGGCCATCTGATTAGGTAGCAATGAAAATGAAATTGTTAAGGGGTTAAGACATCTTTGGGATATGAATCGTATTGTTTATGCTGAAATTTTTGATACAATTGTTGTAATGAAAGCGCTATGGTCTTATTGTTTATTAAAATTAGTTGCTAACTAATTATTAAAGCTATTATCTATAAGATTACTTAAAAATAATTATAACTATTATTACTTTATTGATTAAAATTACTTAATTTTTATTTATTATTTAGTATGTATTATTTATTAGAATTGTTCAATATTAAAAATAAATATGTATTGACATTTTTAGTTGAAAAAGTGTCGTTTTCTCTTGCTGTACTCATTTTAAATGCAGTTTTGAATAAATTGAATTTGATTGTGATCCCGTCAGTTTCGAATAGCCAAATTTCACTGTAATTACAATTAGTTAGAATTTCCATGCTGATTCTGCAAATCATCAAAAGGGGATACTTTTTTGAGAGGAAAGAAATGAAATAGTTTCGAATTTGATTGAACAATAAAATTAGAAATTCCACCTCCTTTTGAAAATCACATCAACGGAATTTATAGTTACTGAGAATTCATACCAGTAGAGATGAATTCTGTTAATATTATTTTTGGTAAGAAAATAAATTTTCAAGATATTAAATTGAGGATGTAAGAAGTTGTTCTAAAAATTTGTCAATATGAGTTATAATTTTTAATATTAACTATCGATTTAAATATTATTTTGATTATAATCAGAAGTTTCATTGAAAAATTCCCATCTTTATCATGACCTCTTTGAATTCCTTACGAAAACTACAAAGCAAAAGTAATACGAAAACTACAAAGCAGTTTTTGTCATGATTATAAAATTCAACCGACTTGTATAACCTTTGATACGGACTCTAATTCATATAACTATGTATAATATGTTTTATGTTGGCGGATTTGAAAGACTATCATATATTTTTCCAGTTGCTAGGAATTTTATATAATATAAGCCATTCCTATAGATTTTGTAAAGTGTGTAAATTAAAATTTGAAACCAAAACAAAAGTTCACTTTCTAATTGCAGGAAGAAGAAAAAAGATGATAAATTTTTGTCTCAAATTCAAATGCTTACATAAGAAAACCTAGATCTTAATGTTTATTATTTCAAAGTATCTTCCGCATAATACAACAATGATATTCATTGCTATAATAATCACAATTGTTGCTGCATTTTAATATTCTGATTTTCAAATATTTCCCCAAAACATCACAGATAGAATGCATTTTATAAATTAGCTAAAGTAGCTAGCAGATACAAAATAATACCATGATTATGATGCAACGCGATGTTATTTCTAGCTTCTGGAAAATCTGAAGCTTTTGCAAACTTTGAGATCTTTGGTAAGATAATATATCAAGATGTTATCTATTGCCACAAATATATTGAAGCGCCATCTTTCGCAAGTATAAAAAGCCATTTTATTGCTTGAAGAGAATGGGGAAGTCCCTAAACTATTCTTTTCTCAAACTATACACTGAGTGACCAAGATATTACGAACACCCTGCTACGAAATATTAATCGTGTCGAACCTCCTCTGACTTTGATGACAGTAGATATTCTTCTATGCATGGATTCCATAGGCTGCTGAAATCGTTGAGAAGGAACATCAGCGCATGCTAACAAAATATAGCGTAATTCCCGCAGATTGGGTGGTGGTGTTTCGGAATTGTGAACAGATCGTCCCATTCCATCCCTCTATTGTTTCACACACGGACCCTATCATCAACATGATGAGGAAGATATCTAGACTGTCAGACCTAACGCCACCCTGAACCTCCGATACCTATGACTACTAGAGTCACCTCATCGGTTTTAACTGGGCACAAGGTGGATAAAGCACGAACACCACACCAAGAGCCGGCGTTCCCATAACCAAAAGCCCCAACTACTTTATTGCGAAACAAAATTTGCAAAACAATTTACAATTTCCAGAAATGTACAGAATTGAAAATGAAAAAATATCAATAATAAATGAATAATAAACCTAAACACTATCAAAACAACAACCTATACATAAAAAGCGGTTCAAGCAGTTCTAACTGTTCAAGATGTTCTCCAATAACAGTCTTATTAACAGTCTTATCACGCTTAACAAGCATTCAGCGAATAAATTATTTTTTTTCACTATTCAGTCTGAAACACATTCAAATTACACTTGAACAATTAGCTGTTGTCGCCACTATGAATCGCTATTTAACAATCAGTTGTTGCCACTAGAACCATTAGTTGTTGAATCTGGTTTGAACAGGAGTTCTATTCATGAATAAGTTTGATTAGTAATTTAATCTTTTTCCTTGAAAGTTGGTTATTGTCTACATTCTTAAACAATTGATCTTGGAAGTTGTATGGCAGGAGGCTTCATATGCCATGACAGAGTAAATATGCCTGATGTAGCATAGTGCAATGGCGTACCAACTGGACTGTCAAACCAGACAAACTTTTTCCACTCATCAAATGCACGATTCCGGTGCTCCTTAGCTCACAAAAATCGCTAAATCAAAATATCTATTGTTGGTTGCCGGTCGCCATACCCATGACAACAGCCAGGCTCTTCAAGCTTCTTGATTAGAAAGCCAACCAATTTTTTACTTCATCAATTTTGTTAACCCATTGACATTCTATTTGCAAATAATTATCATTCACATTATTATTACATTATTTTTACCATTTTTGTATATGTATTATGTTCTATTTGTTATATTTGATATTCATTTATGTTCTGTGCATTTCATGTTCATCTTTTGTAGTACTTATATTCTTTTGTGTTATGTGGATTTATTCCTTTTTTTTGTTTTTATTACCATTGCGCGTTTTGTTTGCATACATTTATTGTTTTTATTATTTTGTGTATTTCCCTTTTTCCATTATTTCTATACGTTTGTTATTCTCAATGATATTTGTCATACTTCATATCTTCTTTTTTCTTATGGATGCATTTGTAATCCAATTCGAATCCTTCATGACATTTGCTTTTTCCACTCCTTGCCCATCCAACTGATCAAGGATCTCTTTGGATGTTTCTAGGCGCAGGGGCATAGAATGCTGTTCTGTTGGTCGCCGGGTATTAAAACCAATTCGTTGTTGGATATGTCTTGTAATGACCTCGGATATGCTTTGGGAATATTCTTAGTTGTACTGCGCTGTTATTTGTTGCCATGTAGCTCTTCTGTAACTGCACACAATAGGTGTCTGGATTCTTTTTCTTTCACAAGCGATTTCCCCCCACTTTTTCGCTAATCGTTGAAGCTGCCATTCTTTGAAGACTCGAGCCAAAACTGGAACAGGAGATAACTGGAATTAATGCTTCTGGCGCTCATAGTCATGCAGCGATCCAAGTCACTCAAATGTCTTGATTCCCCATATACAGGCAGAATTACAACGTTTGCTGGTGCTTCTGAGTAGGAGAAAACCTTTTAACAGTGAATCTGGTTTATGAAGTCAGCGCGTGTGCTTCTGGAACGAGTCAAAGTTAGAGTGACTGGAGGTCCTAATATCTTAGTTACTCAATGTATATTTTTACACTATATATTACTTAGTAATATTTTAATTTTCATGTCTACAAAAAAAAAGTTTTGCTCCATCAAAGGATTCGACCTTCAGATTTTGATGAATCCCCATGTTTCACACCTTCTTGAGTACGAAAAACCATTTTTGGAATTATATCTGTTCGTCTGTGAAGATGATAACTCAAAAACGCAGAGAGATAGAAGAATGAAATTTGGTATGTGGTATTTGCACCAAAATTGTATATTTCTGAAAGTTTTGGAAGAAATTCCTCAAAGGGAAGTCTTTTTATCTGTCCGACTGTCAATACGAAAAATATAATTCAAAAATACAACATCCTAGACGGTTGAAATTTGGAATAAGGTTTTATCACCAAAATTGCAGATGTATATAAAATGTTTGACCCAATCCATCATAGGATTGGCTGTCTATCCGTGTGTAGACTCACACTGGACGCATAAATTCTTGTACGTGATCTTTACATCAGAATTGTAGACCCATATTGTTTCAAAATGCACATTCGATCCTCTTAACTATGCGATGAGACTAAACACGAAGCACGCCATATTGTGGCAGTATATAAGAAAGTCGAGGGGAGAGCACTCCTGCTAGAAAAATAAATCAAGATGGATTTAAAACTCATCAGGAATGGAAACTTAACCGTGAAAGTAAAGAAGGTATCCAACTAGACTTTTGAGGGTCACCTTTCTTTCGAAGTGAAGTTTTATTATATGTAAAACGGAGCATTTATAATAACGCTCCGTTTTGAAGTCACATGACTACTTTGAGAAGGATCTCATTTTGAACCTAGACCAGATGGGAAAAACGACACCGAGCCTATATTCTAAGAACGTCCAAGTCATACCTACGCAGACTCTTGTCAAGTATTACAAACTTAGGAACGGCTGTGTCGGCATTGTAAATGAAAAAAAACACAAGAAAGGCGCAGTTCGGGTCCGCGTCGTAGATTTTCGTGAAAAAGTCGGGATAAAATCATAAAACAAGTGTTTCGTATTAATATCTAATTTAATTATCAATCTCTTTAATACAATATTTACACAGAGTAGTATAATGGTTATAGAATAGATAAATCGCAAGCTACCACAGACCCTTGTTACATGCGATAAACTTGTGATTTATCTATTCTCTAACCATTATACTACTCTGCGTAAATATTGTATTAAAGAGATTGCAAATTAAATTACATATTAATACGAAATACTTGTTTTATGATTTTATCCCGACGTTTTCACGAAAAATCTACGGCGCGGACCCCGAACTGGGCCTTTCTTATGTTTTATTTAGAGTAGCTTTTGATGGCGCCATCTGTTGACAGTATATAGAACTACATTTCGCGTATACGCAGTAAAACATTATTTACTACAAATACTAATATTTCCCGTAATATTCACATATTTGAATTCAAATTTTAATACACTGTTTCTTTTACGCATTGTCAAGTATTCTGTAAGTTTCGCACAACTCGAAAGAAAACTCTGCATGTTATAATAAAAAAAAACATGCGGAGTTTGAAATTTTCAATTTAATACCGATTTTTACTTATATTCTGATAAATATTTTTACTGTATCACTTTGAGTCCTAGTAATAATCCTCAGGCTCTTTAAAATTACGCCAGAATCAACAACCTAGTAAACTCGTTTCCATGCTACACTTATTTATAACCTTACATAAAGCTAATTCATAACAGTCACGCGCATGCGTCTACACTAGTACGATGACGTCACAGGCAAAACAAATACTATGCGACAAACTCTTATAGATATGATCTATCCGTTGTGGGGTTAACTATTCCTTTCCCATTATTAGTCTCGTAGTTATTAGCGTTTCAAATCGGACGGTATTTTGTCACACAAGAAAGTTCGACCGACTATCACTGTAACGAGAGGAATGACGTTTTCACGCCAAAAGAAGAAAGAGCCACACCAGTGTGAGGTTTCATCCGCGGCAGATTTAACGTACTCTAAGTCCACCTGCACAGTGGTCACTGGATTCTCGAATAGGTGATTCTATCATAAGGCGACCCTCCTTTCAAAAGGAAGTATATAATACAGTAATTATTCATCTAAAACGTTAACTCACTGCAATAACGAAAATGTTATTCTCTCGGCAATAACGAAAAAGTTCTCACAAGCATTAATTCTCAATAAAGCAGTCATTCCAAACTGTCATCTCTTCTGAAAATTCAAAGAAATTGAAAAAAATTATGAAAGATATTCTGATGATTCCACTCTTTCCTGTTTATACAGAAATTAAACTATGGATGTTGTTTCCATAATTTTTTACGTCACAATATTTTAAAGTCCATATCAGATTGTATCAGTGATTAAATCCACACTATCTAACATCACTCCAAACAGTGAAGTGATTGCTGAAACCAGAATTCCCATGCTTAGTTTCACTAATTACTGTGATTTTCTCCTTCTTTAATTTTAAAATGAATTTCCTGTTTTCTTTACCTATCATATTCAAAATTATAGAAGATAATTATTGCTTTTCAATTTATTGTTTGTTTCTAATTTTATTTTGTGATTTATAACATCTTTAGGGGTTCTTTTTGTCAACAATGCCTGTAAGTTTTGATGAAAGTCTTTAATTGGAAATTCCGAAAATTTAAGGTCAAAGGTGTTTAATGAATTATTTTAATTTAGAAGTCGAATATTCGCTCATTTATAAACTTCAATTTAAGAAATAATGAAAGTATTCTGTTCTTCTACACTGTGGAGATTTTTGTATCTCAGAGCCGCTGGTTTCTTTCAGTGGTTTAACTTTTTTCGCCGAATTTACTTTATCATTTTTATCAACACCGTTATTTGACATCATTTTCTCTTTCTCTGTTTCTTAATTTTATGCTGGGAAAGAAAACAACTTAGGATCAAAATTTCAAACTTATTAGATTGATAAGTAGAAATTCCTCTTATTTTCGTTCATATAATCATAGTTTCGTAAAATGCTATCATTTTGAAGATTGCAGGGAATAGGAAACACTTGATAGAATGTTTTGAAATGTAATTTTTTATCGCTAAAAAATTCATTTTTGTATTTTTTTTCCTTTCTATTTGTAATTTTAACTTAAATGAATAAATGAACAGGTACGGTGAGGACGATGGTAGGAAAAAAAATTTTTTCATGCCTTTATATAGAGGTAAATTTACGAATTGGTGAGAAATAGAATTAGGGAAAAAGTAATAAAATTGATTGATATCTTACGTTCCCGCATGGGTCTTAAAAATCGTTAAAGGTGATGAAAATCGACTGTTTTTCATAAATTTGGGGGATTTTAAAGTTTCTTTCCAACTGTTTTTTATAACATTAGTTGTTAAGTACTCAACTTCGTAAGAGTAATAAATTTTTTTGATCAAAATCGATATATAACTTTCGGTCCCACATGTCCTCCAAAGATGACAAAAAATATGTGAAATTACTTCAAATACAATTTTTAGTTCCTAATAATCGTCATAATCTTCACACATCTTCTGGTCAATGAACAGGTCGAAGTAAACCAAATGTTATTTAGGCCTAAAAATTCATCATTTTCATATATTTTCTTTGTTAATGGCAACATAATGCAAAACTAATCTCCAAAATTATAATATTATGTGTTAGTTAAGGACGAACGGCACTTATGCTTACTGCAAGTAACTAAAATTAACAGACCTTTAAGGGAACACTTCAACTATTAATACATTTTAATACCTCTCTTAAATTTCTTGCATGAAATTTTACTCTTTCTTATCACCTGATAATACTTGGAAGTTTATAATTTTGACGAAAACACCACATACCACATTTAATCGTTCCAGTTCACTGCGTTCTTGAGTTAGAATGTTCACAATGAGACAGGCAGACATAATTCCAAAAATGTGTTTTTCGGTCTGAGGTAGGTGCAAAACGTGAAGATTGATCACAATCTTGATATCGCATTTTTTTTTCGTAAAAATGTATTATTTTGTAATCTTTGTATATGAGAAAGTAAAACTAATTCAGAAAGACTTTTTTAGTTCTATACAGAGTGTTTTAAAAGGTCGTTTACAAATTTTATAGGTAGGTCGGGCATACAGAAACAAGTCATTTTTTCTATAGAACTTGGGGTCACAAACGCAAAGGGCGACAGCTACAACAGCACGATTGTGTGAATAACTAGGGATGGCGGTTATTGCAAAAACATCCTGTTGTCGGTCGTACCGGTTTTTTTCACCTCTGGTTTAACCGGGCGGTTACAACTGCTCAAAATGACCAGTTTTTAAGGATCTTAAGAAAGTTCTGAATCGCAATCTTGATGAATTCTTAGTCATATGATCCATTTCTCCGAGTATGCTCGTTCATGTACAATGGAGCAAACTGTCTTGACAGAAAACACCCGCAAAGAAATGTAACCCATGAACTATTCAGTTCTTTTTCCTCGGCATCGAGAAACGAAGATCAGTCAAGAAGGTAGGCCTGGTCACATACCAACAAAATGATGACATTTGATTTTGGAAGGTGTGGAAGATTGAAGAGTAGGGTGATGGCTCAAATGTTCCCCTCGTCATCCGTTCATAATTAATGTTCCTTATATTATTCTAAAACGGGATGTTAATTCAACAAACCAGTTTCTCTTTCCTTACTTGACAGTTTTCAACAAAAATCGAGAAAATTGTGTTCGAAAATGCACAGAGTATTTCCGCATTTATTAAAGTTCAACAAATAATTTTCATAAGTTTTTATTCAATGTGCATGGCGCCATCTGTTGGTGAATTTGAGAAAAAATTTATTTTAAAATTCCATAATATTTATGATTAGAAATTTTTAAATGTAGTTTAAAAGTAGAAAGTAATAGTAGTTTTACACGTAGAAAATATTTTTTTATCAAAAATATTAAAGTCAAAACAAAATCGTAAAAGCCTGCCGCACTGATTTTCTTATAACATAGTTTTCTGCACCTCACGCTTTTACAACTTTGTTTTAATGTCAATATTTTTGGTAAAATTTGTTTTTATGTTTAAATTTTTGGTAGAAAAATATTTTCTGCTTTTAAATACACTAATAAAAGCGTGTTTTTAAAAACGTTTCTATTTTTATTATTTTCTACTTTTTAGTCTTTAATATAGGGGAGAAACGCCGCATTTGGACCGCTGTCATAACTTCAATTCTATTAAATATTTAATCGTAAGATAGAGAAATTATGTTGTAACAACGTAAATAGGGTGTTTGACATCAATTTTTGTAGAAAGCGACACGTGGTTACACTTAGAACAAGTTTTTAGATTTAGACATCAGCAATAGATTATTTTAACAGTAGACAAAAAGTTCCTTACGCTGTTCTAAATTAAGTAGGGAAATATGTTAAGAAATCCTCAGATAGGAACTTTCTTAAGCTACAATTTACTATGATCATTTTATGAAAACAGTTTAAAATTAGGTTAGGGGAATTTTTTGTTGTTGTTGTCCAAAGGTTACCTAGATTGGACCATACACAATAAGCCTAAGTTGGACCATTTAAATCAACGGGAATATTATCTTAAACTACAGGAATAACTCAGATGGCAGTTTATTACCACTAGTAGTCCTCATAAATTACAACTAGAACAAATCAAGAACAAAAACAATAAAAGGACGCTAAAGCTATCAAATGTCGGATCAAAAATTGTAAAGACTACGTAACATTTGTATCATTTGTGAGGAATTAAAGGGAGGAGGGGAAGTCTTGTAGTGCATAGAATGTCACACTTGGGTTCGTACGCTGGTGTGAATTTGAGAATAAATAAATATTTTTGCTTTAATTGTGCTTAACCCTTTCGCGTTCATTGGTTTCGCAGTGAAACCACACATTGAGCATTTTTTTACTGCGCATGCGTGAAACATAGCGTAATTTTTCTTTCATAACTTAAGACCCAGATATATAGGCCAACTTATATAAAAATTCCAGTTCAATACCGTTAGTATTCACAATTATATCGGCATTGCAAGAGCTAAATTGCTTTTGATCTCTAAGAGAAACAAAATGATGAGGGTTCTTATACAAATTGATATTTTTAAGAATTAAATCTTCGAAAGTGATATTGAATTTTATGAAAGTTGAATATCCTGAATACTCACGTATACTTATAAATTAAATACGCAATTTAAATTGCATTTCGATGATAATTTATTCGGAGAAAAAATCCCTTTACCGTTCATTGGTTTCACTGTGAAACCATAAATTTCTTGCAAACGAAAAATGCTACATTTTTTTCCTTTACATATTTATGATCAGCTACATGTCTAATACTCATTTTTGAAATAAATTTAGTAAATTTCAAAATGAAACATGTAGCGAACTTGAAAGGGTTAAAGAAATTGGCGGTCCAATTTAGGCAACAGGTTTCCTTGATTGGACCGATGACCCATTTTTTAAATCTGTTTTTTTTTTTTTTTCCTAATTTCAAGTGCCTTTCATAAAAAAATTATTCACACTGTTTTGAAGATAAATAAACTACAAAAAAAATTTACTACTTGTTTTTTGTTAAACTTATTTCTCCATCACTGTGCATCTAAAAATGTCTTAACTGGTTCAAATTCGGCGTCTCTCCCCTGTTTCATAATTCATTATTATAAAAATTATGAAATCTTGCAATCAATTTTTAATCAAATTTTCTACCAAATGGTGCCTTTCCTATGGCATTTAAAATTTTTTAGAATTAATAATTAACTGATTATTAAGTTCTGAAATTACTAAATTATTTTATTCATTGGAAACAGACAACTGTAAAACAATTTTAGAGCTCTAGTACATCAGAGAGGCAGTGTAAAATCAATTACAAAATTCCTATTAGCAAACGTGAAACAAATAAAGTTAAAAACGTATGATTAAATTCAGTATAAAATTCAAAGTGACAGTTCAAAATTTTTGAAAAATAAATATAGGAACCCAAAGTTTTGATCAACGATTGTTCTCAATAACTCGCCCCTTTATATTGCAATTGGACTTGGATTAAATTTAATTCTATCATTTTTATTAAATTTTAAGGAGAGTATTTTCATACCGTATGTCTGAGGCAACATGGCCAAGATTTTATCTTTTTCAATAAATTTTCGGAAACCCATTTTTGAATGATTAATTGAAGTAGAAAGTAATATTGCAAAATGAATTGCTAACAAATAATGTTTTATCCTGAAAATATATTAAACTATTTCTGAATTAAATAAAGATACAATTTTCACTTTTCAGTGACTCAGATAATAAAGCAATATTTAGCATTTTAATGGATTAAATTAAAAATAAATCATTATATTACCGAGTAATATTAAAAAGTCCTTTGCTTAATTATTTTACAATTCTACAGGTTTTGTCTATACTTCTAAAAGGCAATGTTTGTGTGTGGGCGTGCGTGCGATGTCCAGACGAATCTATCGCACTTACAGCCTTGAAATTTGGCACACAGGTAGTCTTAATGGTGCCTCAATGCACCTCGAAGCCAGAATTTTAAAATTTAATCTAGAAAATTTTTTTATTTAATATTTTGTGTAGTTTTGAAAGATTTTTCGCACTAATTTCTCAATAGCATGGTTTCAGATATTTTTACGAACAAAATAGATACACCATCAGATAGAGTGAACGATTTTCGTTCTGATGAAGTTTGTTTTGAATTTCCAACGTAATTTACTGAATTTTGAGAAATTTTTTAAAAAATAGCCAGTTTTGCAATCGAAATGTTATTTTTGTTTTTAAATTTGTTGCATCCGACTTTCTAATAATACTATTATTTTTTTCAGCTTATAACTAGAACGGTTCTGTCGGATTTAAAACAAGAACGGTTAAAATATCTTTTTCAGTTTTTTTTTAATTAATTTTTTCTGGTCAGTTGAAAGATATATTTCTCTAGCGAGCAAACTCCCGCGAAAGTTTCTCCGGAACCTTCCCAACATATATTGTTGCAATTTCATTGGCTGGCGGTGCAGAGCGCTGGATACGACATAACCTTCAACTGAATGACTTCGATCATTATTTTCGGCAGTGTCTTAACGTGTTTATGTCTCGCATATTTTACTTGCTGTATAATAATCATTTTATCGTTGCAATTTTTTAACATTTTTTCGGATTAACTAATTCTGTATTATTTTTCAACAGTTAAAATGTCATTATCGCGAAGAAAAATAAGCGGGAAAATCAAAATAATGTGTATCTTTTGTTTTGTTTTTAGAACTTTTTCATGTCACTGTGGGCATTTTTTTTCATTTTGTTGAAGTCTTGATTCCACGGGCAATTGTCGTGATGAAAATTTTGTATTTATCTTAATTTTATACGCGTTGTGTTTGATTTTGTAACCCAGAGTTCATCCAGGCCATGCCTTAAGGAAGCTCTGTCTACATGAGATCTTTTAACAAAGGAAAACAATTATCAACTGTAAAAATTTGAATATCAACAAGATGAATTTAAAAGAGAAGTAAATATTTAAAACTTTTAAGGGGTCTGTCCTCCTACATTAAATCAACCTGTGCAGACCTGAATAACATACATTTATTTCAAAAAAAAATCAATAAAACATATACAACAGTACATTGACATGATCCATCACTAATATAAAAACACATACCAGGATTTTGTTTGAGAAGCCAAGTTCAATATAATTTTGAGGCATTTTGTAAGAAATTTAATGAATTAAGGCAAATGCTATTCACAGATACACATGTTTATTTTCCTGACTACTAATAACATAATCACCTCATTTAAGCTTTTTACATCTCAGACCATGACATAGAACAAAATAAGGTCAACCTAAGATGTAGTTTACGGAAGAAAATAAATGATCATGTTTACAGCAATATCATTCACTTGAAATTTTTCTTGATTAAAGACATAATTATTTCATCACAATTTTACATTACATTCCATGACACGAAACAACAATAAATCAATGTTCCTTTCCAACAATAGACATTTCACTGCACCTTCTTACAAATTCATCCAAGGCTCAAACAGGAATTGCTCAAAATAGCCTTAGTGAACGCAAGTATAAAAATTCAGAAAGTTACATTTTTGATTAATCATTCTTTTCAACGTGGACCGAACAACGATTTTTTTTTAGACTAATTTTAACGCTGTAGTATTTCCGGTCAAACTTATGAATTTTCATATAAAATTCTTTCAGTTTCAGGGCAAACTCTATTTAGGAACCCAGATCTACTCAATTAACTAATTGTTTGATTCGTTCAATCTTCTCCGGTCCACAAATTTGGCGTTATTTAGCGAAAGCATTTAACTTACTCCGTCTTTTCACTCCGCACCGGCCGTGGGAGACCCGAGGGCCCCCGGACAAAATTTTATGTACACCACCTTACATCCTGATGACTTCGTCTCTCTCCGCTTCCAATCCGCCTAGCAACCCAAAAAAATCTCTTTTCGAAGTCCCCAACTCGAAGACCATTGGTCAACAAACCACAGCCGGGACATTAATCCTCGAGAACTTTCTCCAAGCCTCCAACGAAACGCGCTAAAGGGGTCAAAGACCCTCCCGCAAATTCGCAGAAAAACTCAGAGTGGGAGGGGGACCACTGTAAGCTTTCGTCCGGAGATAAAAAAAAATGGCGAAGAGAAGGAATATATTTTTTTTAACACAACACAATGCCGTGCCCTATTGCTAGTGTATTTATAAAGTATGTATGTATACTGGGAATTCGAACTGTCTGCCCTGATTACAAATAGCTATAACTTCTTTGCAAACAATGATGGGAAGAAAAATTTGAATATAATATAGAAGGAATCTTAATTTTTTTCCTTATGTACAATAATCCTTACATGTGACTTCCCTTTGTCACAATCCCCGATAGATGTGGGCACCACTAAGTGTGGATGAGTTGCTCAGGTTTGTATATGAAGGAACTCGCCCGCCTCGGGGTACATGAATTGGGAGGGCGGCAGCCCTCCTCCAGTGATAGTATGTACCTCCTACGGGAGGGGTTGGGCCGTGAGGCTGTGTTGGCCATTAGGACCCGACCTCAGTACTCGTCGCTATCACACGACTGTCACTCAGTGAAAACCCGTGTGCTTTGGAAGGTCGGGGGCTGTATTTACGGTTCCCTTTGTCACACGGACATCTAAGCTACATCATCATCAACAATAACATCTACATCAGACATTGTGAAGCGTGTTCGCAGCCGTTGATGCAAACGTGTTTCACAGTGATTCGAAGAAGGTTCATACACCGCAGAAGATTTATTCAAGTAGGCAAAATATGCAAATTACGTAGTCCTCCATGTGGCCACCTAAATATTCTGATACTGCTTCTTGTGCCGTCAAGTACAAGGGGATGTGCCGAAAGCTCTGTCTTACCACTTCCTTTGCCTTTAATAGAATGCTTCACATGGATATGGAATTGACTTCCACTTGGTTGCTGTCCGTGTGTCCAAGGATATTCACATAGATAAATGATTAAAAACGCAAATAAAATCATAAATTTCCATCTATGTTGTGTTCCATTTTTTCTTCCTACCATAGTTTACAAGGAAGATAGCCATTTGCAATAAGACAATCGTTTTGAATTAACCTGTATTATTTTCCCTGTGAGTCCTAAAGTTCTCTAAGTTACTACAAAAGTAATTTTAAGATTAATTACTTATTTCATTAGAATCTCTGTTACAAATAAAACAATGAACCATGATTTTGTTCACATATAGTATAATTCTAATTTATTTTCTAAGCATCCAACATAGGAAACTTCAGTTATCACTTCAAGTTTCCGAACGCATTCGGAGCACTTTTTAAAAAAATATATTAAATAAATGTGTCACCGGCAAAATTTGAAATCCGGAATTCAATAGAATGCTTAAGCATTTTAGGTAAAGTATGAAACGATTAATATTCCATATTTCCTAGGCATTCTATACAGTGCCAAATGACAAGCCGACGAAGTATGAAATGCATCCCTGATTTGACTCTGTTTTACTTTTTATAAGAATAAAATTAAGAGCAATACAAAATAAAATTATTTCCTTCCTTGATGCAATAAGTAGGTTCATTTTATTGTTTGTTTTCTTTAATAAGAAAGGCATAAACTTTGTTTTGTATAACTTTCTTTTTCCTTTACATATTTTGAATAAAAATATTCTTCATGACACTCTTTTATTTTTTGTTTCTAAACAACATTTGTGTTTCTATAGAATGCATGTCTTTTGAATGAAAGCTTTATCATGACTTTATTTTCAGTTTCCTAAATAGCGTTTGTCATTTTGCAGAATGTCTAGGTATTACATACAATACCTAGGGAAAGTATATAACATATTCAAATAATTCTCGTATTTCATACTTTTCCTTATAATGCCGAGACATTTTATAGAATGCCGGCATTTATACATTGTCGGTAACGGATACACCACAATATGTTTTGTATATTTGATTTATTAAAGATAAATAGTATAGTATTAGTTTTGTGTATAAATTAGAATAATTTTACGAAAATCCCAAATTTATGCTGGTTTTAAGTGGATATTTTTAACATGTTAGAGGTCGAACTTTCGAACTAATTCAAATAAAACTTATACCAATCACCAGAGTATTTTATTGTATTTTAATTAATAGATAAAGATTTTAATTAATAATAAAGATCTATTAATAAATAATGATTTTAGAGAGAATCGAACAATCAGATTTTCAGCAAATCGTCGCTTAACAAGCAACACAACCTATCTCAATTTTTTGAAATTTGGAAGAAGAAGAAAGTACTCAATTTTTCGCAACCAATAACGAATATTTCAGAATTTTTTTCACAACATGCGGTCTTATGTTTATATCTGATGTTCAAAAAATTCGTCATTCGTTGTGAAAAATTGAGTATTTTCTTCCTTTTTGAAATTTCAAAAAAATAAGATTGATGGTGTTGCTTGTTAAGCGACGAAATTTACAATATCATTTTTCAAATGAAATATAATATAAATTATTATAGTACATCCTCTAGAAAACTAAAAAATTGAGTCCAGTCTGTTGATAATATTTTGAGTTAGTATGTTTGAAAATATGCATAAATGAAAAAGTTATGCATAAAACCTAGTTTGGAGAGAAGTAGATTTTTAATTGAAATTTCAATTATTTTTTAATTAAAGTATTAATATTATTTAAAGTATTTTTCTCCAAATTTGCGAGTAATGATTTTTTTACAAATAATATACTGAGAGTCTTAAAATTCACCACATTTGTAGTTTACTTTAATCTTGCTCTGCTTTATGAATATTCACTTGATTTTTTTTGGCAGTTTTTGCAGAAGGTAGTGTTGTTTAGCTTTGCAGGGTTATTCTTTATCAAGATCAGCAAAGCTTTTTAATACATATTGAAAGATGCATTTACATATTCAATTATGAAAGATAGATAATAAATTCAATTATGAAGGATCAACTGGTGCTAAAAATGAATACCAATAAAAATACAAGTTTTATTTTCACTGAAGTTATTACCTACTTTTTTTAAAAACTACTTGAAGAACCTTAACCTATAATGAAGGAAATTGCTGAAACAAAAGTACAATGCATTTGTGATACTAATTGAAAAATACAAAAGATTAGATTTCTGGGTTAAAAAATATTTTTTATTACCATTTTTTTAAAATTAGTTTACTGCCAACTTTAAGTTAAGAATATTCAGAATATTGAAATAACAAATTATTGTTCTGATGCACAGAACCAACACATCAAAAACAAATAAAAAATATACACATTAATACAAAAACACTGCAGACTTTAAAATTGCAAAAAGATACTAAGAAAATAAAAATTGAAATAAAAAGAGATCTCTCAGTTGAAATTTGCCGTTGCATAACTGGGCACACACTCATTTCACGAACGAAGACTTTTTGAAGCTGCCTTGTTGAACTAATGCTCTCGGCTTGACACAATTTGAAATTTTTGTTGAAATGCAGTAACACTCAATTCACCACTAGTTCAGTGAACAATCTTTAAAAAATTGCTGTTCTTACTGCCATTCCGTTTATGATCTGTTTTCAATGCATTTTCTATTCGAACACTCAACACAACTTCTTTCTGGCGCAGAACATCGGATGTCAAAATAAAATTTAAAAGCTGGTTTTGTTGGTCATCATTCAGCTGAATAATTTATGCCGGTCAGCACGTCTGAGAGGAAGAGAACCGAAGAAAAAAATCCAACGGACTTGATACCTCTAGGGTGCGACCGTTAAGAACAGTATTTTAAATCAATATGCACTAGACAAAGGAATTTCTCTCCCAGCCAGGTGACTCGCGACAGTTAACACACAAAAGCTTCCGCCGTTAAAAATGGCGAGCATATAGTTCCGTGAAATAAAAGTAATTTACAATTTAATGAACATTGAAACATTAAAAGAAATT
The DNA here is from genome assembly GCA_013235015.1 of Araneus ventricosus. Classification (NCBI taxonomy): domain Eukaryota; kingdom Metazoa; phylum Arthropoda; class Arachnida; order Araneae; family Araneidae; genus Araneus; species Araneus ventricosus. The sequence goes on along the minus strand of BGPR01000028.1, from coordinate 1,207,647 downwards.
ACATAAAAAGTTAAAGCAATTAATAATTAAGTTGATTACTACAAAAATAAATATGCTAAATTGAGATATTTATTAAAACTATAAAAAATTCCGTTGATAATTTAAAAGATGCCAAAGTTGCCACAAGATAAGAAAGAAACTTTGGTGGCGAAAATCTAAATTATTTAAAAGTACTGGTAAAGCCAAAAAATGCTGTAATTGCATTTATGCAATCTAACACATATATACTAAGATGTATAAAAGTTTTCAAAAAAATCTCTCTCTAATAATGCTTTAAAGCCTTTAGTAAACTGCATTACGGCCATGAATGTTCCAAATATTAGGTACGGAAGTAAAACATGAGATTCTTGTGAAATTTATTTCCCCGGGATGCAGTTAATGCTTTAGTTAGCGTTCTTGTATTTTAAGAATAACATCTTGTTCTCCATTATTCTGTCGTTGCTAAATCACATTTAAATTTTGATTGATCACATTTAAATTTTGATTGATCACATTTAAATTTTGATTGATCACATTTAAATTTTGATTCTATTTTCCTTGAGCTTATATTTACGATTAAATAATTTTTATTATTACTCATTATTATAAATTCCAAATTAAAAAGATAATTAACATTCAATTAATTTGCAGCTGTTATTTTAAAAAAGAAAATTGGACACAGAAAGCAGAATAATATTACAATGTTATGTGAAGGAATTAGCAGTTGTCACATACTTTAATTATATATTCAAACTTAAAATACTTTCCTGACAACCATTAACTAAAAACAATTTCCTTTGAGAAATGCGGGTTAAAAACGTTTTTGAAAGGGTTTTGTCCATTTAAACCCCATTTTCTGATTATTTAAATGTCTGTTTCCGGTTTTCAAGTTCTGGTATAAGATTAAATATCTCTGCTTCCAATTCACGTAGAGACCAAATTAAAAATCGTTGTCGTTTAGACAGAAGTTACTAAATCCGAAACTGTAGTTTCGAGATGTGTTCATTTTAAACTTAATTATTTTTTAGTCGTTATGATGAATAGTAAAAAAAAGTTTTTACAAGTTTCTACCTCCAACGGTTGACTTACTTATGCTTAGATAACATGTTTCTACAACGAAATAATTAATTGCAAATTCTAATTGATTATAGTAGTCCATCAAAAGATTTTTGTGGACTTAGTGACTTTATAAAGGCAAATAAACGTGCAATACAATACAGCAAAAATTTAAAACGTGATTTTTGGTCGAAAATGGACTTCTCAATGTGTTCGAATACCTTTATTAGTCCAGTCAACGAAGGCCAAAAATCGACAAATAGAAAAAAAATGGTGTAGTTTTGAAATTTGGCACAGTTGTTGGGGATAATGTCCTAAACGACATACTAAAAGTCCCCGCCGGTGGTGGGTGCGCGGGGGGTTTAAAGGGGCGTTTTCAGTTTTTCTTAAATATCTCGTAAACTATGGGTTCTATCAAAAGACACTCAATGACAAAATTACACTGCATGAAATTTCCTACAAAAGAAGTCCTACTTTGTTTTTGTAGCATCAATAGTTTAGAAGATATAGAGGATTTAAAAGTTAATATTTCTAAAATTCCTTATTGTAATGGTAAAATCGATGAAAAGTGCTGAATCAACAAACCCCATAATAACCTCATGCCTATATAATAATTATACAAGGGTTGTATTGCATGTTTCGGAGCGGGGGGGGGTTAAAAACCCATTTTATGAACGATTATGCTCCCCTCTTATCCGTTCCCCTTCACAGGTTTCCTTCAACTCGTAGTCCAGTCAACGAATTGTTAATTTAAAAAATGGTGTAGTTTTGAAATTCGGATTTCGGCACAGTTGTTGGGGAGAGTGCCCTAAACAACATACTAAAAGTCCCCGCTGGTGGAGGGTGCTCATGGGTACGGGGGGGGAGTTGACAGGGAGGATTTCTCAGTTTTTCTTAAATATCTCGAAAACTATGTACCCTGGGGGAAAAAATTAACAATAAAATTAAATTAAATTTCCTGCAAAAATAGTCCTACACATTGTTCTTAGGATGAATAGTTTAGAAAATTATAGCACTCTGAAAAAGTACATAATTACAATAAGTGGTTGAAAATGTTTATATTTCAAAATGGCGGTTATCTATTACGATATATCTATAACATATTATAACTTTCTATAACATAATACTATATATATGCATACATAAAAATATGCATAACCCATTTTTAGACTTGTTCGTAATTAAATTTCACCATGTTTTTCTAGTATATGATCAAGTTCAAACGCCTCCTCTTCTTCTACAGGTGAAAACTTTGGTACAGTTACCATTAAAGGTGCTAAACAGAAACACATTGCTAAACGTGTGTTGCTCCGCCGCTCCTTTGGTTGGAGTAACTGAGGAAAGATCAGCTCTGATCTTGGTTGATGATTTGAGAAATGCTTCATATCTAAGGTTATACAAATTATGTTCATCAGCTATGGCTTTGTACTAGGAACATCTTCTCAACGGCTTGCGAGATATCATCTGGTGTTGATGAGGGGTTATAAAAGATGGCAGCAATGTTTTTATCTGGCTTAGTTGAATTTTGAACAATGTAACTGTAGTGCTTTGCTTTTTCTATAAATATCAGGTGTAATGTCGCAGCCACGGAATGCATGGAGAAGGAGGATTATTTGGACAAGAGAAAGTTCTTTCTGCAACTTTCTTGTAAAAAATAATTTAGCTTCGACTTTTCCTATATCAGGCTTCATAAAATAAATGTTACTTTCTGGTGGTACCAAAGCAATCAGTATCACGACTAGGTCTACTTCTTTCCCTTAGGATGAGGAGTTGCTTTCTCTAACCCAGATCTCACAATATAAGCATCAGCATCCCCTGTAGCGGCTCTCGTTTCAGTTCCTTTAGCAGCCATTTTCTGTGTTAGTAATTGAAGATTCCTGGTCTTATTTCTTCAATGGCAAGAAAATGTTTCTGTCGAACTGTAACAGACTGGTTGCGAGCTTTTAAGTTAAACTCAGCATAGATATGTAGATTTAGATTATACTGTCTAAATACATTCATTTGGAGAGTTAACAGAACCAAAAGACTCAGTAGAAAGGATCTAGTGGAGGGGAACGGACGTCAGGGAGCACGACTGTTCATCAAATAGGTTTTTCGCCTCCTCCCCTTCCTGATACCACCAGTACTGTCGACATATACAATACTATCCTCGTATAATTATTGTATAGGCATGAGGTCTTTCTGAGGATTGTTTCTTCAGCACTTTTAAATGATTTTACCATTACAATAAGGAATTTTTGAAATATTTACTTTTAAACACCCCTGTATCTTCTAAACTTTCATGCTACAAAAAAATTAGGCCTAGTTTTTAAAGAAATTTAACGTAGTTTAACTTTATTATTAAATTTTTTTCGCGAGGATCCATAGTTTTCGAGATATTTAAGAAAGACTGAGAAAGCCTCCATTTCAATCCCCTGAGCACCCTCCACCACCGGGGACTTATAGTATGTCGTTTAGGGCACTCTCCCCAACAACTGTGCAGAATTTAAAAACTACACCATTTTTTAAATTAACAATTCCTTGACTGGACTACGAGTAGAAGGAAACTTGAAGGGGAATGGATGTGAGGGGAGGAAGGGAGCTTAATTGTTCATAAAATGGGTTTCACCCCCTCTCCGACACATACAATAGTACCCTTGTATAATTATTATATAGGCATGAAGTTTTTATGAGGGTTGTTGATTCAGCACTTTTAATCGATTTTACCATTACAATAAGGAATTTTAGAAATGTTAACTTTTAAATCCCCCTGTATCTTCTAAACTATTGACGCTACAGAAACAATGTAGGACTTTTTGTAGTAAATTTTTGTGTGGTTTAATTTTGTAATTGAGTGTTTTTTGATAGAACGTATAGTTTTCGAGATATTTAAGAAAAACTGAAAAAGCCCCCCTTTAAAGTCCCCCTGTACCGCCCGCGCACCCCCCCATTGGCGGGGACTTTTAGTATGTCGTTTAGGACACACTACCCCCAATAACTATGCCAAATTTCAAAACTATATCATTTTCTTTTTCTATTTTTCCTTCGTTGACAGGACTATATAGAGGAATGTATTAAATAAGAAGAGTGTTATATAACTCCTACTTCCTTAAGACCGAAAGTCTTTCTAGCGATACCATGGACTCTTCTGTTATTATTTCAGTTTTCTTGTTTTAGTTATATAATTTATTTCAAAATTTTCTTTTTCTTTAAGTTGCTAAATTGTTTTTAAAATTTTTCTGGTATGCTTCTACTTCATGTCCATCTAAACCGATTACAAAGAATCATAACAATTCTAGATACTGGGACATGAAGTGTTGTTATATATATGACTCCTACAGTTCGTTAAGAAATTATATGACCGCTTTAATTTTGGAAATTATAAAATGAATAAAGGTTTTAATTATAATTTAAACGCATGCCATATTATATTACGGCATATTTATTATAAATAGTTTTCAGTAATTTTATATACTGCAATAAATGATTAAGTTAATAAAAATATTGAAACAAGTGAAAAATACATTGTTAACAAATTATAAAACCATTTATCTAAAAACGAAAAAGTATGGAAATTAATATGATATTGGCTCTTCATTTTTCCTGATAAAATCAAACACTCTGCTTTTCATTGAAATGGCCAGGTAGTGAAGTTGAATTTCAGAAATATTGTGCCATTCTTTTACAGTGTCTACTTCCAGTTCACTGGCAGATGAAAACTGTTTATTATTAGCATAAACTTTACGACATAATATACCCCAATTGTTTTCCAGAGGGTTCAGTCTGGACTTTGACCTGGCCATGTCAAGACATTAACTTTTTCTTTTTCAAACCTTTACTGTGTGGATTTAGATGTATGGCAAGAAGCATTGTCCTGCTGAAATATCCAGTTCGCACCACCTAATAAAGGCCCAAACGGTATCAGATGAACATATAGCGTAGCTTGATATTGTTCATAGTCCATACGTCCCGAAATTCGCTGTTAATTGCACAAACCATCATGACTGAAGGGTCTCAAAACCATATTAAACTTATCTTCCAAACTTACCAAACTTATCTTTTTCCCATTTGTCGACTAAAGCATTCTTTCGGTTCTTTCCTCATGTCATGCCAATAGTATTTGTAGCTATCGGAACCGTCAAGGTTAAATTGCGAGGAAAATGTAATGTTAAATTTCAATGAAATATAAGTCAATGAAAATATAAATTGTTTCCACTCATGGCTCCATGGCATGAAATTCTTAGCCCATTTCAGTCTTTCTTCTCGATGATGCTTCAATAACTTAGGTATTTTGTTCATTTCCATTTAATTTCATTTTAAATTTTGTATTAGTTTTTGATTTAAAACTCTGCCAAATAGAGACATGTGAAGTTTTCTTGCTGAAACGTTCCTAAATTTCACGAGTCGAAGGAACTTTCTTAGTTGATAGTCGAAAAATTTGTCGATCGTCCCATGCTGTCAAAATCCTTTTTCTTCTAGATTATTTTATTTTAATTGAATCATCTTTCCTATTTATGACATTGTTTATGGCAGTTTTAGAACTCTTCACTAACCTAGCTTTTTTTTCTTTCAAATTTACCAGCAAATTTCTCACTTCACACTCAGATAACTATTTTCACCGAAGTATCTTCAAATAAATCGTGGATAACACAATTAAAACCTGCACCTTTGCTTCCCAAACAACGCTTTCACGGAATAGCAACGCATGCGTTTTATAAGGATTCTGATGAGATGTATATGTTAATTTTATCGGGTGGTCTTATAATATCTCAACAGACTACTTATTTAACTTTTAGAAAAACTAGCAGATTTTAATAAAATTTAAGTTAATTTTTTGAGTTGAAATTAGTACAGAAAGTGTTTCATTGTCAATTTTAAATTCATACGCTTAAAATTTGCATATAATGTCTTCTTCTTCAGAAATGCACCTATATGTTAGCGGCCTTATAATTTCTTAACTCACTGGATCGCACAAGCTTTTCTTGTTGCAATCATGAGAAGAATTTTCTTTAGGACTAATTTGGTTTACTTTGATGGTTTATGCTTGATAGCAAGAAAAGAATAGCAATTTTCTCCATCATAGCATATGAAAAACATTTTCTCACAGAATAGAAAAAGAGCATGAAAAGTATATAGCAAAACACTTTACTATTTGTCATAAGATAAAATGTATATTATGAAATTAATGAAAAAGCTTTTAAAAACACGCTTTCATTAGTGTACTAAAAAGCACAATTTTTTATTTTAATTATTTTCTACTTTTTAGTTTGATTGTTATTAAAATATTAGGAAATCTCATAATCTTCTCAAAATCACTACCAGGGGGCGTCACTCGTATGGAATCAAAATTTAATAAAAATTAATCGATTAAATGACAATTTCGTTCAGTAAATTTAAAATACTTTACTGTTATCGAGAATACTTAATAGTATCACTCTAGCACATCAAGCAGGGAGTGAAAAATATATCCCAAAATTCCATCTTTACAAACATGAAGTAAATCAAGTTTAAAAGTGTGTAAAATGACAGAAATCGACCAAATTTTCAAAAATGTTCGCATCCCTCTAAAACCAATTTCTTTGCATTGTGCAGTCCCTAAAAACATATGAAATGTCGTGAAAAACGTTTCGAAAGGAATAGATTCTGAAGTTTAAAAAAAATAATAATATGGCTGTTTTGCTTGAATCCGTGTGAAAAAAGAGATATTTTAGAGACTGCAGTGGAAAGAAAAATTAATTTATGATGTGTCGCATTACATCCAGTGAATGCAAACTCCTCCCTCATTTGAACGTGAAAATATGCTAGAATAATCCGGCTGTTACTTTTTTTCTAAATGTTCTAAAATTTCAAGAGCTCAAGATTTTTTAGTCAAATTTTATGGTAACCTATTAATAGAAGCTAATAGAATGGAAAATAGAGATGTAAAAAATCTCAGCAATGTATAAAAAAAGTCCCAGACATAAGGAAAGAAAAGTACAAATTTCGACTACTTATTTCAATACTTCCACCAAAAGGTTAATTCATGTCGGTGAATGGCATTTCAGGGGTCGTACAATAATTACTATAGGAAATAACGGTTGTGTAAAAAAACTATATTGCTGCTAGCCTATGAACTTTTCTGAAATAATATCTTTACAACGAATTTGCAACGCTTGTTCAAAATGTTTTCTATAGATTCTACTACAGAAGCGCATTCGTCTAATTACAGTTTTGTGCATTCTATTAGGTTAATTTTTAGTTATAGTTCTCTTATCCACGAGGGTGTTTTTCACCCTTGAAGCAGAGTTGGCAATGAAAGTTTGTAAAGGTGGCGTAAATACGAGATCCAATTCTTTTTAAAATATTTATTATCAACAAAATCAGAATATTCTCTACTCGAGTAAAAAAATAAGATTGGTTTAAAACTTGCGCAAAATAAATGCATCATCTGATATCCTAACACCATCTCATGCAAGCTGGCTGTCATTGCGATTGACTTTAAACACCCACTCTATTTACATTTTAAGTGGTGCCAATCGCAAATGACGAAACGTGCACTGATCAGGTTCGGATAAATTATTTTGAGATCATGACACGAAATTGGGAAAATTAGCTAGGGACATTACACCTCGGATCCGAAAAAACTTTTTGTCAATAAATATAATGAACAACATGTTCAATAATTGCGTGGTACAACGACGAGACGCAGATATCAGTTACATGTGTAATGTTCATGCATAGTCTACACTCTTTATAAGTGCATTTTGATATGCAGCTTCGGAATTTTATTTTGTAACGAATCCTGTGAAATATTGCGATGCTTTTAAGGCAGCTGTTTCCAACTTTTTTGGCTGTGAGGACCACGTATAAAAAATATTATGTGGCCCACCAACTAAATACAGTATAAAAAGTAAGTATAAAAAGTAAAAAAAATACAATAGTAAAAAAAAAATACAAAAGTAAAATACATTACATAAGTAAAAAAATACAAACACATATAATATATTTATATATTATAAGCACGTATATGTTAACGATTCGGAAAGCTTACTGTAAAAGGATTAAAGATATACTGTTCATAAAGCAAAAAAAAAAAAAAACTGACGACTCCTGAAGCTTCCTTGACTTCAACTCTTGACTAGCATTCCGCGGCCCCCTAATACTACATCCGAGGCCCACAATGGGTCGCGGCCCATAGGTTGGGAACCGCTGTTTTAAAAAATTTTATTTCTGAGAATTTTGTAAAGAAAACGAAAGATCAGAGGCAAATATTCTTTTTATACGCACGGATTTCTGCGTTTTATCATTTGTATTTATTCTCAAAATGCTTTCATTTTGAGTGAGCATGTATCTGGAACTTTCTTTGATACAGTGCTGAAATTTTGCACATCGGCTTATGAATGAAGGGGAAATAATTTACTCACTGCGTGTTTTTATGTACGGGTAATGTAAAAAATTTAAATTTTGTATTTAAAATATAATAGTCTAGATTTTTTTTACATTTGATGAATTCTGAACTTTTACACTTTTGATTTACTATTAATATATCTATGATCGATGTTTAAGGAGGCTTAAAAGTGAGATCAATTTTTGGAAACATCTGCATGTAGGAATTTTCCTGTCAGGTACATAAGTTTTTTTGACGTGAAAACATCTTTCCGCTCGCTACAGTGATAGTCGATCGAACTTTCTAGTGTAACAAAATACTGTCAGATTTGAATCACTAATAACTACGAGACTAATAATGCGAAAATAATGGTTGACACCACAACGGATAGATCATATCTATAAAATTTTGTCGCATAGAATTTGTTTTACCAGTGACGTCATCGTACCAGTGCGATTGTTATGAATTAGCTGGAAGGAAGGTTATAAATAAGTGTAGCGTGTAAACGCGTTTAGCTAAGAGGTTGATTCTGGTGTCATTTTAAAGAGCTTGAGGAGTATTACTAGAACCCAAAGTGATACAATAAAAATATTTATTAGAATATAAGTAAAAATCGGTATTAAATTGAAAATTTTAACCTCCGCATGTTTTTTTATTATAACATGCAGAGTTTTCTTTTGAATTATTCGAAACGTATAGAATACATGACAATACGTAAAAGAAACATTGTATTAAAATTTGAATATTACGGGAAATATTAGCATTTGTAGTAAATAATGTTTTACTGCGCACACGCGAAATGTAGTTCTATAAACTGTCAACAGATGGCTCCATGAAAAGCTACTCTAAATAAAACAAAAGAAAGGCGCAGTTTGGGTCCGCGCCGTAGATTTGATAAAATCATAAAACAAGTATTTCGTATTAAAATGTTTTTAATTATCAATCTCTTTAATACAATATTTACACAGAGTAGTAAAATGTTTACAGAATAGATAAATCACAAGTTTATAGCATGTAGTAAGGGTCTGTGGTAGCTTGTGATTTACCTATTCTGTAACCATTATATTACTTTGTGTAAATATTGTATTAAAGAGTTTGATAATTAAATTACATATTAATATGAAACACTTGTTTTATGATTTCATCCCGACGTTTTCACGAAAAATCTACGGAGCGGACCCGAACTGCGCCTTTCCTATGTTTATTATTTTAATTTTAAGCCTGTTGAATTCTGTTCTAAGAGGCTTGTTTGATTGAATGAGCAGTTGGCATCATTAGTGAGCGTTTTTATCATGAGAGATTTGGAGAGAAACAGGTTTCCAGCTTTCAAGTTAATGCTTATGATAGATTGCGTGATAGTCTTAAGAATAAAATATTTAATAGAAAGTTGTCCAGCAGCCAGACTAATCTACAAAACTGAAAATCAAACAAACTATGCGATTCGACTTCAACACGCGACCAGTTCATGTTTCATGCCATCTTCCTGAATTTCCTTAGAAAACTTTCGTTCAACCCAAGCTGTTCATATGAGTCAAATATTGCATTGGAAATTTCGATCAAAGAATTTTAACATGATAATGTTTTTAGGCTATCTGTAAATAGCGGGATGAGAAAATCTATACACTCTGAATGTTCCGTTGGGCCTAGAGCTACTGAATTTTTTAAGTAGTTTCTTCTTGGTTAGGAGGGGCTCTCGAAATGAGATTTTTAAAATTTTAATTATATATCTAATTATAAATTAATCGAAATTTTAACGCTTTTCCTTAATAATCTTGGAACATATTATTGTACAAAAATAAATTTTACCTTACTTTAAAATTCACAAGATTAGCTTTTCAGTGATATCGATTTTTTCCATTCAATTTTTACTTTAATTTCAATAAATATTTCAAAATTAATTTTAAACACAATTTGTAACAATGCATTTTATTGCTGTAATGAAATTCCAACCAATTTGATTGTTTCATCTAATATTTCATTCGTGTGCTTTTGCCAATGTTAAAATTGTGATTAAAAAATGACTTTCTTTGAACATTAACTACAAATAAGAATTTTCGCTTTTATTAGTACGATAATGTTTTAGGCCAACATTCTTTCTGTAAATTATGTGATGTAAAAATGGCTGATGAAATCAAGCCAGACGAATCAAGCCTGAAACATCATCATGCTACCATGATTCGGGCTAGAGGTTCGAATCTCCTACTTTGTTTGCAGTTAACTACCTTTTAAAACTGCAGAGTTAATCCACTTAATTTAGTTTTTAATCACACACTAATGCACATAATTATTTTCTAATATATTCCACCTTATCATACAGATATTGTACTTTAGTAAATGGCCTTGTAGCCGTAATAACTCACGTTTGAAACGTGTTCATGGTTCAATTTTTAATATCCTTCAAATCGTATTTAAAATATAAGATAATGTGCTCTAGGATCCGATGCGTTAAAATGTAAGATTTACGAATTTATATATTAACCAACAAGGTCTGAAGGTACAATATAAATTACCTGCTGAACCCTTTAAAGGCCCATTTTTTTCTAGTAGTGGTACAATAAAATAAATTTGGGATTGAGATTAATTTAAGAAAAGAAATTCACTTAGCTCATTGGATGGCATTAATTTTTTGTTAATTAATTTTGCTAATTACTAATTAATTACCAAGTAAAGACATTTCGTTATAGTTTGAGATATGAAATTGGAACATAGAGGTCTCATCGAAAAATTTGGCAAGAACTTACTCCAACTTTAAAACTTCCTGAAGTTGGTTATCGGCGGTGAAAAGGGTTCTGGAACACTCCACTTCATCGTAATATAAACCCTTTCTAAAATCCATCACTAAACAGAAATTATTCCTCTGAGCTTGATTTCTTTCCAAGAGTTTTTTCAAAATTTCACAACCAGATTACTCTTTTTAGAGGCATGCATTTTTCATCGTTCTTTTTCTATTCTGTTTCACACGCATTATATGAGTTTATTTGAATAGCAGTTTTTAGAAACAAGCTTTTATTAGTGTACTAAAACTGTTTTTTTTAAAATTATTTTACCCTTTAATTTATAATTCGTTATTGACAACATTTTATTCAAATTCCTAACCAGATGGAGGCACGGGTAACCAATCAAAATTTCATTAAATTGGTCTATTAAAGGATAATTAAGTTCTGAACTATTAGAATAGTGTATTGCCATCAAGAACACATAAGTGTACAAAATTTCGAAACTTAAATCGATAACAAAATTTCAGCTTTACAGACATCAAATAAATCAGGTTGAATTAAAGGGTGTGATAAATTATTCTGATATGGACTTAACTGCTACTGCTCAAATTTATTGATCTGTTTTTTAATTATGTTAATAACTACTAGGGTGTTACACCCCCTACTCGCTCCGCTCAAGAATCACGTTGTGATTCTTTTGGGATCACTACGTGATCCCAGCTCGCTTCGCTCGCTCGCCGTACAGTTATGACTGTCTGCTAGTAATAGGGAATTATAAATACATTAATTACTAAAAGTAAATTTAAATTATCTGAAATAGCATAAACTCCTAAAATTTTTTCAGCAATTACTAATAAACTAAATCATCAAATTTCTAAAATTAAAATTTCCTGGTAGCATATATATAAATATATATATGAATGCTAAAATGTATAATTATAAAATGTTTACTAATATAAATTATTTACATCAATCAGAAATCAGGCATTTAAAACTTATTGGTACACAAAATTGAATATTTCTTCAAGTTTCATTAGCCCCAACTTTATTCGAACTAACTCCTTAATTTCCACTCTTCTCAATGAATTATTGCTGAAAAAAACCTTCGCCACTTGTATACACACTCACTGTAATAATTATTTAGCCAAGAAAGTAATAACTTTTCTCGCTGGGTAGTTATTTATCCGTTAAAACCTCAGAAAGTTTGAGTTACGAAAGATTATTTAACCCATTCCACGAACTTTCAGCTTAAAAAGCACAGTTTAACTGACAAATAGCTTTATACATGTTCAGATTCACTATTCAAAATTATAAACCATAATAAATATTTACTTTTACCTTTTTAAAATTAACAAAATGGCCTTTTTTGGAAATTTTTAAAAATTTCTAAAATTCTTGCTTTTTACACCAAAATTTTACACATGCTCTTTTTTTCACTGAAATGTTAATCAGAAAAGCTTCGCCAGATGTATACACACTCACTCCAATAATTATTTAGCCAATAAAGTTTCAATTTTTATCTCTGGGTAGTTATTTATGCGTTACAACATCAGAAAGTTTGAATTACGAAAGACTATTTAGTCCATTTCACGAACTTTCAGCTTAAAAAGCACAGTTTAACTGACAAATAGCTTTAAACATGTTCAGATTCACTATTCAAAATTATAAACCATAATAAATATTTACTTTTACCTTTTTAAAATTAACAAAATAGCCTTTTTTCAAAATTTTTTTTAAATTCATAAAAGTTTTGCTTTTCACACCAAAATTTTACACATGCTCTTTTTTCACTGAAAGCTTAATCGGAAAAGCTTCGCCACATGTATACACACTCACTACAATAATTATTTAGCCAAGAAAGTTGCAACTTTTATCTCTGGGTAGTTATTTATGCGTTACAACATCAGAAAGTTTGAGTTACGAAAGATTATTTAGCCCATTTCACAAACTTTCAGCTTAAAAAGCACAGTTTAACTGACAAATAGCTTTAAACATGTTCAGTTTCACTATTCAAAATTATAAACCATAATAAATATTTACTTTTGCCTTTTCAAAATTAACAACCTTAGTATTTTATTATTGATTAGATACCCTTTTTCAAAATTTTCATCCTGCAAAATCGTAAACATGCACTTTTTTAAATGAAATATTGCCTCTGCACATGTAAACACACTTCCTCCAATTATTATTAAGTGAAGGAAGGTATACTATTTTTCTCTGGATAGATGGAACTCGGAACATATGAGCTGTCGAGAGATGAATAAACCAATTTTTCAGAAAATTTTAGCTGAAAAGGACATTCAGTATTAAGCTCACATTAATCCAAACTGTATGACTCAAACTTATTTAATTCAAACGATCTAAACTTTAAAAAAATCGCTGTTTCCGACTTCAAACCAATTCAAGAATCTCGGCGTCAGGGTTAAGATTGGTAAACAAACTGATCGTTGCCAACGGGGAGAAAGAAATAAATGTCCTTTTTTTGTGCCACGCATAAGCGTTTTATATAATATAGATTTGCGCAGAAAGATATCAAAGATTATGAATAAATAGGGAACTAGGGATACTTGACCCAAGATTTAATTTTTCTTATATTTTTCGAAAATTTTGATAATTAGCAAGATAAAAGGATAAATTTTTAAAAATGACAAATGTACTTATGCTAAATTGATATGTCTTTGATCACATAATAAATATATTTTAGGAAATCACCTAAACTTGGGGATATTTGACCCTAGGCTAGGGATACTTGACTCTAAGCTAGGGATACTTGACCCTACATGCAAAAAATAATTAAATTCTTTCGATTATTTGGATGTACACGAAATTTAAATATTAGGTTAAAAGTATTGAATTGAAGGAGTCTTAATTATCGAAAAATATTAATGAAATTAGTATTAAAAATAAAATAATATGACAGTTATAAAACGCAACTGTTAGTAATAAAATTCTAGTTAATAAATTAAATTAGTCTACTCATTAAATTAAATCTAGTTATTAAATTAAAATAAATTAGTACAAAATTAAATAAACAAATAAAATATTGAATTGACTAAATGATAAAAATTATAGTAATGGAACAGGGAACCTAGCAACGTCACTAACGCATTGAAGAACTGCCAGTTTGGGGAAGATTGGAATAGCACCAAAATGAAAAGAAAGGATTTAATAAAACCATATATTGTAACAGCTCAATAGACTTAGGGGAAGTTGGGTTAGATTGATCAAGTCCACAAATTTTGATGATTGGAATGGCTCAAGATGTTCACATCCCCTCACATGTATGCCACTGTAAGCACAGGGTATATTTTTCGGCCATGTTGAGTCAAAATTTAATTTACGAATGAATCAGACCGCTGATCCTCTCGTCTAAGTGATTTTCACTCTAAGCATGTGTTGTGTGATTTCTTGAACTAGTTACGCATTTCCTACCAAGGAATCTACTCCAAAGGTAGGAAAAAAACATTTATTTTTCTGAACTATATTAAGTTTTGAGGTTGTTTCTGCGTGACCACTTGTTTTAAGTAAAATGGGCTCTTGGGGCAGATTGATAGAATTGACTCCGGGGTACATTGATACGCGTCTTCTGTGTGTATCCATGTGCCGCAACTAATTAACAGCAACTACTGTGCAACATCGTCTTCAGAAATAGAAAAAACGTAAAAGTAAACTATCTAAAAGAAACACGCAATTAAGTATTTGTTTAAACAATGAAAACGCTTTGAATTTCATTGCAAAAATGAACAGTATTGTTGTAAATTAAGTTTAAAATATTTTTATTACGAATTTATTAAAATTGGAGAAAAAAGCGCACGGCAACTTAATTAATATCATCGAAAATATATATATTTGCATTTTCAGGTGGTGTGAAAATTATTTTTGTGCTATATTATTTTCATAAGTCATCAAAGAAGAACGCGAAAATTCTCCTTAATTTTTAATTAATTAAAATATCAAAAAACAACTTCGAGTTACAAATTCCCTCCCTCCAAAGCATTTTTACACACGCATTCTTCTTTATTATTTGTACAGATAAATTATTTTCTGAGGAATTATTGTTTCATTTTTCCAGTCTCATTAAAAATGTTGAATTTTGATTAAAATAAAAGTTTGTTACTTTGTTAACCTTTAAAACCTTGATTTGGAATGCAAAATTTTTTGATAAAACAAATTGTGTTTTGATACCATAACAATTAATCATCATTATTTTCGATATTTCCGTGAAAGAATCAATGTGCTCCAAGCGTGTATCAATGTACCCCTAGTATGGAGCAGATTGATACAAATACATTTTTTCGGGGGGAAAGTGTGATAAGTATTTTATTATGTCATGTATGACCAAAACTCGACCGAAATCCTATATTAAATTAACAAATATATAAATATAGCGTATTAATTCTAATTATTACCGTTGGTAAAATCATATTTTAGCTTTCCAAACAAAAGTGTATCAATGTCCCTGCATTACCCCTACTCGGTTCTCCTAATATTATAATGCAAACAAAAGCAAAAGAAGAAAAATATATTGTAGGAGAAAATTCAAACTAACAGAGACGAACTCAACCGAAATGGCGAAACGTTAAAAGAAACCAAGCGATGATAAATAGTTCGAGCAAAAGATTTTTTAATAAAATAATAAATGAATAAAAATCGTTTTTTTTCCGCAGGCGTGGAAAAAATGGCATAAATAAATTTCAATTCTTATTAAAGTAATTGCATCATTTGAAATTGTCACATTAAAAATAAATTGATTTTATTAAATAATTACTTATTCTCTGTATTTGAGTTGCCATATTGTCTGAAAACTGATCCCAACCCCACAGTGTGTTTCGGTTGGTCGACTTTTTGGTAGGGTCAAGGATCCGTGGCGGCTTGTGAGCTCAGAAACGAGGAGGGCTGAAAAAAATGTTTGTTAAGAGAATACAATTTTAAAAGCTACTTTATCTCTAAGTCTTTCCAAACAAAGTAAATAACCACATTTTCTATTAATTTTATTAACAAAAATTAAAGTGAATCTTGATGTGATGATTCCTCTGACGAAAAAAAAATAATATTCGGAGCTGCACATATACACTTCCCTCCTTGCCCAGTTCACTCGATAGCATTCTTTCAAAAATGAATATCAAATAACTCAGATACAGAAAATTTATTTTTTAAGCTAAAACATATTAAATACATTTTTTACTGAAATGCTCTAAGAATTTGAATGTTTTAGAGTAGTATTATTTGCTTGAATCTGTTGTCGCAACACGAACAGAAAGCGAAACTCATAAACAGCCAATGAGATTGCAACTTGTGTGAGAGTGAGGAAAAAAAGAAATATATACTTACTTTTTGTTCAATTGGCTCCGTGCCAGCCAGAGCTGTGTTGACTTTCAGCCCATAGCCCGTCTAAGTTAAAGGAAAAAAGAGTTGCTTTTTCACTCCAGATTTTCTACTCAGTGAACGGATTTCGGTTGTCGGGGAGATTATTTTGCAGCTCAGACTTGTATCTCTCTTCGTTTGGATTCATTTTATGCCTTTTTTCAATTTTTTATTACTTTTTTTCAATGACTTTTTCGAAAGTCATTGAACTCTGAGAGTGGAAAAGTAAGCAAATATGATTAAAAACGAAAAATACAAACTTAAAAAATAATTTCAGGGGTGCTGCAGCCCTTATGGACGAGCCGCCAGTGCCTAACTGGCTAGGGTCAAGTGTCCCTAACTTGACTTTTTCTAAACAATCTAAAACTTAAACAACTTAGAATTAAGATACTGCATAACATCGTATATCAAATTATAGCTAGAAGTATGCTCAGAAATATTTTAATTCATCATATCATCAATAGTAATCCACTGAATCATCAATAGTAATCCACAAAACATACCTACACACCATTATGATGGCTTTTCATATTGGAATGAAAATCCCTTCCAACAGACCATGTGACAAAAGATCAAATAAAAATGGCACACACAAGTTACCAATCCTCTCACAATTTGAGAAAATCACGTAAGGTCAAGTATCCCTAATTTCCCCTACTAGAATATTTTATATTAAAATAACGGGCTGAAATAAAAATCATTAATCCAAAGACACAAGTCCTTATGTAACATGGCTTTCTTTGTTTAATGTTTCATTTTGACGTCTTCCTATAAACAAATTCATGCGTAACATCGAGACGACTCCCAAAACAGTGAAAATAATGTTTTTCTGAGGGTTTCCGAATAGAATATCGCTTTGTATCGCAGTAACTACCCATCAACAACAACTGAAATTTTACATTGGGGTATTTCAGTTATTGGGAAATCGATTGGGATTTAAATATTTAAATATTTCTGTTCTCAAATTTTTAATATATAAATTTAGTAAAATAATAAAATATTGGGTAAATATTTAAAAACTGCATAATTTTTGTTTGAGTTACTCAGTAATAAACAATAATTATTGCATTTAACTGATTACTTCTGGAGATATTTCGAAAAAAATTACCTTCATGTAGCATTAGGGGATACAAATTTTATTTTTTATGAATATTCGTGCTCATTTGATTTGGAGAATTTGAATTCGAAATCAGGTGAAGTTATTTGGCGAAACGTAGTTGGTGCAAAGTTCAATATGGTGATGGCCCCTTGCAAAAATATAAATTATTCATATTTAAAGAGGTCATTAAATTTAATCAATACTTTTAATGTACGAATATTAATTTCTGAATAATGAGCTGAGTTCGGACACCTTTTTGGTCAAATGTACAATCTTATAGGACCGACACTCATACTTTATTTATAACCTAACTATATAAATATTTGAAATAAACTAGTGCGACAAACATGAAGTATATTACCTGCAATATAAACCTTAAAAATATGCAAAAAAAGTATATATATTAAAGTAAAAGTGGAAGAAGATGCTAAAGGTATATAAAGAATCGATAAATCAGCAATTAAAACCCATAGGTTTAGTTTAGTTATATTAACGTCCCATTTTGAAGCGACACGAGGCCTATTTTGGGACGAACCTCGTAATTTTGAACCGCTGTCAGATGACGAGAACGTCACCTGAGCTGGCACCTCCTCTCCAATTTTCTAAAACCAAGAGGAATTTTATCAGCGGAAAAGTTCTCACGGGAATCGTGCTAGTGTAATTTTTCTTCCTTTTCCCTATTATTTTTGTGTTTTTTCTTTTTGTATTTTCTTTTTTAAATTCCAATTTTTTGCATATTTTTGAATTTTGTTTTTATGTAATAAACACAGAAAAACAGAAAAAAATAAAAATATCGAGAACGAAAAAATAATTTTAAAAACATGGAAGGAATAACGTTGAACATCACTCTTCAAGAACGGAAAATTCCCCCATGATATTCGAAGTATGATTCATTTTATGCCTAAACGGTCAAAGATTAATAAAGACCATTTATCACTCCAAAATCGCAGCTGATACCCGAAACGGAAATTTGTTTATTTTTAACGCAGCTAGAGTCACAGTCCCATTTTCATTTTGGTGGACGTTTCATATTTGTAACCTTTGGACAGCTCCAAAAAATCAAAGCTTCAAATTTTGATGCGACTTACACTCAGTCAATAGAGTACTGAACAGTTCATTTTTTTAAATGAAAATGATTATATAAATTTTTACGATTAAATAAATTTTGTAATGTATTATTTTTAGTACTATACAGTTTTAAATTTCCGCCTATCTCAATTCTTTGAAATTTCAAAGAGGAAGATTCAAATGAATTTTTCGCAACCAATAACGAATATTTCTGAAATTTTTAAAAATCTACAATGAACATGAGACCATATGTTCCAACCAGACGTGAAAAAAATTTAGAAATATTCGTTGCGAAAAATTCATTTGAATCTTCCTCTTTGAAATTTCAAAAAAATGAGGTAGGCGGTGTTGCTTGTTAAGCGACGATTTATACAATTTTCAGATACAAGATAAAATTGTAAATTTCATAACGAACTCGATATTTTCATTAATTCTTTTTATCCAGTTATTTCCTATATAGCAGAACGTCGATTATCTGAACTGATTGGGACCGCAATTACCTTGGACAATCGAAAGCTCGGCTAATAGAGATTGAATTTTAAATCAAGACTTCCTTTCGGCAAAGTTTTCCAAAATTGTTTATTTGAAATTATGCAAATAAATCTTCAAGTACTGTTCAGCAACGGATTCCGAGACTACCACTTTTGGACGATTTGGAGTTTTACCGAATATATTTATGAAATGTATTCGTTGTTGCAGTCGTTAAATGAAAAACAGGCAGAGTTACATTCTAATTTTCTTTTATTATGGGAGAATAACGGAATGTAAGTACATCTTGGTTCAAGTTTTCAAGCCAAAAGAGAACAGAAGATCCCTGCGTTTTCTCAGGTAGGGATTTAACGTGATCAAAATGAAGGGAATAACAGCTATTTTTAGTAAATTACGTAAGTGTTTTAGGGAAAATGCATGGCGTCAAGGAGTCGCTGATTTCGCGATTTGTGTGCGCGTGGAAACGATTAAAATATTCTTTTAGTAATAAATATGCCAAAACGAGAGATTTAATATACCTCCAGCGCAGGAAATAGAACGAAACTGGAGTGTAAGAAAAGTGATTTTGGAATAAATTAAGACTTAAAATAAATAATATTAGAATTTGAAATAAAATTAAGTTAGATTATTACATTTATATATATACAAAGAGAGAGAAGTTTTTTCATTTTGAAAAATCGGAAAAACTGCTGAGCAGGAGTATTCTCCCCTCGACTTTCTCGAATATTTTCACAATATGGCCTGTTTTGTGCTTCTTAGTATAATGAAGGAAACTGAGTGTGCATTTTGGGTATCTTTCCTTTAACCGATTGGGCTCAAAATTCGACACAGATTTACAATTTTGGAGACACGACCACATACCAAATACCATCTATCTACTGTTTAGCAACAGATTCCGAGATTACCACTTTTGGACGATTTTACACCGGAAAGGAGTGTCAGGAAATGAGTCATATGATCACATTTCTGGAGTTCTTTGTTAGATCACGCTCAGTAGAATGTAAACATCACACTTCCATTCTTCACTTTCCCCTATTTTGATGAAAATAACTCCGACCGGCGCATGCGCAAAAGCGCGGAGGGTTTCCGAATCCGTTGCTAAACAATACTCCCATGTATTGACCTTCTAACAAACTCTTTTACTAGTTATCAAACTTCTTACATGCATTTTTTGAAACGGTTTTCATAAGAGGATTTGCGAATGTTACTGATTTTCGTTGTTTAATGTGCATTAAAAAATGAAAATACATTTCGTTTTTCTGGCACTGGATAAGTCAATAGAAACCTCTGTTGATAGTGGCCCGGATATTCGAGGTTCTACTGTACTTATTTATATATATTATATCTCTGTGCTTATTTATATATATTGTATATCTACAGGGTGTCCCCTAAATATTGGTACAAACTTTAAGGGGAGGTTAGGAATACGCAGGGGCGGATTAAGCCCTCTCGAGGCCCTTAGGTAATGCAAACCCCTTTTCTTCTCCCTAACTTCCAAACCCAGATATTTTTGTATTGATTTTAATTTAATCTCTATACAAGTAATTTTTAAGCTGCAAATTCTGACCACCTGAAATAGCAAAACATTTCATTGCAGATCACTTTCAAGAGAGTTGGTTTCACTCTATCGCGTATAGAAAAAATGCAAAATTAGAATTTAAAAGTAACTTTATAGAAAATAGTGAAAAAAGGGTAGCACTTTTTATCACAATCTAAATTCTATTTAATTAAAGATCAGAACATTTTTTTAAATTATGAAGCAACATATTTTTTTTACAATTATAAAATAGCATACCATAAAGCTTGAAAAAGGTAATTAATTATGAATATTGTTAGAACAATGTTACAAAATGTCAACGATACTTGATTCCAATTTGAATAAGGTCGAGAGCACGGCCTTTGTAAATTAAAAGAAAGCACGAAATTAATTTACTTTGAAAGTATCGCTAAAAAAAATCCCTTTGCCCATTTAATAATCCGGCCCTAGGCATATGATAAGCATCCAAAATCACATAAAAACATGGGTGTACAAACTCCATCTGGAGGCAGCAGATAGCATTTAAAATATTCAGCGCTGGCCAAAATGCCGATATCTTTATGAATCTTAACGGTATTGAACTGAAATTTTTATATAAGTTGCCCTATATCTGATTCTGAAGTTGTGAAAGAAAAATTACGCTATGTTTCGCATATGCGCATTAAAAAATTATTTACTAAACGTATTCGTATATTTCCTAATATCCAAAGTATTTAGTTCAAATTTTACTACAATGCTTCTCTAACATATTGTCACATAATATGTAAGTTTCATACAATTTGGTTGCAAACTCTGTAAGTTATAGGCAAAAAACATGCGGAAAAATTTGGGATTTTTTAAAAAAAACTTTATATCTTCCCGAATATTCGTGCTCTTTTTGCGAAAATGCATGTAAATATTGTTCACATCACACAAAAGAATTGATGAAAGTTGTTAAACATTATCAACTTTCTGTTAAGCGGGGTCAGCCAAAACCATTTTCGAATTCATCATTTTCTGGGCGGTCCCTAAATGCCCTCGTGACTGAATCTTTAATGAAAATTGTGAGTTAAAACCTATCTTTACATAATCGAAGTTCGAGGAAAATTCATCCAGCATTTCAGGAGATATTCGAAAAAAATGTACATTTTCAGCTTTCTTTGAAGCAGCTGGATGCATTGTCTTGTCTCTGACCAAACTTTAAGGTTACTTGAGGTATATAGAATCAAATTTCTCATTTTTTCGAAATTTAAACTTTCCCTGATCTCCGCTACATATTTGAACACATTTCTTGAATGATAATTTTAGATTAATAAGTGAAAATATTATAATCGCGGTAAGTTAAAATTTTTAAAACGTCCGAAACAAAATGAGATTTTTAGTGTACAGGTTTACGAAAAGTTTTATGATGTGACAATCAATAATCAGATATTCATGAATTTTAATCAGTGATACTCGAGAATGTACCCACTATTACCGATAAAAATTATTATATAAAATATTAATTGGGTAGTAGATACGATTTGGCAAACTTACAGGTTGACAGAAAAGAATATCAGCAGACAGGATCAGCAAAGCTTTAAAAATAATAATAAGTGATTCTAAGTTAAATATAAATATGTACATATGTTTAAGATGATCCACAGTATCAATCCTCCTCTAGAAAAATTTGTCACTGATCCGTATATTGATAGTGCCTAGAAATTATTCAATAAGATTTCAGTTTATATAGCAAGACGTTTATCATGAGTTTTCGCAAACGTTTGGTACTGCTATACATTAATTTTATTATATTTATTGGTGTAACAACTTAAAAGCTGCGAAGTAATACAGAGGAGATGTAGCGCAAGAATTAATAGACTATGAGGTGTGACGATTGAAATGGAGGAACATACTCACACGACCTCTTCCAATTCTGGCATTCCAATCCATGAAAACAATAAAAGCACCAGGAACAGAAAAAACTCAAACCACTTCTAAACAATGCCTCTCCTGCTGTGAAGGAGATTTTAAAGCTAGCTGCTTCCTCTTCTGGCAGACACAGAGCACGAAACCACTTTCCCAATCAAAAGTGACTGGAAGTGGAGGGAAAAAAAGGGGTAATACAATCTCCACTTAGATTTCATTGAATTGCTGGCGGATGGCTCACAGAAAAGAACCATGAAATTCACATTGCGCTTTAGAATGCCTTGGACAGCTAGGTATGATAAGGAAGACTCTAGACATGCTTTAGGCAGTACCAAAGAATTTTGTTCCCTTCCACATTAAATGTATATGTAACCTTTGTTTGCTTCTCAGTCCTTCTATTTATCAGAGAGATCTTCAGGCGCTAGCTGATAAATTACGAATACCTTTATCCATATCAGATTATTTCAATGATCATACTTACCTTTGGAATAATCAGACCGTAAAATCTCATGTTTAGGATGCTGCCTTTATCAATGTCCATTCACTCTGCTAACTAAGAAAGGGCGACATACTTGCTTTCCCCAACGAGGTAGGAACTTGCATTCTTTAGATCTTGCGGTCTGTACACTTACTTTGTCGCGTTATTTTAATTTTCTAATTATTATTGATCTTCTTCCAGTTTTCTTTAATTTTTTTAACACACTGGCCCTATCAAAAGCCCATCGAGGTACCTCTTTCAGAGAGTCTAGCAGAGAGTCTAGATAACAAAGTCTAGCATTACTCGAAACGTGGTGGAACGAGAGATTTTAAACATATACTGGTTAACTTTGTTGCTAAAGCTGCCATATCAGCTACAGATATAGAAAATCCCAAAGCAGAATCAAATTTTCTAAACAATGCAAACCATGATACACCCAATATTGCATATAAACATAGCGAAATCTGAGGAGAGATTGGAATATTTTGAGATGAAATCACATTTTAAGAAATATAGAGCCTAATATAAAAGAGCGGAAAGTGTTGCTCGGAGGGTTCAAAAGATAAATAGGCGAAAGTATTCCATAAAATGTGTATCTGATAAAAATTCTTCTGTAACCATAAAAATACCTGCAACATTATTAAGAAACTAAGTGGTATTTATTCTCAGCGTCTATATCTTGTTTAAAACAGGTTGGGCAGGATATCTAAAGCATTAGAAAATAGCTAACGTTCTTGCTGAGGATTTTGCATCTGTGTTCGCCAAACAATTATATGTAACCTTTCATCTCTCATAAAAATCATATAGAAATCATCCCTTTACGCTTTCAAATGACAAAACATTTGCCTTATAACACTTACATTACCATTTCTGAGTTAAGAGAGCTTTTCACTCACCATACAAACTTCACCTGGACCGGATGAAATAACTTATTCACTCTTTGAAGACGTTTTTCGAACTATTTTGTGTGTTACTTTATATGAGGGATGATCAAAAGGTATTAGGACTGATGTTCTACCCTCAAAACTAAAACACGCACTTGGCAGATATTGACTTTGAACCCTCCTACGCATGCGCCAAAACTTGCAAGATCGTAGTTCCCGCCATTTCTATACAACTAGAGTTTTGAAAAACATAATATACTGCGCTTCTGTCACAGAGAAATTTGAGTTGAAAACTATGCTTGATCTCTTTGAATGCTTGATGTCCATGAATCATGGTCATAAACATGTGGTTCCTCTCCTGTTGCAATCATTTTCAAAAATCTTTCCTCATTTTCAGCACATTTAAGGAGATCAGGCGGAGCTGAAAGTTTGTCTTTTTTTGTCTGCAGAGAGCAGTTTCGGCACAAATTTGGCAAACACAAATCTCATACCCAAATCTTTTGTCAGAATGGACTGAACTGAACCATAGATAATAAGTCCTCTTCAGAAGACTCACAAAGAGTGATTCGATGACTCTCACGTACAACTGAACGCACATCTTGGATGTTTTGATGTTTGTCACTGTTTTTGGGAGGCATCGCTTTCGACATTTTCACAGTGATGTTGGAAACATTTGAACAACTCATAAACACTTGTGTGGCTCATACAATCTTCCCCATAAAGTTACTTCAATTGCATAAATGTTACTTTCTGGTGGTGCCAAAGCAATCAGCAACACGACTAGATCTACGTCTTTCCCTTGGGATGAGAAGTTTCTTTCTCTAACCCAGATCTCACATTATAAGTATCAGCATCCCCTGTAGCGACTCTCGTTTCAATTCCTTTAGCAGCCATTTCCTGTGTTAGTAATTGAACATGCCTGGTCTTATTTCTTCAATGGCAAGAAAATGTTTCTATCGAACTGTGACAGACAAATTGCGAGCTTCTAAATTAAACTCAGCATACATATGTAGATTTAAATTATACTGTCTAAATACACTCATTTGGAGCATTAACAGAACCAAAAGACTGAGTAAAGGGATCTAGTGGAGGGGAACGGACGTGAGGAGAGGAAGGGAACACGACTGTTCATCAAATAAGTTTGTCGCCTCCCCCCTTCCTGATACCGCCAGTAGTCTCGACACATACAATACTACCCTCGTATAATTATTGTATAGGCATGAGGTCTTTCTGAGGGTTAGAAACAGCACTTTTAATTCATTTTACCATTACAATAAGGAATTTTTGAAATATTCACTTTTAAAAACTCCTGTATCTTCTAAAGTTTAATTCTACAAAGCATTTAAGACTAGTTTTTTAGGAAACTTAATGTAGTTTAACTTTATAATTAATTTTTGTTTAGCTAGAATCCATAGTTTTCGAGATATTTAAGAATAACTGAGAAATCCCCCATTTCAACCCCCTGAGCACCCTCCACCAGCGGGGAATTTTAGTATGTCGTTTAGGACACTACCCCCAACAACTGTGCCAAATTTCAAAACTACACCATTTTCTTTTTCTATTTTTCCTTCGTTGACTGGACTATACGGTCGAAAACGATTTATCGCCTTACTCTCATTTCTTCGACTCGTCTACTTGCGACAACCCTGTTCAAGGTTTTTCTCCTGGCGGCAGGACAGTACTCTATAAAGATAACAGATCCAGATTTACTTTCGAAAATGTTTCTGTCCGTACTCTAATCTGGAAAGAACAGGGGATTATACAGTACTAGTCTCAAATTAAAGGAAGAGACAATTATAGAGAAGGGTTGGAATATCCTAGAGTGAACCCACTAATCTCCATGTGAGGACTGGAGCGAGATATTGAGATGGGATTTTTTTTTATTCATATACAAAACCATTTGCGGATGGCTTCATGCTATTGGAAGATAATGCTCGTCTTCATCGTGCCTTTCTTGTCCACAATTATCTAGAGGAGCAGGGTTTGCAAACAATGGACTGGCCTATTCGATCCCCAGATCTTAACCCTCTTCTGGAACTGTACTTGTAGAAGGTTTGCTCTAGGTATGATCTTCTCTTCCCTTTCAGATGATATATAACTTAATTCTAAATATGGAAAGGCGAAGCCAAGAATGCATTTCAGTTATATCCGTTGATGAATACCAGTTTTTAGTCTTTTGTTCAGTAAGGTTTTCATTTCATTGTTTTTTCAATTAATGGACTTCTGTCGAATATTACAACTACGAATTTGTAACTTATGTCTCATTTAAAAAGTTGTAAATTTTGTTCCTAAATTGGATAATAAAAATTCATACAAATTCCATGCTTTAATAAATATTTGTTTGTAATTTAGGCCCAGGAAACAGGTTGAACCTTAACTTTTGCATAGTAGCATATTTTAATACATAATAAGCAACGATTTGTGTCTGCTCATTTAAGGCTCGAAGCGCAAGTTTTCTTACTATCGTCTCTTAAATTAAAAGGGCTCAACGAAGTTTAAAGAAAATTTGTCTCTTCTTAAGACTTAGATGGTTCCTGTAGTGCAAAAGAAAAAAGAAATAAAACTTTTCTATTTACGTTGCTTTTATGTTTCTCAGAAGATAGGCTTTTCAAATTAATTTTTTGTCAATACATCATTCCAATGGATTTTTCCTCTTTAAAAAAATATTTAACCTATTCTGATAGTTTTATGATATTTAAATCCGTTGATAGTTTCGTTAAAAAACTGTGTGTTCCTATACAAAGCACGGCGCAAGCGTCAAGCATTTATTTTTTGTAACATTTTGAAGAATAAGAAAGATAAGTTATTTTTGCTGTCATTAAACTCTTCGACAAATGAATTATTACAACTACTGAGTATTAACTTTTCCACAGTTCTAAAAAATACGGCTGAATTATGAAATAATTTCAAATATTGAAACATCAAATAAAATATATTTTTCTAATTTACACGAAAAAATGTTCATGGAATTTTTATAAAATCTCATGTTAATCTTTTAGAGAAGAATACTTACCTTAACAAACATTAAAATGAAATAGGGCTTTTCAGACCGTCTAACAAGCTAGAAACAGACATTAATAGAAAATTTATTTATAATAATTTAATACTCGATATGAGATTTTTCTTGTGATCTGTTTCTTTAAAAAGTTATCAATTATATGTTTGATTGCGGTGATATACTATGCTGTATTCATTTTAATATACCAGCCAGACTTTTAGAGACAACCACTTATTTGAGAATGTTTTAGTCAAACTTAATTACATAGAAGAATGCTTGTTATGTAAATTTTATAAAATTTTTAACAAGTTTTCTGAAGAGCTTGATATTTTTAATACAAACTTTGGTGTTTGTAAGATTAAATATTTACAACTTTTAAATTCTCAATGTATTCTTTTATGTTTTTAAGATTGAGTATATTGAACTTTTAAATCCTTATGCGTTTTTCAATGGTTTTAAGGTTCAGTGTTTACAGCTTTTATTCTTTGTTTGTTTGGGTTTCTTTTTGCATTTAACTGGAGTTTTTTCTGTCGTGTGCATTTTTTAAAATAAATAAATCAAATAAAAAATACTTATGATACTGGAATAACGATGGAAAGGGTGGCTTTACCGATTTTATTTACTTGCATACCAACCCCAACGCGCATAGGACTTTTGAGCATCCATTTCTTTCCAACGGTGAGGTTGTCAGCGCCATCTGTTGGCCCTATCTAAAACAGTTTGTGCCATTTTTTCTCACTAGTCTTCGCGTTCTTGAGGGAGTTGAAAAAAAGTTTTCCGCAAGCCTATCTTCTTATTTTACGGCGATGTTCTGGTCTCCTCCAGAGCCGGAATGAAAATTCAGAGCATGGGAGATAAGAGCTACATCTATCGACGTTTAGAAAGTGCTTAAGATACTCTCACTTCCTACTATTTGGATCATTGAACATTCTTTCCTGATTGTTAAAATATCTTAACCTTAGGCACTGAATTCCAGAATAAAAGTGAAAATAAATGTCTATCGATTTTGATACTGAAAACAGTTATAAAGTTTGCGCAGATTTGAAACTTTCACTCGAATTGCATCATAACCCAGAAGAAATAGGTAGAGCCAGGGCCAGATTTACCATAGTTCCAACCTAGGCCATAAGCCTAGGGCATAGCCGTCAAGGCGACATATGTACAGAAGAAATAACTAAATATTTAGAAACTTTTCAGTATTATTTTGAAAAGGCCATTTAAAATTTACATTCGTTACATTAAATGTATTGAGCGATGCATTTTTTCTTGTCTTCTGTGGTTTATAATCCCTTGAACTTATTTGCATTGAAATATATTTTTAATAAGATCTGTCTACTTCAGTGAATCGTCAAACCTATTATAAAAGCTCGAACGAAGAAGTTCTATTCGGTATTTCAGACGATAGAGTATTTTTGTAGGTGTTATTATTATGTTATTTCATAAGTAGTGTAATTTTGAATTAAAAACTTAATGTGGTTCAAAGATTACAAATAATGTATTAAGAGCTTATATGTTTCAAAAATAAACTATTATATACTAAATTGAAAATTATATATTAACTTTTTTGAGAGTGGAGGGAGCGCAGAATAGGGCGTAGAATTGTGTAAATCCAGCCCTGGGTAGAGCAAGATGACTTAGATACGATTAATTTGACCATAAAATCAGGTTACGTCATTAGATAAAATGCCATTTTCATCCAGGTACAATATTGCAGAGCTTGAAGGAATCTCTTGCCAGAGCAGCATGATGTTAGAACATGGAAACTGTGAAGTTGTAGAACATCCATTCAGAAGGTTTGCTCGGACATTAACCCTTTCGGCTCTAATGGGCATACACGTCTCGGAGATTAGACTTCATTCCCTGTTGGACAATAAATCCCACTTTTCCATGAGTTTTTATGTTTTCAGTGTTCTTAAGGAATTAGGGAATAAAATTAGGATTAAAGAAACTTGGAAACACTCTCAGATTGTAAATGACGAACTTATGTTTTTGAGCACGCGTATTACTCAAGTTTTAGGTGGTCTATTTTTTAAAACTTTTACTGTAAATACAAGTATATTTATGCCATACTTAGTGTAAAATAGTTCTTATTCTTCTTATTAAGTAATAATTTAGTCTTTTTGGTATCAGATTTGAGAAATTTTGAATAAATACTTTTTGTGGGATATATCGTCCCAATTATATTTAACAATATATCCCATCAGTGATCAAATTACTACAAGATTATTGTTACGAAGCTGTAAAGTTGTTTCCCTGACAAGCTAATCTTATGGCGGGAAAGAGAGTTTTGCAGATATTTTTTTTGGAATAATCCCGATCGACTATACGAGTGGGACCCAGGAGATTTCCAAGAAATGGGAAAAGTGAAAAAAAATTAAATTCAGAGTATACTTCTTTTAGTATGTCAAAATTAATGTAACCAGCGGGAGTGGTCTCCCCTAAACTTTCTCGTATACTTCCCAAAAAGGTGTCATTTTCCCTCTAACTAGGGTTTCCATACGTTCCGTATACTATTTGTCCCGTTTGCGTCCTAAACACTGAGTCGTTATAATTTTAAAATGACCTGCGCCCATTTTTATGATTATGTGTAGAAGGAAAATGATACATATAAAAAAAAATTGCGTAAGTTCTCAATTCTTACGCGCGCTGAGGTACAAAACTTTATTTAAAGTTTTTGAGATCTTACTACATTTCTCAAGCAAGAATCTTACTACATTTATCAAGCAAGATTTCACCATACCTTCCATCTGGAGAATGTCCAGAACGAACTTTCGGGTTCAGGGGGTTGCCATAATTTCCGAAGCTACAAATTCCTTCGCCAAGGTCAAATGCCAACTATGCTAACTTGAGTAAAATAAGCGAAACGCTCGCCAAAACACAGTCGCAATCTGCATTTTGAACCAAATATGCAATTTGGACACCTTTTTTCCAACGGATTGAAACGAGATTTGAGCACAGATCTATAATTAATATTAGCAAACGCCATACCAATTTTTATTAATCTAAGCCAATGGGTTTAGGAGATATAATTTTTACAAGTATGCGATTATACAGACCGACAAACTGTCAACCCTTTGACGGATTTCGCCCAAAATTTTAAACGGACCTATATTCATGATGATAAAACTGTGTACCAAATTTTATTCATCTAGCTATTCAAGTTTTTGAGTTATAGTGTTCACATGATCGCGGACAGATGGACAGACAGACTTCCCGTGGACGGATTTTGTCCAAAATTTGATAGAAACCTACAAATTATGTTTAAAGACCACATACCAAATTTCATCCCCGTAGCTCTAATAGTTTTCGAGTCATCGTGTTCACAGAAACACAGACAAAGAGACATACAGACACACAGACAGACATAATTCCAAAATTGAGTTTTTCGGAATAATCTCGAGTTCGAATTTTTTGACGATTACAATACTTTCTCTTTGTATACTTCGTATACGAGAAAGTAAAAATTAGTGTAAAATAGTTCTTATTAAATAATAGTTTAGCCTATTGTCCCAATTGCATTTAACAGTGGGACAATATATCCCACCAGTGATCAAATTACTACAAGATTATTGTTATGAAGCTGTAAAGTTGTTTCCCTGACATGCTAATCTTATTGCAGGAAAGAGAGTTTTACAGATGTTTTCCTGAACTAGTCCCAGTAGTGAAAAACTTTAAACTCATAGCATACTTCTTTTAGTATGTCAACATTAAATTAAAATACTTTTCATAGTTAAATTTCAATGATGAAAAAGTCGGGTCGAAAGGGTTAAGGTACAGTTGCGGAAAATAATAATAAATAAACCGAACCACTAAACATTATTCTGGCACCGTTCATAGTACATCTAAATAAAAAAAGTCTTCAGGAACATACTTTTATTAGTGACGTGGTTTTCATTTCCGACCCCCTCACTTTGTGCAAAATTTTTTCGCGACCCCCAGAGGAATGGCGAGAAAGGCCTTATATTTTTTTATAATCAATTAAATTTCTTTGGATTTAGTGACCCACAAAAATTTCCACCACTTTATTAGTGTACAAAAAAGAAAAAAAATTCTGTCCTAAATGTGGACGTCAAAACAAAATCGTAAAAGCGTGAGGTCCTCACAAAAACGCAATAAGAAATTGGAATTTTCATCATACTTATATTTTAATTTTTAATGAAATTTTAGGAATTTTCCTTCTTTTGATAATTATTGCTGTTTAATTTCTTTATAGTACTGTTTTCAGCGCCTCACGTTTTTAGGATTTTTCTTTGACGTCCATAATTTGGAAAAAAAGCTCTTTTCTTCTGCTTTTTAGTACACTAATATAAGGGTATTTTTAAAAAACTTTATTTTGTTATTTTCTACTTTTTAGTATTTGATATATTTTATGTTTCTTTATTATAAATGCTATTTAATCTTAAAATCATTTTTTTTTCTCAAATTCGTGTTTCAATCGGTGACGCTCAACTGTAGAAAATTCGAGAACTCTATTACCTCAAGAAGTGAGTGAAAATCTATTACAAAATTCAATCTTTACAAACATGAAACAAGTCAAGTTGAATAAAAGTGTGTAACAAAACATGTTATTTGTAAGAAAATATGGTCTTCTAAAAGTCTACATGACAAAACTTTTCTAAGGATCGTCTACACATTGAAGTATTCACTAATATCAAAATTTCCTTTGGCAACACCCATTTTAAACCCAATAAATGTAACATGGAAAAAATATGTCATGTATAAATCAAGTAATGTTTTGGTTAAATTGCCCTTATCGTGCCTTAAAAAATGAACTTTTTCCATTTTCTCAAAGAGAGTTCATCTCCATATGTCTATCTGTAGGAATCGACAGTAGACTTGTCGTTCAAGTGGGACTTTAAAAGCTATCGGATATAATGTAATTGACTTCATTCTATCGATTACCTTTTATGCATGACATATATTTACAGTGAGGAAAATTTCTGCAAAAATTTAAATTTTGTTGATATTCAAGCATATTTTTAGATTTTGTCTAAATTAATTGAGCATGAATCAATTTAAAGCGCTAAAATTGAAAACCAGCGGGAGTGGTCTCTCTAAAACTTTCTCGTATCCGCCCTAACACGGGTGGGGAAAAAATACACCAGTCTCCAGTAACATGGGTCATTCCATAACACAGGGGTGGGGGAAAACGCGCGAGTTGGTTGCCCCTTTTTTTGCGTCGTAGAATGGTGAAGAAACCGAATATGCAATTTGAACGCCTGTTTTCCAACCGATTGAAACGACAATTAAGTACGGATCTACAATTGTTGTTAGCAGACCTCATACCAATTTTTATTTATCTTAGTCATAGCATTTAGGAGTTATCGTGTTCACAAGTAAACGAATACACAGACCGACAGACAGTACAAAATTTGATACGGACCTACATTCTTTATGATAAAACTTTGCTCCAAATTTTATCCATCTAGCTATTTAAGTGTTTGAGTTATCGTGTTCACATGAACACGGACAGATAGACAGACTTCACGCGGACGGATTTTCTCCAAACTTTGATTATAAACCTACAAATTATGTGTGAAGATCACATATCAAATTTCCTCCTTCTAGTTGAAACCTTTTTGAGTTATCGTGCTCACAGATAGACACACAGACAGACAGATATAATTCAAAAATTGTGTTTTTCGGACTCATGGAGGTCTAAAACGTGGAGATTCATCAAAATCTCGAGTTCGGATTTTTTCACGATTACAATACTTTCTCTTTGTATACTGCATATAGGAGAAAGTAAAAACAATTGTGATTTTAAGATTTTTGTAGGAGGGAAGGTATTCAAATGAAATGAATCAATATTTGTTTCAAAGAATTGTTATGATAAATATAATTAAATTACCAGATTATTTTTTTTTCGATTTTTGAAAAATTAGCAGAGTTTAAAATTATATCATTAAACAATATCAATGCAGGAGTGATTATTTTTAACATGACATTAATAAGAAAGTGTATGATAGGTCTGTATGACAAATTTTTTATGACACTCCATACTCCGAAAGGAAATTAAAATATTACATTTATTTAGATATTTTTCCTTTGTTTTACATGTTTCAATTAAGAATGTATTTTTTTTATAAAATACAGTTGCCTTTTTGAATGGAAAACAGCGTCATTCTTAGAGCCGTTTCAATTTCTTCAAATAAAACATAAATTTTTCAGGCAGGATTTTTTTTTATTAATTTTCCAGCTCATTTCACGACATGTAATATTACTGAAAAAATGCGAGTTGGGCATTAATGGGTTAAGCTGTGGACGCTTTCAAAACTTGACCTCTTGAAGTATGTATCTTTCAAATAAATGAAACAACTACTTGTTGCACGGTAAAGCTTTGAAATCATAAGACTCGTTTTGACCCACCCTGCAGACGATGAAATTTTTCAAAAGAGAAATCATTTCTTAGAAGTCACGACGGGACCATTCAGAAAACATATATTTCAGATGAAACGTTTTAGAACACCGGTTCTTAAGTCCTTACTTACGAGAGACCCCTGGGCTAACCCCGACCAACATTTAAAACTGAAATGATTCACATTCTTCAGAGTGAGTGAGTGATTGGGGTTTTATGGCACAAGGGCCAGAATTGGCCAAGCTGCGCCAAACATTTGTTTAGATTTGCACCAAACGATGTAAAACACAGGGCAAGATGAAAATGTGGGACTAATGTATAAAAAATAGTGTAAACATTAAAAAATGTTAAAAGTGCTTAAATGAGAGGATAAAAGCCAATTGATTTTAAGAAAGGTAAAAGGTGAACATGAGAAATCTTTCCAAGTAAGTCGGTTAAGGAAATAGAACTAGATTGAAAGCAACGCAACCGTAGAGAGTTAAAATTGGGGCATTCAGAAAGGATATGGAGGACTGACATAATGCAATTGCACTGGGTACACATTGGTGCCTGCTCTCCCATCAGCAGATGACGATGGGTGTATCGAGTGTGACCCACTCGTAACCTAGTGATAATTGTATCCACTTTCCTATTAGTTAGAGTAGGCCAAGTTTCCACAACTGGCTTAGTTGAGCGAAGTTTATTCATTGACTGGGAGTTCCAGTGGTTCTCCCATCTTGAGTGTAAGGCGAGATTAATGTAGCATTTAAAATCTTTTAAAGTAGTAGAATTGTCCAGGACTGCGGATGCATTTTTCGCGGCTACATCAGCTATCTCATTGCCGGAAATGCCAACATGAGAGGGTACCCAGCAAAGAAGAATTGAGAATCCCTTGCACACAAGACGGTCGTGCAAATCTAAAATGCTAAAAGCTAGTGGATGACTGTGACGGTGCAATGAAGACAAAGCCTGGAGAACACTGAGTGAGTCAGAGTAGATAATATAGTTATCTGCAGGGTAGTTTGATATACTTCAGAATATTGAATGAAAGAGAAAAAATATAGCCAGCTTATAACTTTTTTTCACCAAGAATTAAACACTAAGTACCTTGCTGAAATATATTTAACAACATTTAATAAATATAAATTCAATAAAATCAGTTTTA
Source organism: Araneus ventricosus (assembly GCA_013235015.1). Taxonomy (NCBI): domain Eukaryota; kingdom Metazoa; phylum Arthropoda; class Arachnida; order Araneae; family Araneidae; genus Araneus; species Araneus ventricosus. The sequence goes on along the minus strand of BGPR01000028.1, from coordinate 1,173,244 downwards.
AAAACGCAATTTTATTACTGTTCTAAAAAGCAGAATTTTTTATTTTAATAATTTTCTGCTTTTAATTCTTAATTTTTATAAATATTGTAGAATATTGTAACTAATTTTTTCTGAAATTCACTGCCTGGTGGTGCCACTCGTATGGAATTAAAATTTAATTATTTAATTGATTAACTGATAATTAAGTTTTAAAAATATTGAAATAGTGTAATGTTATCGAGAACACACAAGTATGCGAAATTTAAAAACTCTAGTACATCTGGTGTATCAGTACCCAGCTCCCCTAGCTCTAGTACTCAGTTGACCCTAATTGGTTTTCCAATTAGGGTAGGCTAGGAGCTCCTTTATAGATTTTTTATTCTGAAAAAGTAAAAATTAAATATAATTAGTGTAATCTTTAAAGTGTTGTAGTTATTTTGATTGTAATTATTAAATTACAAGCATCAGACTATCTTGTATTTGAAGTTGTAACTTCCTTTTGCTAAAGGACTGTCTTCTCAACTGCTCTGAAGTGACTGGTGATCTGACCTTTGTTTTGGAGAGAATACATGTCCAGTATTGCCATTACGTGACTTGGCAACTCCCATCATCTATATTAAAGAAAATGCAAAAGGAGTGCGCAGATTCCCTTGTACCTAGTTATCCTGCCTTATCTTATTCACTGGCCACAATGTCAGAATTTCTATTGCAGAGTCATTATCTTACTCTTACTGCTTCTTCTTTTGAAAGGCTCATTTTTGTGCTTCTGTGGGTGGTATTTTCAATTTGATCTTTACTCTTACAGCTTCCTCACGTTTACTTTCTTATTTTAAAATGTAAGGAGCTAGATTGTGTAGTGTCTGGATCAACAAGTCAATTTTACACCTGATATCAGCATTATATGTATTGTCCATTCCATTCATTTTGGGAGTGTACGTTGTCAGTAAGAGTAAGTTGACCTTGAAGAGTTTCCGTTCGGTTTCAGTTATAGTTTGTTTTCAAATTGTTTGCTGCTTATTTGAAATGAATTTCCTATATTAATTATTGTTATGCAGAAGGACTTGAATCAGTTGAACTTTTCATGTACCTAACAATGATTTTTCTGACCTGCAGACATATGTGATAATTATTTTTCACGCTGCTTATTTTCAGTTAGAATTAAAAGCAAAAAGTGCTTTTATTTAAGTCGCGGGCCTTTAGTTTTCCCAAGCCTCATTAAATTGCTGAATTATGGATTTCTTTAGTTTCACTTCTCAAACGAGGGGGTTCCTCTTTTCCGAATTGCACACAAGCTTGTGAGCGCGTTTCTCAAGTGCTTTTTCTATGCCAAGATGAGCACGTCTGATTAGATTTTGGTCATGGATTCAATCTTTAAAGTTGTCTCTTAACTGAAACTTCTACCAAATTTCTTAGCATCAACAAATAAAATTCTACTTTGCGGCAAATTATATCTGAAGAACATTACCTAAAACACATAGTGAAAATGTATCCATAGAGTAAATAAGACAGTAATTTTAACCCTTAAGGCAATATTTACACAATTGATTCATGGGGAAAAAACAGTAAAAATATTTCAATCAAGCTGTGATTCATTGTATCTTTTCCTGAATTACTCTACTATAAGCAGAATAAAGGGTTACATAAAATAATTATTCCTAGAAGTTATTTTGCAATATACTGAAAATAAATAGTGCAAAATCTGCTATTGACACCCTATGGATGCGTCATCGACACCGCATTTATAGACATCCCCCATTCTTATTTAGTTTACCTTTAACAGCCTACCTGAGATTAGATTAGGTAAAACTGAACACTGACATGAAAGCTTACTTTTTTTCTAAAAATCAAAGATAAGAGTGTCAATAGCCGTCTTGTTCTCCTTACCATCTTAGTGCATTTATTAATTTTTGCCTATTTCACTGAAACGTTGTCCACAGATTGTTGACTCCGGGCTATCGTTGAAATCATCGGCGGTTCAGTTCAGCGAAGATTTCAACCAAGAAAGAATTTTCTAGAGAACCAATGAAATTCACTAAAATGGGAGTAAAAGATTATGAAATCTTCGAAGTGAGAATCCAAGCTAATTTGTGTATCTTTCTCAGCTCCCTACAAAGTGTATCCTGTGCACGAAGAGAAGAGGAAGCAGCGCAGGATCCGTACCACCTTCACCAGTGGACAGCTGAAGGAGCTGGAGAAGGCCTTCCAGGAGACCCACTACCCCGACATCTACACTAGAGAGGAGATCGCTCTGCGGACAGATCTGACAGAGGCTCGTGTACAGGTAATTTTTCGAAATTATAGGACACAAACTCAAAAACATTATACAGGGTGTCCACACTAATCGTGACTCAATAACTATACTAAATGCCCAAAAGTATCCGGACACTTTCACATTTTTTAGAATTTCTCCGGAAAGGTTTAACTGACTGCCTTTAAACTTCGACCATGTAAAGAATACACTGTAACTCACATTTTACATTGAAGATTCTTTTCTGAGGGCAATTTGGGGACCGTCTACAAACTGATGAAGACAAAACAGGTTTTGGCCCACCCCGCTTCACAGAAGAAACAGGGGAAAAAGACAGGATGAAACTTTTAGAAATGGTAATGTTTAATGTGCATAATATTTACAGGAATTTTCGTAAACTCAGCACAAATATTTGGGGAGATATAAAGGTTTTCTTAAAAAATCCCAAATTTTCCCGCCTGTTTTTTGCTTATAACATCCAGAGTTTTCTGTTATATTATACGAAACTTACAGTTTATACGAAACAGCATTTTGTAAAAAATCTGGAAAAGAATTTTTGAATATTATAGGAAATGTGAGCATTTTTAGTAAATAATGTTATACTGCGCATGCGTGAAACATGAGTAATTTTTCTTTCACAGCTTGAAAGCCAGATATATAGGGCAACTTATATAATAAATTCAGTTCAATATCGTTAGTATTCAAAAAGATATCGGCATTATAATGAGCAGAATTTTAGCTTCTGTCGAAGAGAAGCTAAAAGATGAGGGGTTGTACACAAATTGATATTTTTTAAACTTATATCTTTGAATAGTTATATTGATTTGCATAGTGGTTAGAATTTGCTGAATACCTGTGAACACTTATTTATCAATTACGTGCAGAATTTAAATTCCAGCTAATTAGGCACTATAAATAACAAAAATTTTATTACTTTAAATATATTATTTACATGATTATTATATAACAAGTTACATAGTGTTACAATTTAACGGCCAAACGATATTTTTAAATATATTTCTTTCATGGCAAAACGATTTTTTTATCTAATTAATTTCTTTTCTTAAAATATTTAAATAATTCTACAAATATATATTTTTTTATTCGTTACGAATATTAGAAGTGTTCATGGGTATTCAGCAAATTCTAAGCACTCTACAATTCAATATAACTATTTAAAGAAATAAGTTTGAAAAATATCAATTTGTGCACAACCCCTCATCTTTTAGCTTCTCTCCGACAGGAGCTAAAATTCTGCTCGTTGTAATGCCGATATCTTTCTGAATACTACAGATACTGAACTAAATTTTTATATATAAGTCGTTCTATATATCTGGCTTTAAAGTTGTGAAAGAAAAATAATTACGCTATGTTTCGCATATGTGCAGTAAAACATTATTTACTAAAATTTCTCATATTTCCTGTAATATTCAAACGTTCTTTACCAAATTTTCAAAAAATGCCTCTCTAATATATTGTCATTGTTTCTGTAAGTTTCGTATAATATAACAGAAATCTCTGCATGTTATATCAAAAAACAGGCGGGAAAATTTGGGACTTTTTAGAAAAACCTTTATATCTCCCCAAATATTTGTGCTGAGTTTACGAAAATTCTTGTAAATATTATGCACATTAAACATTACCATTTCTGAAAGTTTCATCTTGTTTTCAGTATTCTGTAAAGAGGGGTGGGCCAAAACCGGGTTTGGTTTCATCAGTTTGTAGACGGTCCCCAAATTGTCCTCAGGAAAGAATCTTCAATGTAAAATGTGAGTTACAGTGTATTCTTTACATGGTCGAAGTTTAAAGTCAGTCAGTTAAACCCTTCCGGAGAAATTCTAAAAAATGTGAAAATCTGAAAGTGTCCGGATACTTTTGGATATATAGTGTAATTTCTAAACCGTTAGAAATAGGCATATACTTCCAATCGGAAAAATGCTTTAAATGACGTAAAGAATTATATTTTATGTTATTTGAGTCAATAAATGTATTGCTGAAAAAATTACAAAGGTTAACTTTTTATACAGTGCCTCGGTCCTATTAGCCATACTTAGTAAAATATTCTTGACATATTAAAATTTTGAACAAAAAAGTTCTACTATTCTGTGACTAAAACGGACAGAGGTATGAAACTTTGAATTTCATTAGGTTAAGCCAATAAACGGCCGCCTTGAGCAACAGCCGCTCTTTAATTGGCGGATCTTCCTCGAGTCAGTCATTGAAATGATCTAAAATCATCTAAATAGTGAGTTTACAAGCTTCATTTATGTCGCTCTCTCACAGTTCTACTCTATGGAATAATGTCGCTAGAACCACAATCTCAAGTTCAATTCGGTGCGCCTTTTAATTTGAATTCTATAGAGCATTTTGAGAACTAAGAAGGCTGTTTTTTACATCCTCCGATGGGGCATAAAATAAAGACAAGTGTGAATAACAAAATAGTTTTGTAGACAAGAGTCAAGTACAATCATAGTTACTTTTGACATACTGAAGTGAAGATTGAGACATTTGCCAAACCGGTGGACGAGTTTCCCAATACCCTCTTCACAGAAAATTGCCACCAGCGTATTGATATAGGTCTCCTCATGATCTTGAAGCTCTTCGTTACTGAGGAAGTGCTGTCCTCCCAGATCTGTCCTCAGCTCTTGAAAAAAGTTAAAGTCATCTCCGTCTCTCTCCAACCACTTACTTAACTCGCTGAACAAAGTCTACACAAGCGACAGACTTGCATCCTTGCACACCTTCATCATGAACATCAGTTCGACCATCTTTAAATGTCAAACACTATTATTATTCTCACACAACGCCACCGCTCATAAAGTGTGATCTATAAACGTAGCTCATTCTCTGATGAATTTTTGCAGCTCTATTGTCTTCTGCCTGTAGAAAACGAATGACGAGGTGAAACTTAAAGTTGTCGGGAGAATCAATCATGCCGGCCATTTTAAGGGTCCTTCACCTCAGCTCCAACTGATGTATTAGACTCTGGAGTAATATACGTTACGGTGGGAAATCTGCTCACTACAGCAGTGCGAAGATCCACCTCCTACGGCTCAGCTGGTCACTTAGCAGAGCAACCGGAGGTTTAAAAAAATACGCCTCGAACTTAATTGCTGAAAAATTGTAGCTTTAACTTTTCTCCCACGATCTTTAAATGGGCTGCAAAATGAATTCCTCCATGTTTATTCTCCATATCTAATCACATTTTCATTACGTTTATGGAAGTACCATGCCAATCATCTATTGCGCCTGGATCTAAATAAAATTAAAAAATTTTAAAAGATCGTGATATTTTCAAAACCAATAATATTATTTAAAACTGCTGTTAATTTATTTATAGAAACTTAAATAACTTTATGCACAACAAATAGATGCATAAAAAAAATGATGGGAAATTCAATAATTTAATTATTTTCAGGAATTATCCACCCAAAACTTAAAATTTCTTAGGCATATGTAAATAAAGCCATTTGTTTAACTGTTCTAACAACACAATAGCTGCAGCACCCCTGAAGTCATTTTATAAACTTGTATTTTCGTTTTTAATCCTATTTGGTTACTTTTCCTATTAAAGAGTTCAGTGATAAATGGAAATGAAAATAAATAAATAATAATAATAAAGAAAATGCATCAACAAGTTGGCGAGATACAGGATGGGGCTGCACATCAAGTAGCACTGGAAGGCATTAAAATTCGATCATTGTGCGTAACTAAGTGACACATCATAAGGCGGAAATCCATGTTTTCCCCCCTTAAACTTAGCAGTGACTGAGCTCGGATTTTCGAAGCCCCGGCTTGGGCTTAACAAATTTAAGCGCTAGAGTAATTTGGCGCCCCATCAGTACAGCCCAATTAGCCATTGGATAAGACAACCAGCGCTTGGGTGCAGCCACCTGACGCTTCTTTCTCTTCTCTCACCCACTCAAGGCTCGCCTTCACTGTCTTGTTTAGATTTTCTTGGTTTCACATTCATGCTGCTCCAGCGGAAACACATCAAGTGGTTTATTACATATTCGTTTTCTTTTGTAAGAAGCCACTCATCAAAAAAAGACAAGTCGATAATTTTCTAAAATAGAATTCAGATAATTACAATTAAAAGTGTTGGGCTACTTAGAGGTAAAGTTGCTTTTTTGAAAATTGTATTCTCTTGAGAAATATTTTTTGCAGCACTGCTCGTTTCTGAACTGACGAGCCGCCACTGAGATAACCACAAACACATTTGCTAGTCTGGGTTGAATTATCGATCCTTTCATTTGAGCAGCATAACATGAAAATGATTCTTGCTAAAGAAAGGTAAAGTTCAAGATGTGATTCTTCCGAGCCAAATAAAATTTTTTTGTATAATAAACTACACTAATTAACTATGAAATTTATCAGTAGACAATTCTGACTTTAAAAACCATAGAAACATATTCATTGAATTTTTTATCGAACAATAATAAATTATTTTGTCATTTGTTGAAAAAAGATAAATCAGCGGATGTGTTCGCCTCTCGACTTTCTCATATACCTACACAAGTCGTCGAGGGTTGTAATTATATCTGAAGAAATAGAGTATGCATTTTGTACCCCTTTCCTTTGACGAATTGCATCCAAACTTTTATGCAAATCTACAATTTCGATGCCAATGTCACATACTGAATTTAATTTATCTAGCTGAATACGTTTTTGAGTTATCGCGTTCGCGCATACCCGAATAAAATGATCGACAGACAATCAACTCTTTGGCGGATTTCATTCAAAATTTAACTCAGGTCTATAAGTCTAATAATAAAACTATATGCCACATTTCAACCGTCTATCCATCTAGCTCGTTCCGGTTTTGAGGTATCGTGCTCACGTGCATATGGGCGGGTAGACAGAGAAACTTTCCATAAGCGGACTTCGTTCAAAATTTCATAGAATTCTACAATTTTGGTGTAATAATCATAATTCTATTTTTTTTTACTCAGTGAGGTCGAAAATATGTAAATTCATCAAAATTCGAGGTAGAATTTTTTGACGATTACAATACTTTCTCTTTTTACTTTATTAGATACAATAAAGTTAAAAAGAGATAAATACAGTAGAAGTCCATTAGTCCGGCATCCAACAGTCCGGAATGCCCGATAGTCCGGCATCGCTCTTTGGTTTTCGGTTTTCACCAAAAGTGTGTCTTTAAAGCAAATAAAAACTCTCGAGAGCTATTCGGAAGTTTTCGGGGTAGTTCGGGATCATCCGGAAGCGCTCGGTATTGTTCGGAAACAATTATGTAGTTAGCGGCCGGCTAGTCTCAGCTGTCACAACAAATTCAGGTGCAGTGCAGCTCTGACCTAACTCTACAGACTGATGAGGAAGAAAACCATCAAGACGCTCTGACCAAAGTTTTGGATGTCGTTAGAAGTGCTGACAATCCCTTGAAAACCCTGCCTGAAGATGAGGTAGAGGAGTGGCTTCTAATCGACGAGAATGAGCCTGTTGAACAAGAACTAACCGATGAGGACATTATCAACATTGTAGTAAACCCTCAGCCTACTCAAAATCTTGAAGAAAGTGACTCAGATGCCGAAACGGAAGAAAAGGAAAAAATCAGCTGGGCAGAAGCTGCAGAATCACTAAATAAGTTTATCTCTTTTGCTGAGGCTAGTACTAGCTACAGTGCTTCAGAAATTATTGATTTCCATATCATTAGAAATAAATTTTATACTAAACGCCAAAAGTCAAGAAAACAAAAAGACATTCGTGACTTTTTTAAATCTAAGTGAAATATGTTTTACAGTACGTGTACATACATTATATGAAATGTAAAATAAACTTTGTTGTATGTACATACATATTTGCATACTGTATTTGTAGTTTAATTATTAACCTAATTGTTCTTATAATTACCGCCCGATAGACCGGAATTTTCGGTAGTCCGGCACCGAGCCGGTCCCGAACGTGCCGGATTATCGGACTTCTACTGTAATCAATTTTAGTTAGAAAAATGACGAAAGAACTTTGCATATTTATCATGTATTTTCAAATAAAAAATTGATGTTTATCCATAGCCTTAGGTCCTTCGGAATCTAGGAAAATGTATTCAGAATTAGTATTTAAAGTAATTTATAGATATTTGCCCTGATCTTTTGGATAAGGAAGCAAGGCAAAGTAAAACGCCCTGATACTCTTCTCAATACACATTCACTATAACTTTTGCGGTAATAACCTAACATAACACCACTCCATGCCCCTGCAACTATAATCTTAAGGTTATTTAAAGACTTTAGCAATAATGGAGAATATCACAAAAATTAGTATGGAAGTTTTTCATATCCTTCTCTTTATAAGCGTATGAACTTTTCATCATACACCCAGAAGTAAACATGTTTTTATGCGTAAAATTTGCTTAAGAAAACATAGGAAGCTATTTACAATTTTACGCTATAAATAAAATTTCGGTGTACATAAAGTTGACTATTTCATTTCCTTATATTTCAAAAAATAAGAACCCATTTTCTTTCCATCTTACAAAGGGGGCTTTTCTATGCCAACGTGAATGCCCGTTTCATATCTGGAGTCCCTTCCTTCAGAATGCTCAAAGTATAATGTGCTTTCCGAAATAACGATATTTTATGCATTTATAACAAGGTGGAGTGAAGTTAGATGGACTGAATTCGTCCTATTATTTATATTTTTTTCAGGTACACATTTCGGTACCTTTTATTTTTATTTTTCATTTATAACAAAATGATGCGGAGTTAGATAGATTGAATGGGTCCTATTATTCAAATTTTGTTTCAGGTACACCTGTCGGTATCTTTTATTTTTATTTTGCATTTATAACAAACTGGAGTGGTGTTAGAACGATTGAATTGATCCTATTATTTATAATTTGTTTCAGATACACATTTTGGTGCCTTTTATTTTATCAAACTGAACTCTGTCTTTGTCAAGTATACAAAATATTAAAGAGAATAAAATTTTCTATCTACAAACCACACCAGTGTTAATTTCAATTTCATAGTTGCGTTGAAAAGATACGAGATTCTTAAAAGCATTAATATGCATAAAAATACATGTATAAGATGTAAAATATTTTGTAAAAGCTAATAATTTGAATTTTGTTACCAGGTATGGTTCCAGAACCGACGGGCCAAATTCAGGAAGCAAGAGAGATTAAACCAACAAAAACAAGCGCAACAGCAATCTAGTCAAAAGTCCAGCAACAGTAATAACACTTCCGGAAACAATAACCAGTCGTCAGTAGGCGGTCACAACAACAACGGAAACAATCTTCAACTAAATAGCAACGGATCTTCGAAAGACTCTCCACACGAAAATTCGAAAGTTGTGTCATCCATGATGCCACCTCCACCTCCACCCAATACTAAATCTTTAAATGGTATGTATTAAAATAAAAAAGAGATTCATCCATCACCTCCTTTTAAGCTATTATCAGTTTGTCTGTACCACAAATCACTCCACCAAGTTTCACCACCAAGATGATTCATTTCAGGAATGAGGAGGAAAAAGCTTCATTTTAATTCATGGTAACAATTGTGATATGTACAGGGTACTTACTGTTCAGAACTTTAAAGCACCTAAATCATTTCTGAATAATAGTAGTTAATAATACAAATATTGAACTAATGGGGCCACGTCAATAGGATATAAGCATCGCAAAGAAAAAACTGAACCAATACAAGCATTCCATATAAGACAAACAGAAAATTAAGAGAAAATCTGCGCATTTCAAAATCATTCATTGAGTCAGAAATTACATATCAAGAAGGCGAAAAAGTGTATATAACATGAAACAGTATCATTTTCATGCATTGCACAATAAGCCATAAAGATTTGAAGATGGTACTTATATTTATTATTAATAGAGTAAATCGATGTAATTTGGTGATATTCAGGAATAGATGCTTACTCAATTGTTTCAAACTCGCGAGTGATACCAAAGGGTGTTGTTTTTTAATGAGAAGAAAAGTGCAGAATTGTTCATCTTTTCACTCATGCTGATTCACATCAAATATCATCGAAAGAAAATCTGAAAAGACCGTCTTCTCGGCCAGGTAAACAGAAGACAGTTAAACAAGCCTAGCCAAAGATATCCTGCCCACGGATCCAATTACTCATTTCTAGGAGCTTATAAACTCATCGTTGTCACTTGATTTCAAGAGGAAAGTTCTTAGCTGAGTACGTTAAGATCAGCAACTGTCATATTCGAACAGCTTCCATTGTTCCAAAATATTGTCTCTTCTTCGGGATATTAACTCTTTTCAAAGGACATTCTCTACACAGAAGCTGCTATTCAAATTAGGCATTCGGTTGATGACGGAAAATATTTTACATAAATTTGTGTAAGTACTGGTTTACTCAATGTTCTCATTCTTTCATGGATTACGTGCAATAAATTGTAAATTTTTAATACTTTTTCTGCCTCCTCTTTGAGATATTTCTAAATCTGATATTTTAAAGAAATGGAGTCTGTTCGTGTGACGTTTCAGTCACATGACTAACTTCTGATGTCGTATAACATCTAACTGAGAGTTTCTTACACTGTGTTGTGACGTCACATGCTTACTACCTCACGCAAGATGCGCAAAGAATTACTAAATTAAATATGTGCAGTGCATTTGACGGGTATCATGAGCATTAATCGACTCGTTTACTGACAGAAATGAATTCTATTCCCCACTCTATACAAAGTAAATCAGAACTCATGGGCAAAGTTGATCATTCACGACCACTCTACGCCAACACCGGTCGTCAGTGTGTAAACCCATCAGAATTGGCATGATGTGGAGCGAAAGATATGATATCCAAACCTGGACTTTCATGACCTCTCCACAACAAAATAAGTCACCAACGTGAAAAACCGCTCAGAATTGGAGTGGTGTGGAGAGGAAAGTTGGATATCCATCCAGTCCAGACATTCATAACTCCATTTTGACTGCCGGACCATAAAAGCGGTAGGAGTAGATATATGGGGGGTTGCGGTTTGAGTTGTGTGGTTCATCGAAGAAATCGGTAAAGGAAGGGGAAAGAATAGGAGATCGGAAGGATTGGTAGCGGACGGATTTTCATGGCGTGGAGCGGTCGTGAATGATCGGCCTAAATGAATGGTCTAAAAAATAAAGTTGCTTGGAGTGCCATCGCTCCACGCCATTTGTGTGGCGTGGAGCGTAGTGAGTCACCGACCTTAAATTTGAAGGAGTGGTAGAATACACTAAAACAAAATATTTTTTGTGTAGGAATTTATAGGCGAAAGTGCGCCGTTGAAGCATGGACATAAGAAATAGACATAAAAGGAAACATAAATCCTCATTGTCAAGTGTTTCTTTACAGTAATGCTTGCAATAATTATTCAAAATTAAGTCCACCAGCAATAAAACAAGCTTGGAGGCCTCGATGAACTACTTGGCATATAATTTTGGGCGGATTCCATCAAGGATATCGTCACTCCAATATTCGCTGAGGCTGTAAGTTAGCGATAAGTTCATGGTATGTTTGAAAATTTTAGACGAATTGCTTGAATGATGATGACTGAACACGCGTTACTGCTAGTGGACGAGTTTTCGACTATAAAAACTTTTGTAAAGAAATGCTTGTCAACGATGCTGTTAGTGAACAACTTATGTTACTTTCATGTCCATCCCTTGTGTTTCAACAGGTCAGTTGCGTCCGTACCCATTCCTGTGCAAAAAATTGTTTTTTGTCGTATTTTCTACTACCTTTTAAAGTTTTTCCGTTGAGTTCTGAGCCACCTTTATAATGGCGCGATCTACGCTCTAAGAACGGGGATGTAACGTGGTGTAGTAGCAGTAATCACTCTTATAATTAATACGTCAAAAACAATGAGCCAATTCCTGCGGAAGCTGTGATTGAATTTTGGTTTTGAAATCAAGATTTAATTGATAAACAGTATTATAAAGTCATGCTTGAAGGAATGTCTTACATTTCTTTTCATATTTAAATTAAATATACAGTATATCTTCGATTAACCGTCACTTGTTTAGCCGTCAGTTTCTGTTATCCGTCATCGCCTAAAATCTAAGGCTTGAGCCTCAAAGACACAGAAGGAGATGACAGATTATTTTAAACTAACATAGGTTTATAGTATTACAATATATTTTTCTGTACATTGCTACTCTTATATTGAAGTTTATTTTGATCGTTTAGTAAAATGAAATACATCATGTATGTATTATTCACTTTTAAGGAATTTTATTTTCATTTTCGTGCCAAACCAGCAGTGAAATCACGATACTGTAAATACGAATTAAGAAATTTCTGTAATCCGTCTATTCGGTTATCCGTCATATCCCTGGTCCGGACGGTGGCGGTTAATCGAAGTTTTACTTTAAGTATGTTTTATCGCTAATGTCCTTCAGGCCTCCACGCAGCAATTCAAATCTCTAATGCCTATCAATGTTTTTATGCCTTTGATATTTTATCTGTCCTATATATTTCTTCTCATGACTAGTTTAAATGATTTCCTAACACTTTCAAATGCAATAGGCAACACTTTTGCCATCAGAATAGTTCGCCCACTTTATACTGTTAAAAAGTATCATGAACAAACCTTTTAATTGTCATCTACTTTGATCTGCAGGAAATTAAAATTTCTTCAAAACAACGTTAACTTATCCAAATTCCAGGATATATCAGAAATCTGTCCAAGCAAATGATTCGAATTTTATTTTACCACGAAAACATCACATATTTATCATATTCTTTTGACTTTGCGGTAAATTATATCTGAAGAACATTACCGTGAAAATGTATCCATAGGGTAAACAAGACAGTTGTTGACACCCTTAAGGCAATATTTATACAATTAATTCATGGGAAAATAGTAAAATTTGTTCAATAAAATTGTGATTCATTGTAACTTTTTTCTGAACTGCTCTGCTTTAAGCTAAATAAAGGACTCCATAAAAATATATCCCAGGAAGGTATTTTGCAATATTATTGAGAATAAATGGCTCAAAATCGGTTATTGATACCCTATAGATGAGCAATTGACACCGCAGTTATTGATATCCCTTCATTCTTATTTAGTACTTTTAACTGTCTACCTACGGTTATATTAGGTAAACTGAATTTGAAATAAAAGCTTATATTTTTTAATTTATGTTTACGGTGCAATAACTGTCCGTGGTATCAATAAATGTTTTGTTTATCCTATATCAATATTTTACTGTATAAATATTTTATATTTAGCAACTATTATAAACATATAATCCACGACAAAATAATTTTATTTTTCCTGCCCATAATTTCTACAATATATTCTCATTGCATTGTTATTGGGTACTTTTAACTGTCTACCTAAGGGTAGGTTAGGGGGAAATGAACATTGACATGAAAGATTATTTTATTAAATCAAAGATTGGGTCTCAATAACTGTATTATTTGCCTTACTTAAGAAATAGGAAGATGGAATTTAGATGGATATATTTTTCCTCTATGTTACTGAGAAACTTTCGAGTTCTTTAGGGTACAATGAAGGTAGAAAATGTTAAAAATTGACCAAAATTGTGATTCTTTTCTTTTAATCTTTTGTTAAGAAACAAATTACCCTGATTTTCTGGAAAAAGAACGTTTGCGATAATTTTATTCGTTTGCTCATTGAAAGAATTTTTATTGGTATTGTAAATTGCTATGTAGACTTTTTAAGTACATTTTTAGAGTTTTCTTAAAATGAAGTCTTATCATATTTACCACATTTTAAAATACATCATACGCATCATATTTTAAATACAATTCTGAAAACTTTCTCCTTTGTTGCGTAAGCATATATTAATAGAATTTGGCACAAATAAATCATTTATGGGGTTTTTTTTTCTTTTTTGTATTGCGAATTTCGTGCACTATCAATGCAAGGGTTTTCCAAACTTTTTAAAGAAAAATCAAGTAATTCTAGATTTCAAGCAAAAATTGTTATCTGAGTGATGTTAAACACGAGAAATATCAAGTGGAAGTAAAATATTTGGAAAAATAATTTTGTATTATATTTTAACCCGCATGGAATAACCAGAAGAATTTTTATAGTATTAATTAAGTTTTGCTGAAATTCTTTTTTTACAGCATATGAATGATGCAATAAAATTGTTATGAAAATTTCAGCGCAATAACTCCAAGATGGAGAAACTTTGTTTTGTACCTTTACAGAAAAATTGCTGTCCAGAGTGTCACGCATTTGTTTCACTGATTAGAAATGAAACTGCAAGTATATCTATACTTATGCTAACTACTGAGTAATTATTTTTGGCGTTTGAATAAATAGATAATCATATTTTCCTATGCTAATGAGTGACTGTTTTAATTGTCCTCTAAGATAACTTGCTGAACAAATCATTATTCACAAACACTGTCATCCGAAAGTTAAGCACAAGAGGTAACTTCTGCACATAGGTAAATTTTTAAAATCCAAGGTACATGGTCATTGCACATTATTTGATGTTACATTAATTTTATTTATGAATGTTTAATGAATTAAGCAATTAAAATTTGAAAAACAGCTCTTTGTTTTGCAAAAATAATAATGTTAAACCGATCACAAAAGTTACTTTTAATTTAAAGCATATGCTTCCTTAGGCATACTAGAATTTGCTGGCAGATTTTTCTAACAATAAAAAAAGCGCACTTGTGTATGACTGATATTGTTTGTGTGTCTTGGCGCTCTATCGTTGGACACAGAGGTACCAAATGTGGCATAATTATACTTTTGAGGGCGAAGATCTCTACCTCGGTGTGATTTTTTAGAAATATGAAATCATTCAATATAACGGGAAATTCTGACATTATTTCAAGGAAAACTTCGAAAAATTTTAGGACATGAAAATTTTTTACACCATATTAAAATCCAAAAAATTTTCTTTACCTATACCTAGGAGGTTTATATAAGAGGAAGTTTTTATGAAGTTTTCCTAAGTTTTAAAAATTATTTTTAGACATAATTGTATCAAAACTTTTCATTGTCGTAATGAAATTCCCAACATTTTTATTGTTTCATAAAAATTTAAATTATAAATTTTGTGTATTATAAAGCCCAGCGAAAAGATTTTTATTCTTTGGGCCAAAGTAGAGTCTTATTTTCATTTCACCTTCATAATACACAAATAAGCAGTCAATTATGCAGAATTATATTTTCGAACATCGACTTTTGTAATTAAAAGCAAATTTGCGTTACTCGTCATAAACAGATGATTTTTTTCGGTTTGTAATATGTTTATTTTTGAATTACAAAGTTTAATTTCGTTCTATTATCTCAATATTCACAATTCCATTTAATTTTCTACATTATACAAAAAGTGACAAAATAAATACTCTTAATGGTTTTTTAGATTGGAAGGTTTTGGCTTTTATAAAATAGTTCTTTCTTTTTTCTCCTTAATTTTCTTCCAAAATAAAACTTAGAAATACAAAATTTGATAAATATTTTAGCAAGGTTTTTATATTTTTGATTTTATGAAGTGAGTGAAACAAGCCGATTGCAATGAATGTAAAAAAAATTCAAGTTCAGGCCTGGTATCAAAAAATAGACCCAATTTTAAAGATGAAATGAGGCGAAACCAACTGTACTGGAGAATAAGCTGCTCGACAAAAGCGCCAATTATATAATAAAAAATAAAGCAATGTGATTATATATATAAGCTTGTAGTTTCAAGAAATCATGTGGGAAACCAAAAAAAATTCATAAATTTGTATATTTTATCTATAGATGGTTACGATGTAAGGCTGAGAAATATCAGTATTGTTACCACAGCATTATTCCTAATCAATCTGTGAACTTGCGTCGCCAATTTTTTTAAAACTTTTTCATCGATATATGAAACCAGTTCTTCATATGTAGTTAATTCTATTCTGAAGAATCATCAAGCAAGTCTAAATGCAGTGAAGAAATTGGAATGACATTTTGTTCCCGATAAAACCTTTACTAAAATACTTCCCACATCTTTTGGCTTATCTTTATTGCGTCTTTTTACCTCGTCTTTTCATTTTAACGAGAACAAAGATCGATTAGAAACAAAGAAAAAGTTTTGAGATGAGTCCTTAAATAAATTTAATTAAAACAGTGTAAAACATTTTTATTGGTGTGCTAAAAGGTAGATTTTTTATTTTAATTAATTTCTACATTTTATTTTTTAATATATAAGTTATTATTGTAAATATTATAGAATCTTGAAATCAATTTTTCACAAATTCCCCGCGAGGTGGAGCCACTCCTACTGAATCAAAATTTAATTGACTTAATCGATTAAATGACAATTAAGCTCTGACAACAATAATAAAATAGTATATTGTCACCTAGAACACACAAGTGTACAAATTTCAAATCCCTGCCCTGACACATCAGAAAGTGAGTGAAAAACCGATTTCAAAATTCTGTCTTTACAAACAAATGAGTAAGTGTGTATAAGCTCAAAACACAAGTCCAAACTAATTATTTTTGTATTAATTTCAAGATTTGAAGATACGATCCACAGGACAAATACAAAATTCAGTTTCAAAGATAAATATTTCAAATAAACTGCAAAGATCTGTTAGGTTATTCAATCTTCAAAATTGGTCAACATCAGTAACGGCTTAAATAAACTACCTATTAAAATGCTTTCAGAATAACAAAGATATCTCATAGTATTTCATCTTTGTCTGTATGCGTGCTGCTTGATATGATCAAATTACACTTGAAAAGCCTCCAAATGAGGCTATTTCCAGGTATCGTATCAGTTTAAAATACTCAAATAAAACCGTTCTTAATTCATCAGAAACTTGATTTTAATAAATTTTCTTCGCTCTTTGAAATATAATTTTACAAATGCTCTTACTGAAGCCGAACTGGCCATCCTTCAAAACTTTCCAACAATCGAAAGCATTTTCTTTTCGAATTTTGGTTATAAAATTGGTTTGAAGTGCAGTATGGACATAATTCAAGTTCACTTCTTCAAAGCTGTCAACAGCGGTACCTTTTCATCGGAAAGTTTTGAAATTAGAAATGCGCTTTAATGAAGCGTCCTCCTGCATATCTGGAGAACAAGTCTTGGTCTTTCTTATGTTCCTCCAGCAGTTTTCAAGCCTACAATGGAGTAGAACATTAGCTCACATCAGTAGCAACCTCAGAAATTAGTCCTGACGCTACTTACGGCAACATAATATCGGATGGATTGAACCTATTGCTTTTCCATCACGATCATCAGGTTTGACAAAGTTTTTTTGGAAGTTCATTAACACCTTGAAAGCGGGAAACGTAAAAATACGTTGTACTCGAATTACCCAACATCAAAATTTTAATTCAAGAACTTGACTTGTGTACTGGTTTAGACAAGTTGGACATGTTAATAGATGTCTGCAGAATACGTCCACTTATTATTTTATGGTATAAACATTGTCTGGAGCAAGCACAGATTTGTCTTTTTATTTGAGCTTGCATCTAATTCGTATCCCGTGCACAATATGTTAACACGAGCAGAGAAAGTGCTTTCTACTGATTTCAATGAAAAATCTATTAGCCAGACTGTCAGTTGTTGTTGCTGGGAATGTGCCTGGAATGCCTGATATCTTTACAACTCTAGTCCAATTTTTGCGCTGCTAGTGTAAATTTTCTATTACTGGTGGCACATTTTTGGAGCAACTATAGTAAAAAGCTGAATCCTTAAAATGCTTTGACTTTATCTTTCTTACTTACCTGTTGTTCATACCTTCTTCATGTGCTTACACTGCACTTACATGGGATAGTTCCGAGCACACAATGTATTACAAGAGCTGCTAATTTTGGTGCTCTCCAACTGCAGTTACATTTTTGTCAGATATTTTACAATCACACTGTATAATATATCATATAATATTGATCAGTAATTGAGTTTAAAGAGTTGCGTTAGTGGCATAATAAGTTTAAAAATACAGATTAATTCTAAATAATTGCCCTGATTACAATTGACTATAACTTCCTTGTTAACAACGATAGGAAAAAAAATTGAACACAATACAGAAGTAAGTTTACAGTTTTGTTGGCGTAGTAAGAATTGTTCTATGTGACTATCCTTGGTCCTATTGACAACATCAAAGCTGTAGTGCATTTCATAGTAGACACTATGAAGCATGTTCGTAGCCACGGATGCCAGTGCATTCTCTGTATTCAGTACCTTCAACAACTTTTTTATCATTTCTGGTTTTTACTTTACTTCGATTTGAATATATTCGAATAAATGACCCTTGTAAATCAAATGAAAGCACAAAATCAGATTACCTTAAAAATATCGCAAAAAAATCTCGAGGTCTCGGGGCCTTCAAAGTTGAGGGGTCCCGAGACAGTTGCATACTTTGCCAGTTTGATAATCTGGCCCGACTCAACCCAATGGTTGTAAAGTCTTTTGATGACGCCCCGGGATCCGGCCCTGATTGCAATTACAGAAAATATCAGGGGATCGCAATTAAAATTGGACTATTCAGAGTACTCTGTATCTTTAACTAAAATGCAAATTGAGGCCAAAATAATTCGATAGACAATTCAAAACATGATCGAAAAGATTTCGCACAAAAAAGGGGATGTTGAAAAAATTTCCGTTAGGGGATTCTATACAGCAAAATACACATTAAAACAGGCGCTATTTTCAATATAAACATCTAGAAAATCAAACGGTACTTATCCGTCACACACTGTTTGTCGATGTAAAGATATTAATTATTGCCTTCATCATTAAGGAGACCCAAATACGAAAATTATGCGTTTTGACAATTTCGTTTGACAATTTTTAGAAATGAGTCATCACTCTAGAGGACATTCCACGGCCACAATCGATCAATATTTATTATAGCCAAGAAAAATCAGTGCAAAAGTATATGGGCGGTCACTGTCGGTAGTAAGCAATTGCTGGTTGGGGCGAATCCTATGCGGAAAAAAAGAATTAATTTTCGCAATTCTTTCCACACTATACCATACATAATTTAAGTATTCGTTTCTTTTATATTTAATAGATAGCAGCCGGTATCAAGCGTTCGGTTGATAATGTAGCCTTTTTATTTTGAAGTCAGATTAAAGTAGTTGTTTGTAATGTCAAGAAGAAAAGGGTAAATTTGTTCAATTATTTATCAATTAATTTACTTTCATTTAAGAATATCAGTAAATGCAATTGTAAGAATATGTATTTTTTCGAATTTTATATAATTTTAGATTTTTTATATGGATTTTTTTTGCATTTTTAATCACATCCCTAAATAGGGATGCTAGGCATACGAGGGCACACTGATTTGCCATTCAGAACGGATCGGTGATATGTTTGTTTTCCATTGAGATTCGTTCTAATCATCCTGATGGATGCCCATAAACAGATACCACATCATTCAAGAAACATACAAAAGGCACTTTTGATCATAAATATGATGACAAGCAGAAAAAGAAATGTAATTTTAGCTAGATGAAACGGCAACAGCGCTGTGATAATATCCTCAAATTACATGGTGTTTGCCCTTTGGTAAAAGCAAACGATCGCCAAGCAATGATTTAAAAAAAAACAATGGAAATTGACCAACCTAAACTAATTTAGAGGATGGGAGGTACTAATAGGATGGACCAGAATATTGCAAATTACCATTGTTCCATCCGAAACAACTTTTCACTAAAGGTGGTCACTTTTTATTTTTGGTTTTAAGGCTGCTATGTAAAATGCATGGCTCTTATATAGTGTTTGTCTATCATCTAATGATAACCTCTCTACTTTTCTTCAATTCCACAAACAAATAACTTTAATGTGATTTAAAAAATATGCTGTGGATAAACAACTGCAGCCAGGAACACCTTTAGGGGAACCAAAGACATTCAAATCAAGAGTTCCTAATATTATCAGATATGTTGAGGAGAAACTTTATGTCATTGCTAATGCGATATACCCATTACGGCCAAAATGTGTCCCGTACCGTTTTAGTCCCTTTTGTTTGTTGAATGCGAGTTTAAACTCCCCACATTTGTGCAATGTTGATGTTAAATGTACAATACGTATGAAGGTAACTTTATCTCCCAAGGGAAAAAAACAGTTACTGGAAAATCTGGCTGCGTCACACTCAGCTCCAAGATTCACCAGGCAAATTTAACAGGTGAGTATCGGTATATTCCACTGCAAAAAAATTTTTTTCATTATCATGAAAATATATGAATTTCTTTTTTTTTTTACTTTACATGTATAGATTTAAATTCTTCTTCTTACTCTTATTTTTTTTATTTTGAACCAAAAAATGGGCATTCACATTTCATTTAAAAAATGTTAAAAATATTGCAAAAAATGAGATAATTATCGGAGTTCCAGAATTTTTATGCCTAGCATAACAAGAATAAAAAAAGTCAAGCGAAGAAAAAACTGCTAAGCATATTTCTTAATTATGTAAATGATAACTGATTTTATCGTGTTTTTAGAACGTTAGATATTAATTTAATTTTAGTCCTCTTTGTTTAGTGAAGTAGTTTTATCCGCTATATATCTGATTAACACACTAATTATCACAGCATTCAATCAAAAATGCATACCAGGTCGTTGTATGGATTTCTAACTAAATGCGTCGAATGACAGCCTCACTTCATAATGCAGGAAATAACAAATGGCCAATTTATATATTTTGGAGCCCGGATTTGCAATAAATGCATATAAGATCGGCAGTTAATGTGTTAAATAAGCTAATGCATCAGACAGTCAACGTATTAAAGATCGACGCATTCGCAAGCAATATTGTCAGTTCCCTTTAAAAGAGTCTTTCTAATTTGTATATTCTTCAAAATCCAAATTTTCTGAAAGTATATAATAAACAAAAAGATTATACTATAATAGCATTTTTATGGATAAAAGATGCATATAATCCGCCATTAACAAAAATTCTTTTCTTGGATTAAAATCCTGTATAATCCAAAAACTCTTTTTAAAAATAATATTTTATGGATTATAAAATTCATATTTTAAAAATTTCTGAGTAGAACCATATAAAAATATTACTTCCAGTCGATCCAGCAACAACTGAAATTCTGTTGTGTGTTTTTATCAAATAAAAAATGACATTCAAAAACACTTAATTATATATTTTTTCAATTATTGAGGTTTTTTTTTTTGTTGTTTTTCAGTATAACGTAAAAATTTGGTGCATGGAAAATATCGCTAGAAATGCATCTATAGATGTTATTCCACATTAATAGAAGGACTTTTTATAACATTTTTCCATTTACAAAATAGGTTATGTTCAAAACGCAGGAAAGAAACGAAAATTCTATATGGCTAATAGGTTCACTTTTGCTCAGATCTGAAAAAGAATCATGTCAATAATTATATAAACTAAGCCATATAATAACAACAGGTAATGAAAAATGGAAGGAAATAGAATCAGTATATCAACAATATTTTCATGGATAAAAAAGTAAATGGAAGCAGTTTTGTTACAATACTGAAATACATGGGTGCTGCAATGGCAAATTAGCTATTTTATTGATTAGGAATATTTGTAATTAAAACATATTATACCGATAGGAATGTTGAAAGTCATTCTAATGCTGGCTCTTCTATCATAGCAATAGCTGAAGAAGATTATAATGTGATCGCTGTGATAGCAGTGAATCATTCTTTAACTGGAAGACAAATTCGAAAGGAGCTACTAGTTAAATTTAAGTTAAAATTTTATTTATAGATGAATTTCAACAATGACTTGATATATTTTATCAGTGATGCGTATTATAAATATAAATTTACTCATTTTTGTTTATTATTTTTTCTATAAATAAAACCAAATAATTTTGAATTCATACTTTGACGCAGTTTTCATATCTTGTTTCGGTACACATTTTTATTTGAAACTACGAAAATGCCTAAAGTCAAATTATCTTTTTACTTACTGAAGTGAAAATACGGGTAAGGAAAATTTGGAGTGCATAAGACATCCCATTTTCTACATCCATATATCTGCAGACAAACCCTAGATTTTTTCGTTGTTAATTTCCAGTTCTAATACATCGAATAGCTTAAAAATACACATTTGAAGAGTTCTTAACGTTTCGAATCACATGAAAGAAAATGATCAATGGCTCTTGAACCTAACATGGAAATAAATGAAAAGACGGATCCTTATTCACATCTACTAAAAGAAAATGTAATTAAAAGTAAAATGACATACAGGGTGTTTTAGAAATTTAGGGCAACCTTAAAAATCAATAATTCGCAAACGAATGAAGATAGAAAGATGCCATTTGCGAAGAAAGGATGGAAATGAAACAGGATTCTTTTTGTTACGAAATCAGAATGTATTGGTTAGTTTACATTTAAGACCACCAGATGGTTCTGTAATTGTTGGAGAGATGCGTTACATAGGATAAGACAATAAGTGAAGCACCGGTTTACAACTGTTCAATGTGTCGTCCACCCTTCAGAAATACAGCTATCGGAGGAGAAAACTACACTTTCTGATAGTACAACAGAACATGAGCAACAGAAATGGAATGCAAAGGAATGTGGTTCCTTGTCTGACAGCTGCATTAATGAATACAGGACCACCCATTGAACATTTTTAAGCCTTTATTTCGCTCATTGTCTTATCATGTCTAGCTGCAACTTTTGCCGCCCGGGGCGAACTTACAACAAGCGGCCCTTCTTTTACAAGCTAAATAAACTTCAAAATAAAAATATATATTCCAGAGAAAATTTTTTATTTAATAACACAATTTGTCGTTTGAAGCCCTCGATCTCTGCAGATAGGTTGTGAAATCGCGCGTCTTTTTCTCACACATTGGTAAATTATTGAAAAAAGGCGAAAAATACGAATTAATCACAATAGTTATTATACAATGACCGAACTAGTGACGCTGCTCTTAGTTATAAAATTGTTTTCCTTCATGCCTGATTTTGCCTCTTCTTTCCAAGTGCCGCCCGGGGCGGACCGACTCCCACAGATACACCACTGTATCACATCGTTCCGATAGCTACAGACCCGTCTAGTGACTTAAGCTGAAAACTCTACAACTAAGAAATTCTGGTTTCATGATTTAAAAAAAATTCGGTTTCATTTCCAACTTTTCAATGCAACTGACATCTTTCTATCTGTATTCGTTGGCGAATTATCGATTTTTAAAGTTGCTCCGAATTTCTGAAACGCCTTGTATTTCGCTTGGTGGTGAGCAGTTGATAAAAGTTGCTTTTTTAACCAACTCTACATGAGTTTTTCTTTCACGAGTAGTAAAAACTTGTTTATTCTTATAGGAAAAATCAGTAAATGGAGTGGATGTCTCTCCTCTTGTGCACAAAAATCCTCAACCGTCCTCCCACCGTCCTTATTCCCGTTTGAAAATAGTACAACTGTAAACAATGTCTTTTGATGTTCTGAAAGAAAATGGAGTGGATGATTTTTTGAAATGTAAAATATACATTAATAAATCATCAAGAGAATGAATTTTCTTCACCAACTTTGTATAAGCAAAACTTCATAAATTTTTCACCATTAAATATATAATCGAGCTGGAAGAATAAAAGTGTAAAAATATTTTACAATGTATAGACTGATTTGTATTTTATTTAAGTTGCTTTCTATACTTAAAATAAATTTAAATAAAAAACAGTTTTTAAAAACAAATTATCATTAGTGTACTGCAAAGTAGAATTTTTTTTATTTTAATCATTTTCTACTTTTTAGTCGTTACTTTACAATTCATTACTATAAATATTATGGAATCTTGTAATCAATTTGTGTCTCAAATTCACTACCAGATGGCGACACGCATATGGAATGAAAATTTAATTAAATTTATTGATTAACTGGTAATTAAGTTCTGTAAAAATTAAAATAGTGTGTTGTCATGGAAAAAACCCAAATGTACAAAATTTCAAAACCCTAGAACATAAGGAAGTGGAGAAACGATTACAAAATTTCATCTTTATAATACACATAAAACAAGACAATTTTAATAAAAGTGCATAAAAACATTAAAAGTTACTCTTTCTCAACATTTACATATTCTTATTTCAGTAATGTAGATTTCTTGCTTTATAACGGTCACTTGCTTCCAGGCATTAACATAACACATTCCTTTTTACTTTCTCGTATACGAAGTATACAAAGAGAAAGTATTGTAATCGTCAAAAAATTCGAACTCGAGATTTTGACGAATCTCCACGTTTTAGACCTCCCTGAGTCCGAAAAACACAATTTTGGAATTATGTCTGTCTGTGTGTGTGTCTGTATGTGTGTCTGTGTGTGTGTCTGTGAACACGATAACTCGAAAACTATTAGAGCTACGGGGATGAAATTTGGTATGTGGTCTTTAAACATAATTTGTAGGTTTCTATCAAATTTTGGACAAAATCCGTCAACGGGAAGTCTGTCTGTCTGTATGTTCGGGGTCATGCGAACGCTATAACTCAAAAACTTGAAAAGCCAGATGGATAAAATTTTATACACAGTTTTATCGTCATGAATGTAGGTCCGTATAATATTTTGGGCCAAATTCGTCAAAGGGTTGACTGTCTGTCGGTCTGTATAATCGCATACTTGTTCTGTTTTGAAACTAACTCCCTGCGCATGCCTACTAGTGGCAATGCCTGTGCAAGGAAGGGTCGCTCCGAAACTTGGCAGTTTGCCAAAAACAAATTCTGGAGTGATTTTGTAAGGAAGCAAACATTTAGAGAGTCTCGCCAGGTCCTGTTGCGCAAAAGAATGAGCAGATGATTTGAATTTGTTTTGCCAAACCATGCGTGGTTCCAACTTTGGTTTACTTGCGACGGAAGTTTATTTGACGTCTTTTATTATTCTAGTTTTCTCTACATGTGTTAGGAGTATACGAGAAAGTTTAGGGGAGACCACTCCCGCTGGTTATTTTTTTTTTTCAGAAAAGCTATCAATAAAGAACACTGTTTCTGGAACTATCAACATTTTCACACAAAAAAATGCTTCAAACATGTTTACAAAATCTTAACATGACATGCATCTTACATTTCATGTTAAAATTTTACAATAGTTTTCTTGACTTAAAAGTAAACCTAGAATTTAGAGTTGCTCGCCAAAGATGCTTTCATATCTAAATGTAGGCAATCAAACATGTACAAGTAAAATCACACTCTTATTCCCTAAATAACATTCACAACAATGGATCTATTTCAAGAAAACAATAGTGAAATATCAATTAAACAGTTTGAAATCGTTAATTTGTCAAACACAAAAAGGGAAGGATAACTATTCTATATTTTTTTAATTAAATTAAAATCCGTTTGGAAGCTACAGGAGGGCTATTATGGTACGAACCACATAATGGACCTTATGCATGTGACGTCACATCCTCCGACACGTGACCTGCCGGAGGCAGCCATTGGTCAGTCTTAAACAGCTGACTCAGAACTGCTTTTATTTCTGAGTCGCTTATAGGCCAATCGTTTTGTTTATTCCTCCACAGCTGTTTTTCTATACTCTCGAACCCAAACGGTGCATAAGGTCCATTGTTTGCGTCAGGGGTAAACTATCTTAATTAACAATTTTAACATTTTACAGAAGAGCCAAAAGAAGTTCCAGAGCGCAATGCGCAATTTATTTTATGGGAGCGGTGGATCTTTTGTTCTTTTCGCCCTACAGCTACGACACTTGATCCATCCAAAGACATGTTCGGAATAATGCAAATACGTTAGAAACATCAAAACCAGCAAAATTAGATTTATTATAGTTTACCTCTGAGAATTTTGAACCGTATTCAGGAGTCAACATCCTACTTTCCAAACTTTCAAGCCATATCAGCATGAGGACGTTTGATTCACGTCGACAGATATAGTTAACACCAGGACCACATATACGGTGGATCTTCGTGGAATCGTTTGCATAAATAACACAAAGGTCCTTCTTTATATAAAAGAAAAACTCACTAAAAAACAACTTTGTCTCAAAACTGCTGTTTCTAAATCAACAATTCCCAATCTATATTACAGGAGACAAAATCATAGCATGACTTTTTAAGATTTTACAATAGTTTTCTTGACTTAAAAATGAATTTAGAATTTACAGGATGTTGCCTACTAAACAAGAAAAAAGCAGGACAGGCATGCAAAAAATAATTCATTTTTACAATAGAATATGAGGTCCAAATGCAAAGAGTGACCACCAAAGAAGGCTCTTTGCCAGTAAGTAAAAGAAAAAGATGCATCAAATAAAGTGTACAACACAGGTTTAATGGTACACAACTTCACAATAGCACAACACAGTAGCATGCTTCTTCACTGAGCCCTCTACAGCTGTCGCCCTTTGCGTTGGCGACCTCATTTTCTATTGTAAAAATGACTCTGTTTTGCATGCCTGACCTACCCTTCAATACATTCATCGCTACGAACGAGATATCTCGTCCTTCAAAAATCTTCACTGCGCACTAGAATTTGACTTGCATAACAAATTTATTAAGTTAAGCATATAGATGTCCGCAGAATACGTTCACCTCTTTCTTTTTTGATTTATAAATTGTCTAGAGCGAGCACGGCTGCTTTTTGTCTTTCTTGGAGCTTGCATCTAATTCGCCCATAGTGATGAATGTGTTAAGTTTGTCCAAGGACATTTGAATTTCCCCGTCATTGTTTTAGAAAACATAATTCAGTAGCATTTGCAGTTTTTTAATGTACATTTCGTAATTCTCAATGCTAAGTACTTTTTAAGAATTTTCTAAATATTTGTTTACATGCATTAAAATAAAAAAAAAATAAATTCTATAGCACGTGTAAAATGTTTAAGGCCAGCAAAATATTTTTAAATTATCGATAAACTTAGAAGACAGAATCCAGTATTTAAATATTACCATAACGTTAAAAATAAAAACAATAACAAAACGCATTTCGTGAGCAATTTTTGACGAAAATAACGTAACTATACAAAAAAATATTATTTGGCATTTTTAAAAAGTTTAAAAGTCCAACAAAATAATAACGCAGAAACAAATACTCAATATCTTGAAGAGCTAACGCATTCCTTATAACGACCTGAAATATCGAGATTTTCTTAGACAATATTAACTTTTGACTTAGTTCAGGACTGGATTTGTATCTTGCATCTTCAATAGTGGATTTGAATTCTACAACTGAGGAAATATATCTCTTATTTTGGTAAACTTATCTTGCTAGATCACCCTATAAATTCTCAATAAAATTTCAGTATTATTAGTCTGGATATCTTGAATATTATTATTCTGGAACCAGTTTTATTGCCTGACTTGTATGGATAGACGTATATTTTGTTGGTACATAGCTCTTTTCCCTTCCAGAAGAGCTGCAACAGGCAAAGGACGGTTATTAATAGTACTTATACGTATATACCCCCGAGATCATTACCGGCAACAGTGGCGGCTCAGAAACGAGTTAGTGCTGTAAAAAACATTTCTCAAAAGAATACAATTGACATATAATGCTTTTAAAAAAGCAACTTTACCTTAAAGCAGCCCAAAATTTTTAATTGCAACTATCTGTGTGAATAGTATTTTAGAAAATTATCGACATATCTTTTTTCGATAGATGGCTTCTAACAAAAGAAAACGAATATATATTAAACAAGATGCGTTTCCGCCAAGGCACAATGAAAGCGAAAGCAAAACCAAAAAAATAGTTAACGGGAAAAAACAAAAAAAAAAAAAAAATCAAGAGAGCGAAGAATGGGAGGGAGGGGAAAGAAAGGATCATTTGGGCAGCGTGAAACTGGAGCTGCACAATTCCAGTTCAGACTTCGCCAAGTTAAGGCGAGAAAACATTGCTTTTCGCTTTCTGATGGCTTAGCTATGCACAGTAAGGGAATTTTTAATGCCTCCCCAAGTGCTATTCGGTTTGGAGCCCCATACTATGACCCTCCTACTTGTTGATCAGTTTCTGTCATTTCTCTTCGGTATTATTATTATTCATTTTTGTTGATCATCGAACTCACGCTGTGATAAAGTAATCAAATAAGTTTAAAATAATTTCAGAGGGTCCTGCAATTCTGCAGCCACCGCTGACCAGCAACAAATGCAAGATACTCAATGATATTAAACGAAAAGCGATCCCAAGTCATAACAGACCTACCACTTAATGGAAGTTTTGAGAAAAGATATGTTCTCTTCCTAAATCTTGTCAAATATATTTCCATCCCTCAAGATCTGATATCGAACCTATAACCCGTGAGTCAAATACTGACCCATGAAGGCATTTTAAATGACCCACGCATTAATTTTTATAAACTTACTTTTGTATCATAAAAGAAAGAACAGACAATCGAAAATATTAAAAAAATTAAAGTATATATATCTAATGTTGAATTTAAAAAAAAAAAATCCAAGTGGTCATTGGCATTGTTTTCCTCAATGAATTTTGTAAAATCGACCAACAGAAATAAATGTGGAAATGAATTGACTATCAAATGCGTTAAACTAATGAATATGGATTATGAACCTAATATTAAGAAACTATCTGAAAATAAGCAACAGATTTCACATTAAATTATATTTTTATCAATTTTGTTATGCATACACATATCTGTAACTATGTTTTATTAATAAAGAATATTTCATAATATATATGTGCTTTTCTTTATTCATTCAAATATTCAGTGCAGAGGCGTCACTGGGCGTGGTAATTTACGGTACCTTTGATATCTATTTTTTGACGTCGCCCTTTAATGTTTGCTCTTCAGTCGCAAAAGTAAAAAGTTATAAACATAAAGAAAACCTACATTTTTTAGAGGATTTTAAAAGCGAGAATAAAAAAAGTCAACTGTCAAGTTTTTCTGTTAACAAATTTTTCAGCGTTTCCAAATTACTGGTACCCATTTTACCACCCACCCCCCTTTTCCAAGTGACGCCCTTGACTTAATGACCAAAGGGTAGTAATGACCAAAGTATTTAAAAAAAATAATGAACAAAATTTGAAGTGAAGTCCACTGAAAAGTTCTCCACCACTTTTTGAGAAGTGGGTCCACTTCTCAAAAAGGTTTGCCATCAATACCTCAGGACCATCCAAGTTCCATATCTTTTTCTCAGAGAAAGTAATCTACATCCATTTGTCCTCCCAAGCCATTACTTGCCTTATAAATTCTAAATGATCTGTTTGAGGTGATCTGTACACATCTTTGCTTTATACTGGAAGTTTCCATACCGAACAACTGTATTTCAGATGCTTTTAAAACAAACATTTAAACCAATCACTGCTATAATTTCTTCATATTCGAGTATTTTCCTGATATAATGATGATAATTAACCTGATATATAATCCTGATTGATACTGATTTAAAAACTCTTCTTTCATCGCTTGGTGGCTCTGCCCTTCCCCCAGAATGTTTTCTCCCACGTATATCTTCAAAAATATTTTGAAACCTGTTTCAGATCTTCCATTCCTTTTGCAACAGAACAAAACTCATTATGTTAAGGCAAAAATTCGAATCTATCCTTTTTTCGAATTCAGTTAATTCATTTGCTTTGGGTATTATTATAGAGATAACAAAGATCTCAATAGAAAATTTCAACAAATCAGAGGCTTTAATGTTTGTAATCTACAATAGTTATGATTACTTTAAATTTATAGGAGTAGCCTTAAAGTTTTTACACGAACTGAAATACTGTGTGTGCACATGCATGTATGTGAGTGTATAGCTCAGGAATGGGGAACCTGCAGTCTTTCTGAGTTTCTTATGTGGCCTTATCAATAATTGCATTGAAATCATATCACTGTCTGCAATATAATAATAATTACAGAACAATAACCCTTAAGATTCTGTTGATACGGCCTTTTGCCCAACTGCCGAAATTTAATGAGGCATTTCAATGCAAAAAGGTTCCCCATCCCTGGTATAGTTACTTTAATTTCGTAATAAAATGTTCTTTATACAGTTTTGGGGGGCTTTTTTTATTAGCATTTCATGTTCTACATAGCATTTCACTTACAACTCGATAATATTAGAATATGATTTCTAACTTGTGATTTTAAATTTTTCAATAATCTTAAAATTTTTTACATGCACTGCTATGTATTGTGGGTAATTCAATACAAATTAAATAGGGATCTTCTATAAAAAATAATAAAAACTTCGATAAATAAAATGCAAGAGAAACTGGTACAAAAATTCCACATATTAATTTATTTCAGAAAAAATAATTTTTTAAGTAGCATTAACATTTCCAAAGTCATGGATATCACAACATTCAGTTTAAAAAATGTACAAAATATTATTCAAATACGATTCACAGAATATCATTTGAATAAGAAAACATGTATAAAGATTATACATTGAAGGTAACAGCATCTCAATTTCGGCAACTTTAAAACAGAAAATATCAAACAAAATAACACTGGAAATTTTTATCTTTACTCCTATTTTCGATCATCAGTTCATTCAATATAAGGTGTTCTGCTGATTTTTTTCTTTAAGTTCCTAATATTATTTCGAGTTTAAAAAAAAATGTATTCAGTAGACTGTGTACATTTATAAGCTATTAACTTTAATGAATTGGTTTGGACTAGCTTTCATAAAATTAACTTCTAAATTGAAGGCAATTCTTGCAACATCTTCAGTTAGGCAATAGATTCACAAAATTTCATTTCTAGAGAAAAGGGCACCCATTTCCTCAATTTTTTTCAATAAATGTTAAATCCCAGGAAATATTTCAATATTATGCATTTTTTAAATCTTTTTTTTTCTTGCTTCTTTCTCTCTGTATATATGAAACACAAAAGCAAACTTGAACTTGACTTGAATAGGTCATCTCCTCTCCCAACTACCACACTCCACCAGTGGGAGGACATTTGGCCGACGATGAATTTAGCGCGCACCAGGCGCTCATACACGGTCGATCGTTAGTGGAATCAGTGTTGAACCCGCGACCTTTCGGCCCTGAGACAGACACTTAGTCAACAGGCTACCATGGCCCAAATAAATAATGATAAAGAGATTAGTATTATAATCAATCTTAAATGAATAGGGGTTGCTAGCTAGCTAGGAATGGTCTTAATAGAAATCATGCTAGATGAAGAAGTATCATTTCATGCAATTTTTTTCACTGAAATTTTAATCAATTTGAATAGAAAGACAAATTTTAAGAATGGCCCCTCTCCTAAAAAAATCTAAAGATCTTTCTCTATTTGATCACTAAGCTTCTCCACACCATTACTATCTAAGGCACTAGTTGAATGAAAATGAGATGACACATCAGCAAAAAGTGTATCCCATGTCCAAGGTGTCTCATCCTCCTAAAAAAAGAAGAAAATAATAATTAAAACATTTCCATTTGATGCCTCAAATTCTGCTTACAAAATTTCATTTCTGATATAATAATGCAGCTTGAAGTTCCATAAAATAATTAATAAATATATAGAATAATTAAATAAAACAAGCAAAATCAAATTAAATACCATGGAAATTTAAACACATATCAAACAGCATTTTGCAGCTAAGTCAAAAAAATAATTTATATAAATACTACATATGAATATCGTGTGATTAAAAATATTAGGCTAGTAAATTGTAAATGAGAAAAAGACAAAGAAATTTTAAAATAAATAAATATTTTTAGTTGAATACAGATTACAGGATAGGAAGTTAGGATTAAATGCTACAAGAACCAAAGTAGAAAGCAAGATAAAACTGAAACAAAAAAGAATATATCAGATAGGTAGATAAATATATCATACTTTTTTCACCAAATGCTCAGGAAGCAAGCGTTTAGTAAGAAGACTTAAATCAATTCCATCCTAAAAATATATATAAATTAAAATGTTTCCTTGTAATATCAAATTATAGTATAAATATTATTGACTTGAATGCATATCTGACAATGTGTAATAACCTTTAAAACTCTAAATATCAGCAATTTCTAAACATAAAAATAAGTTTTCTTATACAAAGAAATTCTCAAGTACAGGTATTCTATAAGAATGCGACTGATATCATAAATGCAGTTTAAAATGTAAATATATATAAATATAGGTTACTTTACCACAGCTTGTACAGACCTAAGTATCTACTAGAAGAAGGGTTAGAGTGCCTAAAGATGAATCAGAATAATACAGATATTAAGGGACGGGAATGCCACCGTCATATGGTAGATGATGTTGCACAGCCCCAAGTTACATGAACGTTTGCAGAAAATGCTTAGTTCGGCATTGATGAAGATCAATAAAGGGGTTTATACAGGGTTCCCACTCTTATTGAAGAAAAAAATTCAAGGACTTTTCAAGGACTTTCAAGGACCTTTTTTAAAAAAATCAAGGACCATAAAATTACATATTTTAGGACACAAAAATTCAAAGGACAAATTTAAATAAAATATTTTCAACTTTAACGTTCAAAGGCGTCATCACTTTCTTACTTATGACTTTTAGATGCTTAAGTGAAGAGTATCAAAGGCACGTTTTGCTCACTTTGCAGTTAGTAAACCAAAATCTACAGTGAAAAGTGAGTTTCAAAATCACAATTCAAGCACCCTTACTATTAGCTATAGGGTTCTACTACTAGATGCTAATTTTACACAAACTACTACTAAGCATTACTTAGTAGCTCACTTCACAAACACATTAGCTGAAACAAAATTCATTAAAAAATTATTAGCCCCACAAGAACCTCTATTCTTACTTTTGACCATTGCTTGGGAATGAAGAGAGAAAAAAAAAGCAAGAGAGACAGGTACAAATCAACAAACCTTTATTTACATTTAAATAAATAAACTTCAAAATACTTTAAATTTACATTTCCAGTTGCTCTGCTAAAGCCTCAATTTTTTCAATGATCATTTTGACTTCATTAGCCCTTTCTTTGGCTGTTTTCTTAAAACTATTGGATTCTGCAATAGATTAAAAATCTCTAGTTTTCTCAGCCTTTTCAGCTAGTTTATCTGCAGACTTCAGCAGTGCAGAAACCTATGCAATGCAGTTCAGCGTCATGTATGAATCACAATTATGATGACCCTTTAAAATTTTTGCCACATATTTATTTATCTACTAACTGAATAGCCAGTTTGTGTGAATGGAGTACAAAAATTTACCCGACTATTTGCCATAATGAAGAGTAAAAACACCGCATAATTTGGCATCCCTTGCTCTTTTATGTTCAATTTTAGTAATCAAACCACTTATATTAATCCTCTATGAACGTTGAAAAAGAAAAAAAAGTTTTATTAATAAGAACTAATATAAGTAAAAATTGATTACTATAGGTGTTCGTAGGATTTTTTCCAAACAGGAACAAAAACTTTTTGAAAATAACTGACACTCAAGAAATCTGTAGCCTAAAATTAATTTTTAAACTTATTAGTTATCTTAATTAAATTATTACTCATTACTTAATATATTTTTCACACTTCCGTAATTTTTCTGTTAGGAAAACATGCTGCAGAATTTTCGAAGGGAAACGCTTCCCTTTTCCTGTGTCACTCATACTAGTAGCCCTCATAGAAACAACTCAAAATGACAGTAAAAGACCGAAAGTTTGTTGAAAATGTGCAAGAGTCGCTCAAAAAAGTTTGGATGTCGATCTTCGGCAATATGGAATCAGCCCCTTCCATTTTAGAATCCATTTCTTCAAAGGCACCTCTATGACATCAACAAAGACAGAAAAACCATTACCATTGGTCCTTTAAAAAAAAAAAAAAATGCAAACCTTCTGCTTTGTAACAAGAGCTTTGCGTTTCCTGCGTTGATGATTAAAAATATAAACTTAAAATCTTAAGCAAAGTAAAATCATAATAAAAATATCCACTGCAAAGAAAATAAAGGACAAAAAAAATATGAAAAAGGCAAGATAACGATTTTTTCCAATGTTTATATATTGAAACACGGAAGCATAAATATTATGCATTATTATGCTTCATTATAGAAAAAAAAATTAACGTTTGATTCCAACAATTTTTTTTCAATACGGCTCAAAAAGAATAAAAATCGGCTCAGAGAGAAACAAAACATCAAAAGACAAAAAAAAGAGAAAAAATACAAGAAATAATAAATTAAAATACCAGAAGCATAACTTTTCTTCTCAAATGGGGAAAAATAATAAAGGGGGGGAAAAAATTCGCAAAAATGGGCAAAAAACTCCGGAATTGACTACTTCAAATTAAATAAATAAAAATCTAATTCAATTTTTAAAAAAATGTATTTCTTGCACTAATCCATCACTTTATAATCAAACCGTTTGGAAGTGCATAAAGAACAAAAACTGAACATGCACGCATGCATACATACGAAGAAAAGAAAACCTCTTTTCTATAATAGATAATTTCCGTCCAATTTGAAGATCCCATAATTTATCAAAATGATCCGTATCCATAACACAAAAAAAAAGAATACACAAAATTTTTAAAAAAATGTTGACATAAAATATTAATAATAATGTCAGGTATTGCAATAATTCACCAAAAATATTTCCTTGAAATGGAAAATGAATTAATTCTGGTTATAACTCCTATTTGATATTAAATCAAAGAAGCAAGCAGTATCCAGTGTGGATGCTTTTTTTTTTTTTGTATAGACAGATGAAGGAAAATTTACGATCTCGCAAATTGTCTTAATCTCTTTGGCACATAGCCAAATTCCTGAGCGTCTTCCACATTTAAGTACAACTAATATCTATCAACTGAGTATCTAATTTAACTAATAAAGGGAACGTGATCCTGTTCATAGACTAAATTTCGGTTCCACGGAAATTTAAATGTAAATATCCCACTGCCTGGCGCGTGCGCAGAAACGCGGATGACTTCCGTTTCTGAAAAATGACCGATTTTCATTGGTAGTCATCGATGTTTTATTCTGCTTTCGATAAAAGAGCAGCGGAATTATCAAAATTAAAAAAAAAAAATCCAAATTTAGAATAAATTACCCTGCTTTTTTCCGGATCTCAAGGAATCACAGGGTCATAGCGAAACACTACCCTTTTTTGTCAGCCCCACCCCTCCCTCCAAACTACACAGAGAGGAAAGATTCGTGATTGACAGCGTTACCATAGCAACACCCTTTTTCTCACCCCCTCCCTCTTCCTCCAAACTAGAGAAAAGAATGGTGACTGACAGCGTTCCCATAGTAACACCCTTTTTCCGGTGGTGGAATTCTCAAGACAGAGTACATTTCGAATTTTTCACGGACTTTTCAAGGACCCAACAAAAAAATCAAGTACCTTTCCGAACTTTTCAAGGACCCAACGAAAAATCAAGTA
Organism: Araneus ventricosus; assembly: GCA_013235015.1. Taxonomy (NCBI): domain Eukaryota; kingdom Metazoa; phylum Arthropoda; class Arachnida; order Araneae; family Araneidae; genus Araneus; species Araneus ventricosus. The sequence goes on along the minus strand of BGPR01000028.1, from coordinate 1,137,905 downwards.
CTTTTCCGGGGCCCCGAGTACGGCAAATAAAATTCAAGGAGTTTTCAAGGACCGTGGGAACCCTGTTATATCTCATGCGCAAGTATATGGAGTATTGAATATTTCTGATGAATTTTTGCTAGAACATTTAGATGAACAACTGATGCAGCAGTCGCTGCACTACGAAATGTGGTTTGAGCAACATGGGATCCTGACTCATTTCAGCCATGGCATTCGCCCACACTAAACCATGCCATTTGCATAATGGTGAAATGGACACAGTGGTCCTAGACATTGGCCAACATGATTGCCGTACCTATTCAAACTAGATTCCTTTTTCTGACGTTACCTGAAAGCTTTGATGTAACTTCTCCACTTATAACAATGCCAAGAATATTGACATGACAATCGCTGTAGCTGCCCTGGATGGCCAAAGATGTGCTGGGAATTATCCAGAATATTGGGTAATTCCATGTGCAGATGATGGCAGACAATATTGGAAATCAGCTCAAAGATGCAACTTTTAACACATTCTGTGATTTCTGTGCATTTTACAAATGTACCAATTGGTATATATAAAATACATTTTCCATTCCAATAGGTAGAGCAACTTTGTGATTTAATATTGATGTCCGATAAAACTGACAATCTACAATTGGATAAAGAAATTTTTAAAAAACAGGCTGTCTGTGCATGGTGAAAAAGTCTTGGAAGACCACCAGCATTGGAGAAAACAGCGACTTGTGTCCACGAAACTTTAAAATATTTCATTCACCCTTCCTACAAGTGTGGACACTCTTAAACAATGATTAATTTTTTATGTAATTGAGAGTACCAAAATTTTCGCTAAAAGTGAAAGGAAAAGATAGTTACCAAAGTAAATTTATGTATTCATGCATGGATTGTAAAATTATTCCTTGTCTTTAAACTAAAGAAATATAAACATATGAATAAAAGCCTTCATATGTTTATATTTTTTCATAGAGATATTTTAGAACATAACTGTTCAAATGAATTATATTCAGCCAGATTTGGTTTCTGTATATTTTATTGAAATATATGAAAATGAAACTTATAAATATATTAATTTTAAAAACTTAACAGAAAAGTGAACTAAATAAAATCTGAAACAACAAAACTTTTTTTTGCGAAAATTTAACTTTCTCAATGATTTGATAAGATTCCAGAAATAAATAAGTCTCCAATTAAATGCCAAGTACTCTTAGTAGAGCAGAATAAAAACAGATAGCCAACATGTACTTGAAAATTTAAAACACAGAAACTGTCATTTTGAACTGATAATAATATCTAGTTCATTGATAGATCAGCGTATTCAGAACAAAAAAATAAAATGAAACAGTAAGCATGCATACAACTTAGTTGTTAACTTACTAAAGTCTGGAAAGCTGAATGCTTTGATAAATCACTGTCGAGTTCTTTGTAAGTGGCAATTCTACTAACTGCTAAACTGAAAAAGTGCAAATATTATTAAACAAACAATTAATGCTCAAAATCAATAAATTTAAAATCGCCATTAAATACTTTTTAATACAATGACCAATGCAACTCAATATTTATGACAGATAAATATTTCAATACTGTGATATATTTTGAATGTCACAGAAATTTTAAGAGTGAAAAAGCAATCATAAAAACTGATTAAAAAAACTGTAATATTTTATCTCCATTTATCTATAAAAATTATTATGTTATTAACCTGTAGAATGCAAAGGACTAGATACAATTTCTATAGTTGGTCTCACGCTAAAACCATGAAACTGCGATAAGTTAGGGTAGTAGATTCATAGTTTTGGCAAGGTATGGATGACATGGTCTTCATTTCTTGCCTATTTATTACCCTGTAAATTTCAGGGAGAAGAATATGTATAAAAGTAGTATTTGCAAAAGTAGAGTAAATAAAATAGCAAATACAATGACAAAATTAAAATATTTTTATAATCCTTAGCATTCCTTCTCCGATACCATATTTCCTTTTTCAGAGGAAATCTTATTCACAGTGATTATTTTTAGAACTGACCCAAAGAAAATTATACTTTACTAGATCTGACAGCAGTCATATTTTCTTTTAATAACTTGTTAAAATAAATGCTACGAAATACAGAAATAATTTGAAATGTGGATTTGGGTACTTTTAAACCTCATTACTACAGAAACACCAATTCACAGAATTTTTAATCAGAACTACATGGGATATCAATTATCCCCATTTACATGTGAGAAGACACAGATTTTATGTTTATCAAGGAAACATAAAATGCCAAAGTCTGCAAAAATTGTCTGATATTCAGTTGTAAAGGTTCAATTTTTTTTATGTGTGCGTATTTTTGATAGCATGAAGCACTTTTACTGGGTTTAATCAAGTTACATCATGTTAGAAATCACATTGAAATAGTAAAACAATATTATAAAATACGATGCTTTTTCTTGTGCATTAATCTTTAGCAATTTAAATATCAATTATGTGCTAAATAATAAAATTTTGCTATAAATTCGCCCAATTTATGAGTTTTTTTATAATTTTTATAAATAGTCAATAAACTTGGCAGCAGCATCACTTGTTTTTAATGGTTTACTGCTCTCTATTGTTCACAATTTATAGCAAATGTCAAAATGATGGACACCAGCCTATAAAAACAACAATGGAAAATCTTTCCTCTATATATTTATGCACTGGGATCATTATGTAAAAATTTTTTGAGATAACTACTCAAGAAAATATAGAAGATTTCCATCTCATTCATTACAAAATAAATTGGAAAGACACAAGCCAAGTCAAAAAAATTCTTTTTCTTCTAAAATTTCTTTCAAAACAATTCCTGCAAAACCCTAGAGAAATTTTAATGTAATATTTGTATTTTGATACAGAATATTTTAGTATTTGAAATTAGTGTATTTACAAATCAAAGTAATGTAAGGATTAATTTAAAAATGAAAATATTTAAAGAGTCAAAGTAGCTTTCAGAACGGAGTTTAGGCTCTTTGATAACAAATGACAAACTAATGAAAAAACAAAATGCAGTGACAATTAATGATTAACTTTTGAAAATTCACCTAGGAGCTTTAGCAACATCAGCAGACAGTTCTTCTTCTTTCATAGCATCTAAATCAGGTATAACTGGAATTTCTGAAAAAAGATGCAAGATAAATCAAAGTATTTGATACATATAAAGTACATATTGAGGTAATGTCTTAAAAAACAACTAAATAATCAAAATATGAAAACACTTAACACTGTGATTTTTAAAAAATTTACAATTCAGACAATAATCCTTTAAACTGTTTTGTAATCACACACTTACATTACTTCAAATGAATCTCTTTTTAACTGAACTTTATTATTAACTGATAATAAAGTACCATAGCATTGAACAGCAACAAACAGACTAGCTGTATCTTTAAAAATTCAGTATCCTTTACAAAAGTTGGATGTTTACCGCACATGCTTTATGCTTAATTGATTTAATTTTCATACAATTTTGTGTTATGATTGATTAATTTCAATTAACATCTGATGGTTATTTTTAATGAAACAGAATTAAAGAATTTGAGTAATCTTTCCCCCCACTTAAACATGACTAAACTTAACAAAACTTAAACTCAACAAAATTGCTTCTTTTAAAGTTTATATGAATGCTGCCACTCTTATAAAATTAGGATAAAATTATTTTGAAAACTTTTATGTGCATCCATATTTTGTAGCGAAAAAATAATCAGTGCATCTTGAAAATTTATTTTATGTCAACATTTGCTTTCAGTGAATAAAAACTATATAAATTGTTAAAAAGAAAAACTTCATTATTGAAAAAATGAACAATTAATTCATTAAAGAAAAGAAAGAAAATGAAGAGAGAAAGATATAAAAGAAGAAAATGAAGAGAGAAAGATATAAAAGAAGAAAATGAAGAGAGAAAGATATAAAAGAAGAAAATGAAGAGAGAAAGATATAAAAGAAGAAGAAAATGAATTATTGTATTTCAGCAGTTGAGTACAGTATTAAAACTTTAAGACCTTTTACATGAAACATCATGGTTTCACTGATGAGAGTAAATCCAAACTAAAATTCTTGAGTAAATGGCTCCTTCAAGTTTCACAAAAACTCATAAGAGACTCTTATTCTAATAAATTTTACATTTGAAATGAATGGGAAAATGTTAATGAATGATGGGCAACTATAACATTCAACTACTTCCATTACTAAATACTACTGCAATTTCAAAAAAAAGTATTAGAAAATTAAAATTATATTAATACACATAGTAATTATTTTAATTAATAACTTATTATTTATGTAGAAACCGAATATTCAACATATTGCATATTATATGCCAGACCCAGATTTCTACTAGCAGTTAGCATGGAAAGGAAGTATAATACTTATAATGAACTCTAAAACAGTCAGTAATTCATGATAATTTCATTTATTAACTCAATGATAATAAGTGAAACCGATTTGATGAAATCAGACAAAATTATTTTTGCAGAGCTTAGTACATTCATTTGGATCCACCATTCTTACATCAAATGAAATAACAGATATTCTTCTTCTTGTTTAGTTTTCAGGGGCTCTATCACGATTCTACAGACAACCATTCTTTTGCGAGAAAATGACCCGTTCTCCCACTCGTGACGTCACATTTCGCGATGTCATCTAAATCCGTTAACACGAAGCTTTCGAAATCGTTTGGGTACCGAAATCCCTAGCGAGTTTCAACCGTTTTTTCTCACCGCGCTAAAGGCAAGCGAGAAGCACTTTTCGGTTGTGTTGTTTGTTTCGCGATATTTTAAATGATGGCTCTAGTTTTGATGTTAGCTCTTGAGCAAGAAGATGCAAGAAGGGTTCCTTGCTTAAACACTTATTGATTACATCATATTTCATTGATAAGAACATTTATTTACCCATGATTTCATGAAAAACAACTGTAAACAATATTCAAAAATGTTATTTTGATGTTTTATACGTGAAGTACTCTCTGGAGTGTATTTGTCTTTATTAGATACAAAATGATACAGTGATTATAGATGTAGTATTGAAAATAAACATTGAAAAAGCCAAAACATATTTTATTGCATAACAAAGCACATTCATAGAAAGAGTCCATTCATTCTATGCGTATCATATTCGAGAAATGAACAGATAAAACAATGACATAAAGTGTAAAAACACGATTCAATAGGAAGATAAATTTATATTCGAGAAATATCAAAGATTTGTCTGTGAACAGTGTACAAAGTCTTCACTTATTAACCACTTATCTAACAAATTATATGTTTGATTATGCTGTAAAAACTGCATGACTACAACCATTTGAACAAAAGTAAGTAGTTTTCATTAAAACAATATACTTCACAGGCCGACTCGACTTGACAGTCGATTTGTTTGTTTATGCTTCGAAATCGGAAAAGTGCTCTCTTTTGATTGGTCGATCGTTTCCACTTCTCGTACTCGCGGAAACGGTGAGAAATTATTCCCTTTACTTTCACTCGACGTTGGTGATAGATCTAAATTGAAAGTTACGACTATTTTCTCGCTGTATTTGAGTACTCGCGAGCGAGAACTATTCGGTGCGAATAATTGCCGGTAGAATCGTGATAGAGCCCCTGGTGCGAGAGCCAGATCAGGCAGGTGGTAAACATTAGAAACATCGAAATTCAAGCTGACCAGGTGAAAAAAAAAATGACACATTACTTGAATAAAAATAAAATTAAAATCATACAAAATTTCAAATAAAAAATGGCAAGATATTCGATCGAAAACAAAGAATAAGTTTTAAAATATTGTGAATGCCTACATAGTTAAAATTTTAAAGCCTAGGATTGAAAGATGAAGATTGAACTTGAATTAAAGCGTTATGGGATTTGAAGCAACAAAGGCTGTTATCCCCTAGTTCCAAGTTAGACACAATATAGTACGTTCCAAAACGACGATTCCATAATGATTAGATCATTCCGCAAAAAGTATTGTATCAATCTTTCCATGCAGAAGAAATCCGAAATTGATGGTCTCGGACGGCAAAAAAAAAAAAAACACAAGTAGAGCAACAAAGGCAACGAAACGCTGTTTGCCAAAAGGATGCAGCTAAAAAATATCAAAGTACTTGAGGGCTTGATTATCAGATGATTCTTCTTGGTGAAGGCATGAGACAGAAGGACGTCATAAGTAATGTTTGGTTCGCCGATGTTCAATTTTTTCCAGAGAATGGCTCTGAAAAATGCATACTTTTTGCATTTTAGTAGGATGTGAGAAATATCATTGATTTCATTACAGACAATACACAAAGGATCGGGATGAAGGTTGAATCTGTGAAGGAGACCTGGAGTTATGATGGTTTTGCTAATTATGCATGCAATTAGTCTGTCCTGAACTCTGTTTCCAGTCCATTTAGAGATGGTTAGAATGTCCGGAACGTTTCCAATCAATGCTTGGTATTTGTTTTTACGGTAGTTTTCATGCGTTTTTGGATCGACTGTTTTTTTAAGTTGGAAATAATGTCCTCTGAGGCGATCCAGTCTATACATGGCGTGGAATCAGTCACTTGCTTTGCAAGAGAGTCTGCATTTTCATTCCAAAAGATCCCGGAATGACTAGGAACCCATAAGAGGGAAATTTTTTTATTCATATTTTTTCTGACGTGAATTTTTGAAGCAAGACGTTGAATGATTTTGGGAGAGTGAAATATTATGTTTTTAAGAAAAGATAGTGCCGAACAGCTGTCTGAAAGGATTAAAATATCCTTTTCAGGAAGTGCTAATTCATCCAATGCTTGGCAAGACTTCTGCTGTGAAAACGGAATTTAAAGGATGAATACGATAAGAAAATTGTTGAATATTAGAGAGACCCGCAATTGACGTGTAACAATGTGATTTCGAACCATCAGTAGCAATAATGTAGTGATTTGGGAAAAAGCTTTGGATGCATTCAGTGAAGCTAGTGGTGATTATTGAAACTGGGATTTCTTTGCTTGGAAAATAAAAGTTTTTAAGAAAAATTTCACACAAGTTTGGGTTGGAGTGTGGAAGAATTGGAAGGGTTATTACATGGTCTGGAATACAATTAAGATTATGAAAAGTGGCTCTGAGGGATTCTGCATCTTTTTCAACCAGCTGTAAATTAAACTTATCAGTAATATGGGTCAAAGGAGAGAAGGGGTGAGACGCAATTTGTTTGATAAAAAAATGAATTGCTAAACGCCTGCTTTTTACCGACAGAATTTCCTGCCCAGCTAGCTTTAATAGAATACTGTTATGAGTCCAGATTGGTACTCCAAGGGCTATTCTAAGAGTCGTTGTTTGAATAACATTACAAGATTCAGGGATGAGATTGGCAAAAAAGCAAAAAGACTGAAATCATATGTGACCAAAAAATTTGTACCATTATTTATACGCGAAGGATGTTTTAAGAAGTAAAACATCAGAACATGCAACATGATGAAAATATTGCACTATAATAATTAATAACTTAATTATTTAGAATTAAGTACGTATAAGAAAAAGAATATTTAACTATTATTAACTATTACCAGAATTTTCTTTCAAAAATGGAAGATAGAAAGGTTTCTTTTCTTTGTGCAAAAGTGGAATTTTCGGAAGAAAAAGCAAATTTTTGAGGCGGGGGAGAAAAGAAAAAAAAAGCGAAATTTCTCCAAAATAACAAAAAAGCGGAAATCCACCAAAAAGCGGAAGAATCTCATCCCTGAAGATTTGAAGTGTGCTTCTGAAAATTGATTAATGATAGGACAACTATAGTAAAAAAGGCTAAGGATGCTGTTATCAGCGATAGTGATTAAATGTTTGGTTCTTGGACCATTTCTTTTATAACCCAATATTTTAAGACCATTAATTTTTTTAAGTGCCTTACTCTGTAAATTTCTAAGTATACATCCATTTTGATTATTTTTTGCAAACTGGATTCCAAGATATTTTATCGATTCATTCCATGTAAGTGGAATACCAGCGTAAGTTATGCGCAGAAGAAATGTTAAATTTTTGTTTGATAAGTCAATTATAGCGCTTTTGTCAGGACAGATAGATAGTTTCCAATAAGAGCCCCATTTATATATGTTTTCCATAGTGTTCTGTATTTTAGTTTGGATATAGGTCATAGAATGGTGCGAGCAGTATACAAAAATATCATCAGCAAAAATAGAACATTCAACATTTTCTTCCAAAGTCTCAAAAAAATTACAAAAAGAATTGAGGAAAGGACGCTACCCTGGGGCAGACCTTTAAAAAGAATGAATTAGAAAGAGTGTTGAATTAAATTGAAAGAATTGAGTTACGCCATCTAATTTGAAATGATCTTTCCTGCAGAAAGTGGTGCATCCATTTAGCTACTTGGCCAGTAATACCCATTTGAAGGCATTTGTAGATAAGTTCGTCAATGTGTACAAAATCATAAGCTCTTTTGATATCAAAGCCTACACCAACAACATTTTTTTTGTTTTTGTGTGCCTCAAAAATCGCAGTAAAAATTTTGTAGATCGCCGTATGATTATCTCTAAACGGAAGGAACCCATGTTGGTTTGAATTCAGTTTTTTCTGACAAGTGAGGTAATTGGTAATACGATGCACTAAAATGCGTTCAAAAAGTTTGCAAACGACTGAAGTAAGGGCTATTGGTCTATACGAAGTTAATTTTGTTTTATCTTTATTGGGTTTAAGAATTGGAATAATAATAGCGTGTTTCCAGTTTTTTGGAAGAATAGAAAAATCTAGTTGATGTTGAAACATATAAAGAATTTTGTAAAGGGATGCATCGTCAAGGTTTTTGAACCAGATTGCCGGTATATTATCAGCTCCTGGTGTGGAATTTTTAGTTTTCTATATTGCTCTTTTGAGCTCCCAAAATTCAATATTTCTATTTAAGGATTTATTGCCACTGTCATAATCAATAGGAATAGGCTGAACTTCATTAGTTTGAGTTGAAAAAATGTCTTGCAAATAAGTTACTTTGTGTCTTATGTACTGGTTATTATGAAAAATGATATTATGATTTTTAACATTTGGGTTTGTATGATTAGACAATTTGTTTAGAATTTTGAAGTACATTCTGTGGTTTTGGGAAATTTTACTAATGCTATCCCAGTAATTGTCTTTGGCTCTTTTAAAATGAAATTTGAATTTACTTCTATATTTTTTTATAATTGATCCATTCCAAACTCGATATATTTCTACTGGCATTTTTCCATGCATGTTTCTTTAGACGACTGAAGTTATGCCAAGCGGCGTTCCACCATGGTGGACAATATTTATTTTCTAGAATTTTACTTGTGGTATGATTACTAATGGTCAGGGAAATTTAGCTTGTAATCGTATCTATAGTAGGCTGGTTTGTTGAGTTAAATATTTCTATTGATTTTTTGATGATTGGATTCCATTTGATACTTTTGATATATCTGTATGCATTCTGGAGTTGTGACGAAGAAGAGACAATGGGAATATGATAGCTTTCAAATGAGCAATCAAAGAGCTAATAATCAATCTCATTAAAAATGGAGGCAGAGCATAAAAAAAGATCGAGGATAAAATATGTACTAGCATTAATGATATGAATTGGGGTGGAGGTGTTAAGCATAGTAAAGTTCGAATTGTTTAGCCAGTCAACAAAATCCTCGCTAAGTGACGATTGAGAGTCACCCCCCCCCGCCCAAAAAAAAGAGGGTAGTGGAGGTTGAAATCTCCAAAAATAAAGGTCGGAGTGTTTAGGCTACTGAGGAAAGTTTTGATGGGGTTGATGTTAAATCCATGTGGTGCATAAATATTTATGATAATGAAACTTTGGTTCTTAGTTCCAGATTTGGATCATTCTCTTCACAATAAACCACTCTTCCAGACAGATTTTTCGGGATACCAATTAGTAACCCGCCGCCAAGTCTATTGCTTCGATGGGTACGGAAAAAGATTCTGTTTGGATTCGAAAAATTGTCTTTTGCTTTTAGGAAGGTTTCCTGGAAAACCCAGAAGTGGAAAAGGGAGGTTGGTGAAGCCAAATTTGTTTGTTTTTAAGACTACAGCAATTCCAATGCATGAATGATATGAAATTTGGATTAGAAAAAATTAAGGAAAGAGAAATCTGTTTCCTCACACAAAAACGATGATATAAAAATCATGAGAGCAAACAACTGAAAAATAACCAAGCGAATAAGAAATGCAAAAATGGCGGTGAATAAGTGAAAAGTTGGAAAAAAGAAAGCAGCCAGAATTGTGGACTGAAAAAAAACAAAAAACAAACCAACAACAAAAGACATTAGCCCAGAGGCATGTCTTTTGTATCCTTTGAACCCCCGGCATTCCAAGGAATGATGGAGCCAGACATTTGGCACATATTACTAAAGTTTCTTCTTACGAACTGGAGAAGAACTTGAGTCGACACACTGAGCGATGATTTTACATAGGTTTTGGCAAACACAGTCCATAGATTTTTGGAGCATATCCGCAAAGATTGCCATCTGCTTTTCGAACCTGTCATTTATTGCTTGAAGAAGAGTCTCAAATTTAGCATTTATGGTATCTTCAAGATTTGTAACTGCTGGAATTGTTTTCACATTTTCGGCGTATTTAGCATTATTTTGCTGAAAAATACGCCTAGCTTCATCAGTGGTGATGTGATTGCGGCATTTTAATTCCAATATTTTTTGTTCCTTTACATAAAATGGGCAAGATCTGTATTTAGCATTGTGCGAACCATGACAGTTAATACATTTCTCAGGTTGTTGGCAAGGGCCGATGTCAACTACCCCACAAAGATAACATATGTTTGCCTTGTCGCATATGCGTGATGGATGCGTACATGAGAAACATTTATTACATTGCCTGGGCCAGTCTATAAATTTTTGTGAGCGTTGATGGACTAACCAGATTTTTATTGCTTCTGGTACTGTTGTACCAATAATGGTAATCAGAACTGGTGATATTTCTTTAGTTGAATTTAGTTTTAAGAACCGTCGCATTTCAACTACTATGCAGTCATTTTTATCCTCGGTTTCCACAACCAATTCCTCCAGGGGGGTAGATGTAGGTATTTCAAAAATCAAGAATCGAGTGCTTACATTTTCCCAAATTATATTGGTAACAACATTTATATCTATGAACTTTTCCAAAGTGAGCAATTGCACAGCGCATATTGGGTCTTTTGTTGTAAATTGAATCTTACCCTGTCAGGTATATTTCATGTTTTCAATTTGCTCGTGGCGATTAATGGATTTTTTTATAAAGTCTTGGACCAAAAATGGGTTTGTCAGAGGTATCTTTTTGGTTTTCTCAGCATTAGTGATAATGATATTGATCTCTTCATATGTTTGGTTATCCAGACGCATAACAAGTTCGTTAAGAGTCTTGGCACTTTTAAAGAGCCTATTGTTTCAGGTAGAAGCCATACTGACTTGTTGAGAAGAGTTCAAAGTAGAGGCATAATCCGAAGTCAAAATGGTGAAGTTCGAATAGGTTTTGATTTTACGTTGAAATAACACGGGAAACAGATAAACTCACCTGTTTACCAAAAAAAGAAAAGCAGAGACGAAAGCAAAACAAAAAACCACCCGAGATGAAGGCACAAAACAATTTGAAGTCAAATAGCGCGAAAACTACGTCATGTCGACCTTGTTAAAAGTGCTCTTCCAGTTGAATTTAAAACAAATAACCAAAGATGAAGATGTAAGTATTTACAGTCTCTGGAATGAGTTAAAATTTTCAAGTAAGAGCAGCAGTTAGGAATGTTCTTTTTTTCTTTTTTCTTCCAGATCGGAATATCATTTTTCGGCAGAGTATGACCATACATCATCAACTGTTTCATCTATGTCATACTTGATGATGTCATCCAGATGATCAGACATGTCACCGTCACTCATTATTAACCATGTATCTGAAATCATTGCTTAGCCATCAGATTCGACAGATACAGAAGTTTTTTCTTTCTAACAACTGGACTAGCTTCTGGCGACTATTTTTGACATTCAAGTTTGTTTCTTTGATCTGAAGTATTTTTATGCTGACTAGATTTGTCATTTGTGGCATGTACTGAATTAGAATTCTGAACCTGCAATGAAGCAGTTCCAAACCTGAAATAGTGAAGTTTTCCAAAATTTTGAATGTATTTCTAGCTATTTTCATATTTTCAGCACAAGTTTTTTTTTTTTTTTTTTTTAGAATTTTTTTAAATTTATTTTTGTAACAATTATGAAATCTTGTTAAAGGTTTAAAAGGGCTATTTCACACACAGGAACATTGAATGAAGACAAAAAATCTTCGGTTTGTTTTATTGCTAAGGATCCATTAATAACTGAAACAGCAGCTTGCTGCTACTGAACTTCAGAAATGGATGGAACAGTAATGAACATTAGAAATGGATGGAACAGTAATGAATTTGAGAAATGGATGGAACAGTAATGAATTTGAGAAATGGATGGAACAGTAATGAACTTGAGAAATGGGTGGAACTTTAAATGAAATTAATTCTTTCTCATCTTCACAAGCTGTGTATGAGTGAGAGAATGAGGTATGCTCCCTCTTACTAACACATTTCTCTCGAGTCAGATTTTTCTGTTGACCAATTATTCGACAAGCTACTGATTCTGGTAAATCACGCCCTATAGACATTATTCTAGAAAAATTATTCAAACAAATCTGATACTGCTAAACACAAACAGCATAATCTAGAATTCCGAGACAACCAACAGTTCTTTTCAATTCTGAAAATTATGTATTTTGACATCACGGATACTGTTTTTCATAAAGAATCTTAGGGCGATGCTTTATTTCTTAAAAAACAAAAGCAATAAATGTTTAGAAAAACAGTTACGTACAACTACACAATAACATTTCAAGTCTCACAGTATTGGAAATACTTCCACACAAAAGAACTCACTGTATTTGCTTTAAACTTACCTGAATTCACTGGACTTGTGTCTATAATTTCTTTTTTAGGTGAATCTCTAGGGGAAATATCAAAAACGTTAAATTTTAAATTATTTCCATTTTTATATCTTCTATTTAAGGTTTCATAGTACAAACAGAAAATGTAGAAAACAGAAACATATACATAAATATCTTAGTTCAGAAATTTAAGAATATTAGTTTTATGCAAACTTGAGATAAAATAATACATTTAAGTTTTGAGGAGAATTTTTGCACATACAGACAAACAAAACAATATAAAGTATTACAAAGCATTGCTTTTTCTGATATTTTTGAACTGCTTCAGTAAAGAAATCAGTAGTATTAATCAGAATTAGAATTATTGGAACAGTGTTGATCACTTTAATTGCTTATTTTATTTCATTTATTAAAATAAGTTAATTAATAGTTTAATTAATTTAAGGTTACTACTTTTGTTAAGTTTTCACGCATTAAATATCTGATATCTCATAAAATTTTTCGAGCGTCTGCCCACAAACATCAAATTTACCTAATTTTATTTTATCGCAAACATAGCAATAAGTTAAGAAATAAGGTATTTCATTTGTTTCTGCAACATCTCACAATCTTTGAAAATCTTCTTTTATAAAATTATGGATGGAAAGTGATAGATTTTACAATTTAAAGCTTTACCATATAAGTTTTCTTCTATATATATAAAAAAAGCTTATTTTCTGCATATGTATGATGCTTTTTTTTTTTTTTCTTTTTTCTACCCTATGCATGCCCAGACCGCTCGACTTACTTGGATCAAATTTGGCACAGTGATGGATTAGCACCAGTGGAAGTTAATGCTGCAAAAATTATTTTAAGATAATTAGATTTTTATTTATTTAATGTTAATTGGTTGCATACTTTCACAAATTTTTTGCATATATTCTCATTCAAGAACAGTAATTCTTATATCATTTTAAAGTCCAGAATATCCCCGTTCTAATAAGAGTAATTTGAAACTGCTGAGCAACTTTCCTGACTTTTAAAAAAAATTTTAAGTTTTCTAAAACGCCTTTATTTTGCAAATGATTCGCGCAGTGCATAATGAAATATTATGGTTCCATGTTTTAATTCATAAACATTGGAAAGAAATCGTTTTCTTGCATTTTTCCTCTTTTTTTTTTTTTGTCTCTTGACGTCTTATTTTGCAGTGTATATTTTCGTTAACATTTCGTTTGTTCTAAAGATATTTCAATCTGCAATGCCGGGAAAATTTTGTATAGTAAATGTTAATTGTTGTAAAGTTGTATTAGTTCTTATATGGTATACTGTTTAAAATAAATGTTCTTTTTCAAAACATCTCATGTTTTAATTCAAACCATACTTTTATAAGATAATAAAAAATCTAGATTTGAAAGTTTTAATTCAACAAAAAAGGATTCAAATGAGAATTACATTTGTTCGGGAAAGTTGGTGAGAATATTTTGTAGAAAATATGGATCCTGAGCAATGCCGGATTATCAGTTAGTTAAATAATAAATTCAAAATGCAAAACCCTCACTTAATGTTTTGAAAAAAACCATGATTTTTAAATCACAGCTCAGGTAAACGAAAGTTTTTGTACCAGATAAATCATACGACTACAAGTACAAAATACAAGCATTAATATTAAAGAATATTTTAATAGAATAAACAATAACTTGAGTTATCAGTTCTTCATGTTACTTGAAAATAAGATGTAAACAAACCATGTTCATTTTTAATGCACAATGCATGGTGAAACTTCACATTAACCAGCAGACAAAACATTAATTATTGAGGAATAAATTGAAAGAAATATATGATCTTCGTAATTTTTCATTATGTGATTCACATAGTACAAATTTATGATCTGGGAGGGTCTTGATGATAGATTATTTTGAAAATGCATCAATCAACCACAGCAAAAACATAACTAAAGAAACCAAACCAAATCCTCTATACCCCTTAAAGAATAAAACTTTGCAAAAAAAAGTTTTCATAAATTTTTTAAACTAAAAATAAAATTTCAAAATAGAGTATTTGAAAATCAAAAATGCTGACGAATTTTTAATAAAAGAATCGGGCCCTCAGCACAGAGTAATAAATTTCATATATGTTAAATACATAAGGGTAAATTCAATTTATTAATTCGAATATAAAGTTTATTACAATAATTTGAACATAATTTTTTTAACTTTATTTTAATGTACTTGCAAGTTTCCTACATCAAAAATACATTTATTGTGTTTTGGTTTTATTCAACTCTTTTAGCTTCTAACACCGTCAGCAATCCAAATGAAAGATTTTACCTAAGCTCCTGAGCACATGGGAACTATTATAATTAGGGCACTAATATGCAGGTTAATATTGCATTTAATATAAAAAGAAAATCAATATTATAAATGCCAGAATAATGCTGTAGGACTTCAGTGAAACCTTCAGACAGAGGAAATGTACATATCCTTAAATTTTGTATAGAAGCGTCAAACATCAAGAAGACATAATACTATTTGAAGAATTCAAAGCACAATTTTTCAGAAAAGGTTTCTATATATATATATTTTTTTTTTCAAAAATTACTTTATATCACTAAACGTTATACAAACCTTAAAAAATTGATGGAGCCTCTCCTGAGCCAGCTCCTATAAAATAAAGCAAAAAAGTTAAAGTACAGAAGAAATAAGAAAGGTTAAGGTTAAGTTATATCAACGTCCCGTTTTGAAGCAACACGAGGGCTATTTAGGGACGGACCTCGTAATTTTGAGCCGCAATCAGATGATGAGGACGACACCTGAGCTGGCACCCCCCTCTCCAAACTTCCGTGCCACACCAACGGGAGCAAATAAGAAAGGAAAACAAAATGCATAAATGATGGTAGTCATATTTAAGTTTCACTATAAAATTAATTTTTTTATACAATTTCTCTTCCTTTAAAGAATTTTGATTCGTTGTAATTAGAAGCTGGTTGAGCAACTAAATTTTAAGTCGGCATGTTCTATAGTATTTATGATAACTGACGCAGAACTTTTCAGTAGATACTTGACAAAGTTAACCAGGTCTTATTTTTATCTTATTTATAATTTTTAATATTTTTTATAGTTCTATATCAATAATTTTAATTACACTTCACAATAAAACAATTAGTAGTCATCCATTTTTCAGTTTTAAAATTCAACAGATGTATATACAAAATATAGAAAACGCCATATGCTACCTATATAATAAAAAATATTTCTACAGTATGAAAATCATCCCTTTAAAATTTTTGATGGGTGAAAATATTAAAGGAGAATTAACTACAGGACAGACCGCTAAATGTAAAACTACGAAATTTGGCACAAACATACTTTGGAAGGTGGGAATGTGCACCTTAAAGCGGGTGGGGCTTGTTTTTGTTTTCTTTTGAAATTTTAATTAGAATTTTAATTAATTGAAAATTAAGAGAAAATTTGGCATTTTTTCCTTGATAACTTTCGAGAATATTACAGTACAAAAATTTTTTTTGCACCATCTTAATATTCAAAAAATTATCCATTCAATGACATAATTAAGTTGCCGTACAATTTTTTCTCTAATTTGAATAGATTTGTAAAAATATTTTTAAGCAAAATTTACAATAATACTTTTCATTGTTGCAATGAAATTCAAACTGTATTCATTGTTTAAACAAATTTCTTAATTCTCTTCCACTGTTGAAAGCTAAGGCAATGTCCTAATGGATTTTACTTTCTTTTTTTTCTACTTAATCAATTTTTCTGTGAAACCTGTTAACAAAATCCTGTAAAATTGTAAGTGTAGTAAGAAATATATCCAGTATTCTGAATGATTATGGTTGCTAAGTTTTAATCCTTTTAATCAACACGTTTTAATGCAGCTAACATGCGCTGGATGTAAAAGGTGCCGTGCCATTTTAATGTTGAAATCAAATGCATATTTTGCATGAGTAATAAGAAAGTGAAGTAGGCACTGAGAACATGCTATTAGATGTTATATGACACTGACAGTTACTTAACTCCATTAAGGATGTTCATGTGGACAATGAATAGACCAGGTGCAAGGTTACTAAAAAAACATAGATTAAATGACTATCACAATTTGAAGTTTAAAATTACTTTGTTAAGGAAACCATAAATATCAAATTATGCATAATTCAATTGAAATTATATTTAAGCTGGCCATTACATTCTTCAAACATTACATTCTTACTTAACATTGCATTCTTCAAATATTCATGAATTTTTACATTCGGTAAGATATGCAAAAGAAATTTTCTTATGAATATTGTTCGCAATATTCCACCTTTTTCACAATAATCACATTTTTTCTATGAAAATACTTTTACTGAATGGTTCAGAAATTTTCCTTAAACAAAAAGACAAAGCAAAACAGTATCTTACTTTTTGCCTGGTGTACCATCTGACCAGCCTGCTGTCTTTCTTTGCCTTGGTGGTGCCTATTTAAAAGACAATGTACTGTGAAAAATTTTTTAAGGGATCATGAAATATGCACATCTCTAAAATTTCTACCACTTTTTAATGCTATAAGTAAACACGGCAGATCAAAATTAGGCAGTAATCAAACTTTTGCTAAATTATCAAGATTTATCATGAGAAATGTATTTTTTTTCACCTTAAGAAGAGTGGTTGTCTTCAGGTGAAAAAACACACTATTTAAATTGGAATTTTAATCATATTTATAATATATTTTTAATTCTTAATGCATGTTTAAGAACTTTCTTTTTTCTGATATTCATTGTAACTTAATTTCATTATAATATTGTCGAATTTATTTCGACCTTCAGATTCTTGATTAAAAAAAAAAACCATTTCTTACTTTTTAGTACATCGATAAAAGCACGTTTTTAATTCATTTGCATGCTTTAGTCTTTAATACGTTTCATAACTCATCACTATAAATATTATGAAATATTTCTGCCTAGCTTGATTCTCTTAAAATGCACTTAAAAAAGTAAATAGTTATAATTACCTCAGATGAAAAGTCAGAAATGAAATCAAGGGACACATCTTGTTTTCTGTCCGATCGGAAATCAGACTGAAAAAAAATCATTAGTGATGCAAAAATGTCTACATTTCAGATGCAACATAATCTGCTTGAAACTAATATTAATGTTATAACAAAGTAAATGTATTACAAATGTTAAAATATATATTATACTACTATACAACTATTCTTTTTGTGAAACATTCAAGAACATTTTTTTCATACCCTATGATGTATCATATCTATGAAGATGTAGTAGTAATGTAAACTTTTCAACTGTAACTGTAACTGTAAACTTTCTAAATGTAACTGTTTCAATATATTAAAAGGAATTCTTTTAAAAAGCACAAATCTTTAAAATAATGTTTTGAAATACTGTGTCTGAATAAAGTAGACTTGAGCTTTAATTCTTTAAATATTGATCCAAGGTTAAATTACATAGCTGCATCAATACAAAGGAGCTGAATTTTATGAAATTGGTTAAAATTGCAGAGAGGATTATTATTTTATGAAATTAATATTTTTATACGGTCCCAAAACACAAAAGCTTCCAATGAGTAAAATGTTCCTATGCACTAATTACATGATGTACAAAATTTCAGAACTGTATTAAAAAAAACATAGATATGCTTAATCAAAAGTGTTGAGAAGTTATTCAAAAAAAATGTAAAAATGCTTTGCATAGTTAGAAATGATACAATGCAGGGATATATAAACGCTTATCTGGATAATATCAGATTATGAACTTCAATTTTAAACATAAAGTTATCAGAAATATGGTTCCTGAAAAACTTCTTTAAAGTTTATAGCATTGGTTGAATAATACACATCTTTCGGTTTCTGTAACTGGTTTCTAAATCAAATGGATGAAAATCCTTATTTCTAGATAAAGGCAATTTAGATTCATCATTTACTCTTTCAAACCAAACAGATTTAACAATCGTCAGAGTACTTTTGTTGTAACAATTCATCCACTGTATGCCATATTCATCATCAAAATCAATTTTCTAATAATATTTGAAACCCTTTGCTTGGTCCATACTGTGTGGCGATATATCTTAACCAGATTCTGAATGTGGTTTTAGAAACCCTATTGGCAACATTTCCACAAAAATGATTTAAAATGGAAGGAGTTCCACTTCGCCACTCAGTGGATGGGCTCATTTACGCAGAACTGTTTATCTGACAAAACCACAACACAAAACAATGTAGTTCATTCAAGACACTTGCCATACACATAGAAAATGAACTTGTTCAAGTGGACAGAAGTGTTAATTAGATGAATACACCTCTGTCTTAACATGGCTGGAAAACCTTTTGGACAAACTTTGTAACCTCTGTTTAAAAAAGTATTATCTCTGCAAAGTTTACATATAAAAATTAATAGTATTTCCTTACATAACCATTATATCCCTTTGTAAAAATAAAACAGCTATTATAACTCACTTGCCATCTAACAGGAAAACTAGAACTTTATGCATGTTTCATATAAAAATAAGAAGCAAATAAATATCACTTTTCTTAAATTGTATAGATATGTACTCAGTATTCTTAATATAAAGTCATGGTATCATTTACTTATTATCCGATTTTGGTCTCAAAATTGAGTCTGAATAATTCTATGCTGATGAGCAGTACAAGTCCCCCAAGCTGAAAAAATGTGTGAGGATCCTTTTATGACTTTCGAATGCAATCAAAATTCGTCACTCCTTGTAATCACCAATACTTGCTTGATGATATAATAACTGCTCAGTCTGTAGTTATTTATCTTTTCAAGCTTCATTAACTAAAAATCCAGAAAAATATATTATCCGCAATAGTTTTCTGAAATATCATTTTTTCTATGCTGTTTGAAGAAGAGAGGAGATATAAAAAAAAGGCATTTATTTTAAATATTTCCATTATTAATTTATCTATCTGCATAATTTGGTAGTACAGAAATAATAAAAATTAACAATTATTAAAATTCACACAAATGTGTAATTTTTTTCCAATCCCACTCATCTCATGACAGGAAAAAAACTGCTTTACAAACAATTTTTATTTGCAGCCATATTTTCAAATATTTATTTTTTGTCATCCAACTTTAACTCATTCTAAATGTGTTAAAAATTATAAGAAACTTGAAATTCTTCATGGTATAATCTGTAAGGTCAAAACAAGAAATCCAGAATATGCACTCAAAATTACTCACTTTGAGCAAATGAAAAGGACAATGTGAAATATTTTAATAAATTTATGATAAAATTTAATATATTGATAACTAGCCGCCTTAGGTGACCAGCTCGTTCGCAGGAAATAGGATTTCAGTGAAATCTTGCATCATTTTGTATTCATGGTTCTCTTAACAACGTAATTTTAAACTTCAGATTGTGGCAGATATTTAACCCTTGTTCTATAGGTGACCTTGAACCTCCTCTGTTCATTGTCTACATAAATGTTCCGAATGGAGTCAAATAACTGACCATGTCATGTAACCTCCAATTCTATGCTGTTGGCACTATCTTCACTCTCTTATTCCTCCTGTAAAATATGCATTTGATTTCAATATTAATATGATGCAGCATATTTTATGGCCAGCGGTATGTTAGCTGGATTAAAGCATGATGAGAAAAGAATGAAAACATAGCAGCCATAACCATTGAACTTACTGATATATTTCTTAATGTAAGCAAAGCAATATCTAGGAGAGCTTGGTTTGCAGATTTCATAAAAATTATGATGAAATAAATATGAAAGCAAAATGATGTATTAGGATATTATCTCAGATGAAACAATGAAAGAGAAATATGCATTTAAA
Organism: Araneus ventricosus; assembly: GCA_013235015.1. NCBI lineage: Eukaryota > Metazoa > Arthropoda > Arachnida > Araneae > Araneidae > Araneus > Araneus ventricosus. The sequence goes on along the minus strand of BGPR01000028.1, from coordinate 1,117,240 downwards.
TATTTGTTTAAACAATGAAAACAGTTTGAGTTGTGTTGCAACAATGAAAAGTATTGTAAATTATGCCAAAAAAAATTTTTAAAAATTCATTAAAATTTGAGAAAAATTGTATGGCAACTTAATTGTTATCATTGGAAAGGTAATTTCTGCACTTTCAGAAAGTGAAAAAATGATTTTTGTGTTGTAATATTTTCTAATTAATTAAAATTTCAAAGAAGGGGCTCCAAGTGCACATTCCCACCCTCCAAATTATGTTTGTTCCAAATTTCATAGCTCTTAATCCAGCAGTCTGCCTTGTAGAGGACCAACACACAGACACACACATTCTCCTTTATTATTAGTAGAGATAATTTGCAGAATTTTTTCATTAACTTAAATAAATTAACAGACAAATCAATTAATATTTGAATTCAATTATTTATCAAAATAGTTATCGAAAATAATAAAAAATGAAAACAGAAAATTTTGCCTAAATTTAGAATTACATTTTCAATGTTTGTTAGATTGAGTTCATAAAAAAAATTGCAATTAAAAAATAATCTACATACTATTACATGTAAAGGATTTCTTATATAAATATTCTTATTTACAAATATCAACAAAATGCGAGGGTACTTTAATTTATATGATCTAAGAATGGAAAGAATAGCTTGAATTCTGAGTTTCCATTAATCTGAAACAAAAAAATATAACACAGGAGAAGAAATCACACAAATTTATTCACTTACTTTCCTAACAGGAGTTTCATTAAAATCTAAATCATCCTCAAAATCATCCATTTTAGAATTCTTCCTTTTCTCCTCATGCAATTTTTCATCTGTCTTTTTATCTTCTTTTTTACGACTTTTCAAAGAAAACTAAAAATAAGTAAAAAAAATCTTTTGTTATTAAAAATTATAAGTAGTCAAATATTATAGTAAATTGAAAAAAAAAATTCCTATTTAGTTATATTACTTTCAATTGCTTTAGATATACAAACTTACTTGAAGAGAATCACAGTAAAATTTTGATGAATAACAACATGCTCAAATAAAAATACAAAGGTTGAAATAAATGTTTCAACATTAAAACTGAATTTTACTCATATTTCAGTATGTGAAATATTGCAAATGTTTCTTGGATGGTGGTCATATGTGGTCAGTTCATAAAGGACCATTCTAAGACTGTTTATCAGAAGAATCTAAAAAGCTTTATTAATAAGAAATAAATACACTGCCAAGTCATCAATTTTCCTATATATGAATCCATCAGGGAATAAGTAATAATTACAGAAGCTAGAAAACAAGGTAAACATTTTCAATTTTAATGAAGTCTTAATTTTTCACACATTCTCTAAGAATACATTTGAATAAGTTAATTAAATTTCTTTTTCTTTCCTTCATGTCTTTTGAGACAAGAGGTCAGTCCTAAATAACATGTTTAAACATTGCACTTTTCAAAATATTAGCCAGAGTAATAATTGCTAATACACATAGATTAACATTTTTAAAAGTAAATAGCACATTTGCATTCCAAATCTATGAGGATTTGAACACAATATTATTAAAGCTTAATCATATCTAAAGCTTCACATCACATTACAGTCACATAACGAACATAACTGCATGCTCCCTTACACTGTGCAGTGACATTATATACTTTTTCATCCTGCAAGATGCCTAACAGATTTCAAAACTAAATTTCCACATCACATTTGATGCAAGTCACATAAGCATGAACTAATTCCATTAAACAAGTTAAATAGAAGTTTATTTCACCTTTGAGCTGAAAGGCCTCATTAAATTTTGGTAGTTGGGCAAAAGGCCACAAGAGCAGAATCTTTATCTGTAATAATTATTATATTACAGACAGTTATATATTTCAATGCAAATTGTAAATAACTGGTAAGGCCACATAAGAAACTCAAGAAGGTCACAGGTTCCCTATCCCTGATATATACCATAAGTAATGAAAAATAATTAATATTGAAAATTAATAATAATTAATTTAATAATATCTACTATACATAACACTGACACATTAGGGCTTATTTTCAAGTAATGTAGTATTTTTTCCCTCCATGTATAAGAATATACATTTATTCATGCACATGCAAGATATACATATATTTAAACAGTCAAACTATTTTCTTTTGGAATATCATCATTACACTCCACATCATGACATATCAGGCCCAATCATGTGCAAACATTATCAAGTGTACACAGTATTAATGTATCTTCTATTATTTGTATACTCGGTTTAGATATTTACAAATATTTATAATTATGATACATATCATCATTACTACTTTATAATCCAATATGTATGTTATGTGATATAACCAATGCATTTAAGGTGCTTTTATGATTGGCAATTTTTACTGGTATTTATTGGGAGGAGTCTGAAAAATTATACAAAGACTTATTTTCCAGTTATGTCTTTTATGGAAGGAGGAGAATCACAGTATTTTACATAGCTTTATCAAATAAAAATATGTGGATCAAATAATTAAAATTTAAGCAGATCAACCATTTGCATACATAAGATTTATAAAACTATATAAATAGTATTTTGGTTTTAAGATCACATACTAATGATTGGATTATCCAAATGCTCTGGAAACTCCTAAATAATTTTCATGGACAACATAACTAGCTTCATAATTTTCAAATGTCTAAAAAATTTCATAACATTTATCTTATTGTCACAGATGAACAACATCATAATGAGAGTAACTCTATAATAATAAAGAAAATGGTAACAATCAAAAACATATAAAAAAAAGTTAAACAAGAATTAGACTTGCATTTAACTATTTAATCACATGGCCATACGAGATACACTTCAACATGAATGTTCTTCAATCTTCTTCGAAACAAAAAAATTTCTTTTCTACAAAGTGATAATATGCTTTTAACAATTTTATTTATTCAAAAATATATCCTTTTTTTTCTCAGGTCTACGCATCAAACAAGCATGTCTATTAATTACAGATTTATAAGACAAGAGTACAGACAAAAAGTAATGTTTTAGTTGAGGGCACTTTTATAGATCTCTTCACTGAAAAATTAAAAATTTCAAAATCTGATAATGTTTTATTCCAGAAAATAATTTGGTGTTTAACCCTTTGCATTTGAGAGGCTCCTATCAGACACTATTCAAGATGGCACATCATTTTGAAGTTTCTTGATTTCCAGAATTATATATATACAGTCGGACCTCTATTTAACGAAGTCGCCAAATCCCGAAAAAAAGTTCGTTATATGGAAAATTCATTAAATGGAGATTCATCTTTTAGAATACTTTAAACTACACAAAACAGATTTTAAATTCATAAACACTAAATATTATTAGAAAAGTAATTAATCACACCTTTATTTTATAAATTAATATCTGTTTTATATATTTTACCCATCAAAAAGAAACCTGCAAGGAAAACCAGAATAAAACAAAACATCGTCCGGGAATACAATGTATTTTCAATTTTAAAAAAATTTATATTAAAATTAATGAATTTTAGCATTTCATCATACGAAGGCTTGTTGATTTCTGCATCATGATCATTTCCATCTTCATCATCTTCGTCTTCATTGCAATTCATCGCTGTATTGTTTTTATTTTTCACACTGTCCACTTCAAAACTGCTTCATCCACATCTTCATAGACACATGCTTTTAAGCGTTTAGACCAAGAATTCGATGAATCATAATTTTGTATCTTATCACGATTTTTTTATTATGGTTGATAAGCTGTTTGGAGGAATACCAAATTTTAAAGCAATATCCATTTTTTTCACGCCTTTATCTACCTCATGAAGAATTAAAGTTTTTTCTTTGATGCTCAAGAATTTTCGCTTTGACATTTTCCAGCTTCAAGGTCATTGATGACCATAAAATGCGTTAAAAGAAAGAATAAGTTTGAAATGTTTAGAAATATCTTGAGAAATAGGGAGAAAAAATATTGGATCACAAGAAAAAGTTTGTTAAATAGAGATTGCACTTCTCTATTTGGAGGTTATTTTACGAAGAAATTCGCAAAATGTTCTTGGTTCCAAGAAAAAGTTCTCAAAATAGAGAAATTCGCAGAATAGAGGTTCGTTAAATAGAGGTCCGACTGTATATATATGATTGTGGCAACATGTGATGTCAATATGATTCGCGGGCTTTATTGAAGGAGAGGAATTCTGGTAAGTATAAGAGGAGTCACTGAATAGTTAATGTTTATTGAAAAGTATGGGTATTTTATTAAATTATATATTTACTGTCTTTAGTGCAATATAATGTATATTACATATTTTATCCTGAATTTTAGTCGTTTATATACAGTTATGTTTTATTGTTATGGTTAGTATAAGACTTTTCTTTCTAAATTCTTTCATTTTAGGGTAAATTACCTTGTTTGTGTTTTCAACAACAATAGTAACAGGGATGGTTTGTACAGCAAAATTAATTTAACCTGGCAAAAGCTTGTCCACAGCCAAGCTGCTATATTAAATGTTGAAAACTCCATTTACTTGGTCTGCCTATTTCAATACTTTTAATAACAACAGAGTTTTTTTACTTGTTGACATATAAATGCTTAAACTTGATTTTTGTTCAAGGTATCTTTAATATTTTCTATTTTTTAGATTTTATTTAAAATTGATGTATTGTTCAAATAATGATTTTTTAGTATAGGATTTGATTCTTTATATGTTTTGTTTACTTTATTTCTGTATGATTATATACAAGTTATATTTGGATTTATATTATATATATATATATATATATATACAGAGTTGTTAGAAGTCTCAGATTAATTTTTTGGAAAAAAAAAAACCTTATATAACTATATTTTCTAGGTCTTGAAGCACTAAAATTAGTACTAATGCATCTATTTACCTTTCTGATCATGATCAACGAACATTTGTTACATAAATGTTAGCTAAATATTACGAGTATGAACTTTTTGATATAAAGATATCAATTTTCTCTTCAGAATATTGACTATAACTGTTGGTTCATTCCAATTGTTTAAGAACTGAAGTAGCTTTAATGAAAAATTAGAGAGCAGCTGTTGCCTCATATAACTGATGTTTGAGTTATGGAATAAAAAAAAATCATTTCACAATAAGAATTTCAGATTTCATGATACACACAAAAAAAACCTCTGTTATATTAACTAATGAACCCTGCCTTAATGCTCCTTCTTTTATTTGCATCATTTTCTAGCAAAAGCTTTCATATAATAATATAAAATAATCGCAATCTTTTCTCCTCAAACATCAGCCGATACTTGAGTGCATGTATTTATCATAATCATTACAAGAAATAAACTAATATCAACCATAAATTTAAATATCTTTTAATCAGTAGAAATCATTCAGACCTGTGATCATCTTCCATTTGCAGTTTGTAAGATTTTACCTTCTATCTACAGTAGTTTTCAACAACTAAGTTTATAACTTTTGTCTAAAATGAACACTCACTAAGCTTATAATTTTTGACATAAAAAAGCATCATTTCTCAATTAATGTTATTTAAAAAATAAAACAATTTTCTCTTAATATATGTGAAATTCTACTCTCTTTTCACACATTTTATGATACATACATTGTATGGATCAATTTCAAACTTTTTTAAGTATGTATTTTCAAACAATAACTAAAACTTCACACTGCTAAAATAAAACAAACAGGAACCAATTGAAGCTTCTGGGTTTGTTTTCATTGAAGTGAATTTTTAACCTCTATCCCAGAACAATAAGGGAAATAACTAATTCACTTTTTGCTAAAGCATAAAGCCTTACAAACTATATCGACCCCTTAACTACTTTCTGTTCTTTAAT
>BGPR01000028.1:1098946-1111422 GCA_013235015.1 Araneus ventricosus | reverse complement strand
TTACTGATTAAACTATAAATCCAAATAATATGTCAGATATGTATCGATTTCACATAATTTTGTGTCAAATTATAATATCTATAAATTATTTAATTTTAGCTTATAAGTTTAAAAATCTGATAATCCATTGCACATATGACACATGGACATAAGTAATTAAAGTAAAGAATATGAGAAAATTGAAGGTGTTCATATAAAGATCCATTGTCCTCTGAGATAATTCTTCCATGGAAGTGTTATGTCATTTATGTGGAATTAAGTCTGAATCTTCAAGTAAGATTCCAGAAAAGAAAAAAAAAAGAAAATATATATACATCATGCTAAACAAAATAAAATTTCTTATCAACCAATCTATTAAATCTCTCAACTTAAAAAAAAATTAAAAAGTTTAACAAGAAAAAGCATATCCTGCATGTTTTCAACTTGCAGTGAACACCGATTTAAACTAGTGGAAAATTTGCAAAAAATAAATTGTTATTTTTAGTGTGCTGTCTTTCACCTTATAAACTCAACTGTTTTCTTATCTCACTGAGGATACTGTTCTGCCTAAAATTGCAGTAAATATGTGGAATCTACAACTGCATTTAATTTGGAAGGGCATTTTTAAAAGAAAAATACAAAACAATTCAGAAATTTTAACAATTATATTTAAAATCGGGGTAAAAAAATATTTTTATGCTCCTTATGAGGAATTTTTTTTTTTTTTGTCCACATCAAGCTATGATTTTGAGGATCTAAAAGCCATTACCATAATCAGTAATATTTGGAAAATATATAAGATACATTCAACAACTCTGATTACTTCCTAGTACACAAAAGCATTGGGAAGTATACAAACTATAGCACAAAAGACATCACAGAGTAACTGTTCCGGATTTAATTTAAACAATAACCTTACCAACATTTTTGTAAATATCCAAACAACGCGTTTGCATCGGTTACTATAACAACACAACACCAAAACGCTAAAATGATTTGTTGCCAGATTCTTTAAATAAAAACTGGGCTAAAAACGTTTCAGGGATAACCATTTTGGTAGCAATGTAGCAAATAAGGAGTCTTTCTGGTACCCTCGGTTGGGTTGGGAGGCGTCACTTTTCCCGTTGTTAACGTGCGGAAAAAGTGACGTCTCCCAACTCAACCGGAGTACCAGAATAGACCCGTAAATGATCGCCTGAAAAAAAATGAAAGGGAGTATCATAAATTAGCACAATTATGTTACAGAAGTCTCGACTTTCTATCGGATGATCTGTAAAGTTTTTTAATGATACTAGGTTAATTTTGGAGAGGTTTGTTAAGTTTCTTAGTTATTGAAACACGCCTTTTCTTTTGTTATGTGAGAAAAACATAAAATTATTTTTCTTTAAGGGCACTTCCCCTAACTAAGAATTGTGCCAGGGACATGACATCAGTACCCTTCTTGATCCACCAACCTCCTCTTCCTATCCCCAGACACTCCCGGTTCTATTCTGGTACCCCCGGTTGAGTTGGGAGACGTCACTTTTTCCCCCCCTTAACAACGGGTAAATTGGCCGGCCCCCCACCCCAACCGGGGGTACCAGAATATACCCCTCCGTGGCACGCGCCGAATAATTGAACAATTACTTTCAATATTAAAATATACGGCAAAATTTTGGAACCGACAAAATTCCAAGCACAAACTAGCGGGAATGTTCTTTCCTCAACTTAGATGTTGGGAGACGTCACTTTTTCCGCACGTTAACAACGGGAAAAGTGACGTCTCCCAACCCAACCGGGGGTACCAGAATAGACCCCTTACACAGGGTCGGATTTAGTCTTTGAACCGCTCCGTTTAAAAGTAAAAAATTGCGCTCCTATCCCAGACAACAATTTTAGCTTGCAGCAATCTTGCTCTTCAAATCTGCAAGCTTGCAACAAATTTGACATGACAAGAGTGCAAGCTTGAAACAAGTTTGCAGCAAGTTAACGCAAGCTCCGAAGTCACCATGTGTCAAATTTGCCACGTCAAATTCATTGCAAACTATAGCAAAAACAGAGTACGAACACAAGTTCGGATTAGAACTCGCAACCTCCCGCTTCCTAAGCTGATGCTCTAAACCACTCGGCCACCACTAGACTCCGAGAGGAGGAAATAGCTTGCGCTAATAGATCGCGCATACGATTTATTTTAAACTCTTTTTTTCTTGATTTCATTAATTTTTTAAATTTTTTTTGAGAATATGATTTAAAATCAAAGAGAGAGAGAGCGATTTTCGCTAATAACTACGTTTTGCTAGTAGAATAAATTATGAAATTAGGGTTCAAAAGTAATTACTTTTAAAATGGGACAAAATGAAGTTATTATTTTTCAACAAACATTGACTGTTTTTTAGGTTTAATTTTGTTTATAAACGTTAAAATTTCAACATTAAGAAAAAGGAGATATAGTTTTCTTTAAAGTGCGAGTTCTATATTTAGTAAAAAGATGGAAAATGTTTCAATTTTTTTTTTTTTAAAAGTTAGTTTTTTCACCAATTATCATTGATTTATTGAATTAATAAAAAGAAGGACGGTCTAGGAGATGCTATTAAAAATCGGATGTTTTTTTTTAAAACAGAGACAAAGATTATCTCTTATTGTGCTATCATCTTTGCAGCAAACTTGTTTTGAAAACGTGCTGTGAATTTGTCATGACACCTTCACAGCAAACTTGCATTGCAAGGAGGCGTGGCGCTAGTTGTCTATCTTCGCCGTAGCGAACTTGTCGCAAACTTGTTATGCAAGGAGGGTTGACAGATTCTGTATTGTTAGTTTGCAGCAATTTCGCTTCAACTTTGACGCGTCAAATTTGCCATGACAAGATAATATCAAGTAAAAATCAAACTTGCTGCAAACGTACGTGCTATCTGGGATGGAACTACAATGTAAGCATTCTTTAAAAAAAGTATATGATCTTTTTTACATTTTTTAGCGAACGTCCAAAAAACAACAGTGTAACTCAGTAATTGACACAAATACTTATAATAACTTTTCATTTAAAAATACAGTTAACAGGAGTTGCATTGTTTGCGTGTTGAGGCGTTATGTAACTAGGCAGCTTTTTAACACAAATGACATTTATTGGCGCACACGACGACAGGTTAGAAGCATTCGATTCTGAACATAAACAAACCGCGCTACAGTTACAGATAAGCGCGCGGTTCACAGGCTTTGCTTATAGCACAGGAGTATAATTCAGATGAAATTTTTTTACGAACTTTTAGATCAGAGAATTCTCTGATTAATTCAGAAACATCTAAACTGTTACTCAATTCCTAACATAGCGAGGTCTGGCAATCTTTTTTGAGATGTTCGCAAATAGTTCCTGATTATTTTTAGTTTGGAAAAACTACGTTCCCCGGATGCAACACTTATTGGAAGAGTTGGTAAAATTCTTAGAGCAATGCTCAAGTTTGGAGCAAAATTCACTTTGTCATCAATTTCAAAACTTACGAAGGTGGTAAATCTTTTTCCAATAGAGAAAACACCACTGATATTTCATCACAAAGTTCCAGGCTGTTCATATTCGATGATTTTTCATCTGTTAAAATGGTTTCCAAATCTTTGCAATTGGCCAAAATTACAGAAGAACTAACAACTTTTAGTTCATATATATGATATAGAAAAAAAGTAACTGTTCTGATATTGCAGCTGAGAAAATCTTTGTTCTAAAGAATAGATTGCAGTGTCAACCAGGTGGTAAAATAATTCAATTTTGTATTTGTCTTGTGCATCGATTATGAGCTCATCCTGATTTTCATAATAAAATCGCCTTTTTCGCCGACGAACTCGATGCAGCGGTCTCTCCACTGTACCGCACACAAACAAAAACACACACACAGATACACAGACATTACCTTTTATATAGAGAGATTACTGGAGTAGTGCCTTGAAAGTTTTGTGGTCATTAGTACATAAAATTAGATTTTTTTAATTGCTTTTTAGAATTTCTTCAGAAAATTTTCTAATTAATTCAGAAACTCCGTTGCGATTTTTTTTCATTTTGTTTTGGCAGTTTTGCGCCCTTCAATTCTTTTACTCCGAGCCGGGGTACAGACTAACGGAGTGTTCGCCCGGCCCTGTGTATACGTGTACAGTATAACCATAGCGGGTTTTGTGTAAAGCTTCGTAGTACAGCAAAGAGAATCGAGTATGTATTTAGACTTCTTTCCTTTGACCGATTGCAGACAATATAATAATATTTTAAATATAGTATTTTAAATCATGCACAAACAATTTACAGTACTATACAAATACCAAAAAATAATTTTAACTAAAAAAAATTTTGGTTGTTACAAATTTCAATCTTTTTTTTTTTTGCACTTCATTTATTAGGAATACACTATTCTTGATACATCTAATGTTACTGAATTTATTTATATTACTATAATATCCATGTTCATTCTAAAATATATTGAAATATTTATTACTCTACTTAAGTATTAAAGCAGAAATAAACCATTTCAAAAAATGCGAAGATATATTATGAGCATAATTATGTTGACAATCTATTTAATAAGTTTTAAAATTAATAGCAATCATTATTATCTAAAATTAGAAATAGAAATAATAAAAAAAAGTTGAACTTACTTCATTACGGCTTAAATCAATAAAAATTTCCACGTTATAAAACACGCCTTTTGTACTCGGCTTTTCCTAGTCCTGTCAACTCTAATGTCCTATCAGGAATTCTTTCCGATAAAGTCACCGAGTTTACGAAATTATTTTGTAATATTTTCATCCCAGCTATGCTACTTTTTAAGCAGGAACAAGCACCATTATCGTCATTTAAATTATTTATTTTTAACATATACTCCGATATATGTTGGTGAAAAAATCCTCTCAAAGGTAACGGTGAGTCAAAAATCGAACACAACCTAATTGAATACCACAGTAAATATACGGAAATCAATTCGAACTCCGATCAGCTGTTTTCGGCAACCCTACGTCACGTAACTATGACGACACATGCATAAGGTCCATTTTGATACAATTTTGATGCCAAGTACACATACCAAACTTTATTTATCCAGCTTTGAGTTACTCCTTTCACATACGTTAGGATAGAAATACCAACAAATGGTCAATCCTTTGATATATTTAGTCCAAAATTTGATGCACATCAACAAATCTGGTGATAAAACTATGTGGCGAATTTCATCCTTCTGGCTAGTTGCGTTTTTGAGATATCGTGTTCCCACACAAGAGGACGGATAGACACACTAACTTATTCCCTTTAACGGATTTCGTCTAAATATGTTATAGAAATCTACAATTTTGGTTAAAGACCGTATTCCAAATTTCATCCTTCTAGCTCTTTGCGTTTTCATCTTGTTCACAGATTGATAGACATAATTCGAAAAATGTTTTTTTTTTGGGGGGGGGACTCAGTGAGGTCTAGAACATGGAGATTCATCAAAATCTGGAGGTCGAATTTTTTGATGATTACAATAATTTCTATACTTCGTGTACGATAAAGTAAAAATTGTTAAGCGTACGCTGTGCTTTTGAATACCGAATATACATTAGATTGAAGAATTGCAAAAAAGAAATTACTTGTTCAATGATATTAAATCAAAAATATCTCGAGGTTTTTTTATTTTATTATTTTTTTTTTCATTTGCGGGACATTTTTTAGTAATTTTGAATTCAGACAACTACATTTACTTCGAAGTTTCTACCTTGCTTGCATTCAAAAGATTGATTTTCTTACAAACAACGCAAATTACTGATGGATATGGATTGAAATTTGACGATGTAACGTAGCGGGTCTGGTTATTAATCTCATAGCTATTAATAGCCAGGAAATTCGCTGATGAATTTGCGGTCTGTTTTTATAAAGAAAATTATTTCACATTTAGCAATTTAATAACTTATTTTGTTGATATGTGACTCATTACAGGCTATATAACTTGCATTTTATTATCACTTGGTTCTAGGAGCAGATGTATTCATGATCCGAGTACTGCAACCAATTTCTGTCACTGTAAATTTCCAGAGCATTTTATATTTTAGTTAAAAAATTAATTAGTTGGTCACCAAAATGAAATTTTCTTTTATTTGAAAATAAAAGGAGGGCAAACGTATACAGTTGAACCTGCAGTCACTTTCACGGTTCGTATTAATTTCATCTAATATTAGACATCAACAACTGAAAAATAATTTAATATTAGTAGTGAAGTTCAAGTGGTAAAATCACAATTCCTTATTACCATCGTTTTTAGAATTACTTTTCTATTGCTAAGCCTGTAGAGTTCTGTAGATACTTATGACTTTATTTTGTATTTAAATTTCAAACATTTTCTGTATACTTTTTAATCTTAATATTGATATTAATAAGTGTCATTTTATTTCAATATCATATTTTCTATTAGCTTCGAATGTATAAATAATTATCTAATTTTGGTGCATCAGATTTCAGCAGAAGTTTACACCAACGACCATAGATAGGCATAAAATCTTTATAAGTAAATTTTGATAACATACAAATATTTCCTAAAATACTCTGTTTGAAATTTCATAAATTTCCATTACCAAAAGTTAAGAATAAATTAATTTGAGAGAGAAAGTAAACAAAAACGAAGTTTTAGAATATAAATAACTGAAGTCAACCCCCTGAATTAACTTCAAACTTCAACTTTTTTTGACTCAAAAAGAAATTTTGAATATAACCAAAAGAAATAAATAAAATGCCACTGAATAGAAATTTTAATAATTTAAATCCGTTCATTTGTAGTTTCTTAGGGATGAAATCAACGGTTAACAACATTCTTGGCAGTGACATCAACGGCTTTTCGTCATTTTTGCATATTATTATTCTGTATTTATTTGTGTCTCTGATAAGACTTTTATGCTTTGGCAACAGATTCATTTAAGGCGAGGAAAGCAATTGCTCAATCAGGTTCATAAAATCAATTGCGAGATTCATAAAGGGAAAATATAATAGAAATAAATGTAAAAAAGTAACTTTCATTTTCAATTTGGAAATTAACTTTCTATTATTAATTTGTTTTCCTTAAAGTACTATGGAATTACTTAAGCTTTTAACTTATATATGTATCCAGAAACTGTAATACAGTAGAACCCCGGTAATCCGGACACGCGCTAATCCGGAACCCTCGGTAATCCGGACGGTTCATGGAGAATGATGCAAACCCGCACCCTGTACTGATCCAACCCATGGATCAGAATGTTATTCAAAACATCAAGCTGGGATGTTGCAAGTTGCTTCTTACGAACTTTCTCAATGATCCTGTGCACAATGAAAACTTGGAGAAAAAAAACACTGAAAAATGGAAATTTAAAAGATGTCGTGTTCAATCTTGCTAATTGTTGCACAACTGTGTCTACATTGCTGATCAACAAGTCATGAAAAAATTTGCTTCCCAATTTTATTGATTCTGAAAGTTGAAGAAAATGTGCAAACTGAAGAAATTCAGTTGGCATCATTCATTAACCAATTACAAAACACGAACCCGACGTCTAATACTGAAGCGCTCCAGTGGGCTGCTGAGGCTGACGACAGTTTGGCTCGAAATGAAATTTTAACAGACGACGAAATTATCAGGACGGTAAAGCAGAAGATGACGATGATGACGACGTCACCCCTGTAAACACCGTCAAAATTTCTCATTCTGAGGCTGGGGCGGTACTCAACACTTCATTACAGCGGGCTGACGAACAAAATTTTGAAGCACACGAAAATATGCCCCTCAGACGTTTAAGAGACCGCGCATTTGAATTAAAAATTGGAAAGGCCGCGCCAAAAAAATAATGACTTTTTTGGACACTGATTACGATCATTCACTTACATTTGTAGTAATTATGTATGTACATATCATGTTCATGCTGTATCATGTTCATTCAATTTATCCATATAATGTTAGTTCATACAAATATACCATGATATCTATACACACATTTTTTTTAAAAAAGTGTTTTGCGTTATTTTTTTAAACCTCACTAATCCGGAAATCCCGCTAATCCGGACGTCCATGTGCCTGAATTCGTCCGGATGATCGGGGTCCTATTGTACTTGTATTTAATACTTCAGTTTCCACGCTACATCTGGATAGAACTGGAGCAAATACCGTTTCATTTATATTTACTGTATTTATTGAAATCAATTGTGACATTCATGTTTTTAAAAAGTGTACAAATTAAATAGCGTAGAATTTTAAAAAATAAAACTTATTTTAAGCGATGATTATTTAAATAGATACACAGGAAAATCTGTATTAGTGAAAGATAAGGAAATTCATTTACTACATTGTAGTTCCGAGATTTTTATGAAACTTTTAGCATCGCTTTATAAATATCAAAAATTGTTAAAATGTTATTTATTTTTTGTTAAGATTTTATCCACAGAATATTCAGATTGAAAGAACAACAAGTTGATAATTGCCTTCGCAGCTTAAAATCTTCAGTACATTTTTTTAAAGTCAAGTTTTTTAGATAAGTTAATTAAATAAGGTGACCTCAGATTATGACAGACTCTCAAATGTCATTCACTTTTATTTACTGCTGGACAGTGACGGTGACTCGGGGGGGGGCGAAGGAGGGCGGTCACTCCCCGCACACTTTTAGCGGAAAAATTAAATTTTTATTTCATTTTAGCTGCCTAAAACTCGGAATTATATGAAAAAAAAAACAATAATGTCCGGGAAATCTTGCTAATTTTGTAACTAAATTTCAAAATTTTGTTGCCTACCCACAATACTCCCGCGTACTTTAGATGTCTATAAATTTTTTGACCCCCTCCCATTTTTTGAACCCAATCACCGCCATTGTGGTTCATTAGAAAGAATCGTCAGCTCAGAAATCAGTAGTTCTATGAAGGTTAATCTTAAAATATAAAATATTAACTCAAAAATGTATCTTTTATTAGTTTTAAATTTCTATATTTAATATCGCATGTTAAATAATTTAATACTATTAAACCATATATCGATCTAATTAACTAATCCAAAACAAAAGGAACGACGACAATATTAGACAGCATGTACTAAGTTAGAGATCAAGAATATTTAAATGAAATAGTTAAAAAATAAAATAAAACGAATAAAGTCAGTAAAAATAATTTAGAAGTGTAACAGAGAGGAAAAACCACAACTCAACATCTACAGGATGGAGAAAGAGCTAAATCTCTTTCTCCTCCTCCTAAATCTTCACTTTGACTTCCGTCACAGGCTTTTTTTCCCCTTGAAATCAAAATCGGTCAGTAGCAATTAAATTTTAATGATTCAATTACTGATTCAGTTATATATGTATATAGAGATACGAGTAAGAATAGTACAGGACCGAGCGACAACTGTCCCTCCTAGCACAGTGGTTGATTTCCCGATATTTACACCTGCAGCTTCCCTTGGTCCATATTTCGGCTATCCTAGCGTCACTTCCCATAGATCTATCGGAGGTGACGTGTAACTCCCGTCGTGGGATCACAAAAAATCGGTGTTGCTTGAGGGTGTGTTCCGGAGAAATGTTGGTAAATGTTCGGACATCAAAGGAAGAGAGTCGACGGACGGAGACCTCAGTACAGTTTCTAAAGGTCTGTTGTAAATTGTGTATGCGTCGTGGAAACAGTGCGTCTGGTTGAATTCAGACGGGCAATAAATCCCCACTATGCAAGTGGATCGCCGAAAAACTGACCATGGGAACAGGGCTTTATATTTCGTTCTATATAAAATGTGCCCAAATGTAAAAGGAACTGTGGTTCTAGCGGCTTTATTACACATGGTAGAACTTTGATATTTCTCTGATAGATGACTATACATATCAGGAGAAATTTATAATAAAGTAGTTAACGGTGATGCGTCGCTGAGTGAAATAGTTGCGATAAAATAAGTAACGGCGTGCAATGGATTCCTTCAAACAGGTTCAATGTGTAGTAATCCAATTTTGTCGGCAGAAGGTATTAGTAGAGCAGATATTTTTACGAAGAAATATCAAAGTTCTACCATATGGAATAACGTGGTGGTCACACTTTCATTTAAGATCGCCTTACATTTCACAGCATACTTTTGTAGCGCTTTTTTTCATATTCTACCTTAGGTTTGCTGAGTATTATTTCATAAATTGTATGAAAGAATGTATTCCTTGGTAGGGCCTATTCCTTAACCCCTTCTTGGTCGGCGTCGCACGTTACACGTTCGGCTTTTTTGTGCCCGTACGGTCGGCACTGCATGTCATGCGACGAAGAGAAAAATTGCATCGTTGAAAGTGAATTCGTCGCTACATAAGCGTCTCGTTATATTCCGCAATTTTGACAATGTAAGCAATAAATAATTTCAATGTGGTTTTTACGCTCTAATGGTCAAGAAATATTGTAAAGCTGTTTTCATGGTAAGGTTGCAAAAACCATTTAAAAAAACATTTTTTACATTTCATTAATAATTCTTTTTATGCATATATTTATCTTAAATACATCAAAGCAATAGATTTGAAAAATATATTATCAGAGAGTACTTTGTTTTCATTTAAAACTTGGGTGCATTTCAGGGAAAATTGGAGATCAGTGAACAGGATATCACATGTATGACCACAAATAGGTCAAGCATAAACTTCATATTGATAAAAATATTTTGCATTTTCGAATTCAGGATAGAAAATATATTAATTTTCAGCAATGAAAAACGCTTTTTTTGGGTGGTAAATTCGAAAGAAAAAAAATTCGACCAAGAAGGAGTTAACGATAAACTAAATGTCAATGTTCAAATCAGTAACATCAAATGATCATGAAGTTAAATTTTTTTTAAAAATTGAAAGGCAATTTTTGAACATCTTCTAATCAGTTCCTTATTAAGATTTTATATTAAAATTTGAAATAAATTCTGAGAAACATTTCTAAATGTGAACTTTTTTTTCTTTCTTGCTACAGTGAAACCTCTCTACAGTTGCCACCCTCCGTTCCAAGGAAAATGGCCGTTCAGAGGGGTTGCTGCTCTGAAGGGGTTTCATGTTTGGAAGTACAAAATGTATAATTTAAACAAGAACTAAATCGTGATTTCTGACAAAGTGAATTTTAAAAATCATCTAAAGAAGAGAGTACTTTATTCGAAAATTTCTAATTTTTTTTTTTAAGATACAATTTCTGTTTGTTGGGATCTTTAAGCTTCTTAGGAGGAAACTTTTTTTCAATTCTGTCTTTTATTTGGAAAAGTTAATCCCTAATTGATTCGTCGGTAGTTGTTGAGGAATGGGCAATAATATAATTTATTTTTCCTAAAGTCTGTTGAGCTGAAAGTTTCATTTACTGAAGGTCACAACCAATATCAGCAGCAAGGCCAGATTAAGCTTTGTTGGGGCCCATAGGCAATACAAGCTTCGCCCTCCCCCCCTTCCCAACATCCAAACCCAAATGTGTTTTATTGATTTTCATTTAATCTCTATACAAACAGTTTTTATGTAACAAATATTAAGACAAACTGAAATGACAAAATATTTCATTGTGGGTCACTTTACAGGAGAGTTGGTTTCAGTATTTCGCAAATAAAAAAATGTAAAATTTAAATTTAAAAGTAATTTTAAAAATTACAAAACTTTTCTTACACAATCTAAATACTTTAATACAAAAGTTGCTATGACAGTTGAGTCAATCGGGAAATTTCAAAACAAACTGGGCCACACTGATCTGCAAGCGCAATTTGAAGAACATGAAAAAAAAATCGCAAGAATAATGTTTTGAAATTTAAGTGATACTTGATTTTAATTTGAATAAGTTTAATTACACTGCTGTTATTTAATTTATAAGCACTAGATTAAATATGATTTATTAATTTTATTTTATACTTATTTAATTAATGTAATAATACTTATTTAATTTATAAGCCTTAATTACTAAATTAAATCGCCTTGAAAATAATACAAAATAAAGATCACGAGGCGTCGGGGGGCCCTCAGTGTTGCGGGGCCCCTAGGCAGTTGCCATTTGCCTATTTGATAATCCGGTCCAATCAGCAGCTTCTTTATTAGAGTTCGAATCAGCTTCTGAAAAGCACAAATGAACTCTTGAATGCCCCACCCTGAAATTTACTTTTCTCGTCACATAGGGAAATGAATGATTAATTTCGATCTGAGTTCAAGTATTATTTTTGAGTGTTATTTGAGTGCATTCAGAGAGACTATGGGAATGTATTTCAGTGAAGTTGAACGGACGACCGATCCGGCCTCTCAGAGGGGTTTGAAGGGTCATTTCTAGAGATTATTTTAACATTATGTCTATGGACCAAAACTTCCTCGTCAAACAAACCGTTGACGAGGAAGCCGTTGAGAGGGGTGACTACTATGCAGGTGTGACCACTTAGAGAAGTTTTAATATAATTGTATTTTAATGATTTCAACAATACAAGAATCTAGTTCAGTTATTAAATAGAAAGTTGTTAATTCACTGATGAAAATAAAATGCTTTATAATTAGATGATGTAAATGAAATGCTTTATAATTAGATGATGTAAATGAAATGCTTTATAATTAGA
>BGPR01000028.1:904793-1098936 GCA_013235015.1 Araneus ventricosus | reverse complement strand
AGTCAGGGGAGCTTCAAGAGTCGTCACATGTTTTTTTGCTTTATAAACAATATATTTTTAATCCTTTTACAGTAAGCTTTACTAATTGCTGACATTACGTGCATATAATATATTTAAATGTATTATATGTGTTAGTATTCTTTTATTTGTATATTTAGTTAGTGGGCCTCAAAATATTTTTTACACAGCAGGTGGTCCGCACAACCAAAAAGGTTGGATCCGTTGATTTAGGGCTTTTTAACTGAGTAGAGTATTCTTAATGAAATCATATAAAATTCAGACTTACTTATGCCAGTTGCTTCGCTTGTTTGTGAGGTAACTACATAATACACGAAATTTCATCTTAGAAGTTATATTATTTTTCAAGTTCTAACACACAATCAATTAACAACTTACCATGCTCATATAAAAATATTTTTTAATTGTAGTCTG
Source organism: Araneus ventricosus (assembly GCA_013235015.1). NCBI lineage: Eukaryota > Metazoa > Arthropoda > Arachnida > Araneae > Araneidae > Araneus > Araneus ventricosus. The sequence goes on along the minus strand of BGPR01000028.1, from coordinate 1,098,504 downwards.
TTTATAAAATTCCATGATTATTAAAAGCAGTTTTAAATTCTAGACCTTCGATTCCTGTTTCCATTACTGATTTATTTTAGACAATATCAGAAGACGTTAGTTTAGTGATGTTTTAAGGGAAAGAATCTGATAAAATAAATCATTTTCTTTAGAACATAATCAAATAACAAAAATATGTGAGCCATGAAACAAATTTTGATTAATTTGAAATCAGCCAACAAGATTGCTATGAGGTTTAGTTTAGTTAGAACAATTTTTAGCTCTGAAGCTATGCGATACCTGAGCAGTCTTTCACGTCACACCAACGTGAGGACGTTTGACCCAAGACAAAAGATTTTATGCATACGAGGTCTACATACTCGGCGGATCTCCAAAGGAAACGGATCTCGAACCCGTCATCCTCCTATTTCGAAGGCTGTTTGGATTTTAAGGAGTAATTTAGTTTTCTTCGCCTTGGTGTTTCTTTCAGTTCTCTTTCTCCCCCTGTCTTCTTTTTCGACTAATAGATGGCGCAGAATCTTAAATAACTTGCCTTTCTGGGTGGGTTGATGAGTTTCTGAGAATTTAGAGGGAAACCAGCGGGAGTGGTCTCCCCTAAACTTTCTCGTATACTTCACAAAAAGGTGTCATTCCCTTTCCTTACGGTAGCCATACGTCCCGTATATAAGGGTCTGTCACCGTATTTCACTACTCATTCCCGTATTATTATGTGTTCCGTTTTCTTCCTAAACTCTGTGTCATTACAATTTTAAAATGACTTGCGTCCAATTTTCTAATTATTTGAAAGGAGAAAATGATAAATTCAGAAAGTAAAATCAGCTTTAAAGTGTGGCTGGGCTAAAACGGATTAACCTCGCAACTTTTTTTTTTATTATTCTACGAGTTCATTTTATAAGATTGCTTAAAGATTATTGATGTTTTTTATCCGAGTAAAATAAGCTAAATACGTACCTACGCTATTCGTGATTTATTTATTTAGCATCTAAGCGTCCCGTATCAATGCTTGGCAATTATGGCAACCTACCTTTCCCCGCGTATAAAAAATTGGAATCTACTGTATCGTCTCGTAACCCAGAATGCAATGTTTATCCACTTGTTTCGCGTCAAGGTCACGCTCGCCAAGACGGAAATAGAGCTTAAGTAAACCAGTACGCATGCGCATGGAGAAGCGGATTAAAACAAGTATGCGATTATACAGACATACAGACAGTCAACCCTTTGACGGATTTGGCCCAAAATTTTATACGGGCATACATTCATGACGACAAAACCGTGTACCAAATTTTATCCATCTAGCTATTCAAGTTTTTGAGTTATAGTGTTCGCATGACCGCGGACATACAGACAGACTTCCCGTAGACGGATTTTGTCCAAAATTTGATAGAAACCTACAAATTATGTTTAAAGACCACATACCAAATGTCATTCCCGTAGCTCTACTAGTTTTCGAGTTATCGTGTTCACAGACACACATAATTCTAAAATTGTGCTTTTCGGACTCAGGGAGGTCTAAAACGTAGTAAAGATATTGGTTTTAGTCATTGAGTGCCATTTTGTCCTCTTCTCGCTGAAGGTAGGTTGAATACTTTTTTCTTTGATTTATGTTTTGTTATTATGACGGCATTTTAATGCTCGATGGCTAATTATTTTTATTCTTTAAATCTTTTTCAAATAAATTTTATTGGCGTTCTTATTTTGATATATAAAAAAATTTTATGGTCAATCCTTGCTTTTTCTTTCTCTCTCTTGGGATTTTTCGGGTTACAAGAAGCTTCCTTTGACGAAAGTCAAGCTTCTTACATAAAAAGTTCCCATTTTTTGAACCCATGCCAAGCAGGTAACCCTTGATGACGTCTGCTTGGGTGTATTCTTTTACTACAGTTTTTTCAAATTAAATTTCTTTGTTCTGCTCATATAAAATTCTTTATCACCATGCCAAGTGGTGCAGCGACCGGTGAACAAGAGGAATACAGATGTACCGGGGGCCAGTTTTATGGGGCGCCATGGAATGTTAATGTGCTTATGTCCCTTTTTAAGTCAAATACGATAAGGGGACGAAAAAATACAATGTCCGGACGCCGTGTACGCAAGCTAGACCGCTGATGATGATGGGAAGGGGCGAAAAATCATATTATGACCAGGACTCCATTTACCCTCGCTACGCCACTGTACCATGCCTCTGGGCTCTTGAACAGAACCGGATTAAGCCCTATGGGGTGCCTTAGGCAATGAAAGTTTCGCCCTTTTCCCTCCCTAACTTCCAAACCCAGATATTTTTGTATTAATTTTAATTTAATCTCTATATAAGCAGTTTTAAGTAGCAAATTTGAAGAAACTGAAATATCAAAGCATTTAACTGCGGATCACTGTCAAGAGAGTTGGTCTCAATATATCGCGTATAAAAAAATGCAAAATTAAAATTTTAAAAGTAATTTTAAACAAAATAGTTTTAAAAAAATGACAGAACTTTTTTAACACAGTCTAAATAGTTTTTAGTTATAGGATCGGGCATCTTTTTAATTATAAAGCAACTTATTTTGTTTAGAATTATAAAATAACCAACATATTATAAAACTTGCAAAAGGTAATTAAATAAGAGTTTTGTCAGAATAATGTTCCAAGATTTAAAACTTGATTTCGATGTACAGCCTTTGTAAATTAGATGAAAGCACAAAATTAAATTACTTTGAAAGTATCGCAAAAGGAAAAAAAAAAAATCTTAAGGCCCCTAGGCAGTTGCCTACTTTCCCTATTAAATAATCCGGGTCTGCTCTTCAGTTTGCTAAGTGTGTGGGTGGGGGAGGGGAAGCCACTGTACAAGCTTTTACTGCTACGACAGAATACATAAGCAGAAAAATTCATCCACATTACTGACTACCAATGAATCGATACAGAAACATCAAGGGGAGGGAATACGAAGTATTTAACTAAACAAATTTGTCACACTGAACAGAAGTACTTTTCATCTCGATACCCAGAATTAATATCGACCCAATTTGTACAGTTCAGTTTTTTAGTAGAAAATTATTTATAAGTGATTATAACAAGAGGACAGCTGCATGCTGTTGACAAGGAGAAAAATTTTTAAAAACATTTTCGTTAAATAACTTTTTAAAAACTTTTGACATTGATTTTTCTTTACTATAAAATTAAATGCAACGAGATCAGGGGTTTGTAAAGATAAACTAACTATTGTTCAACACTACATTTCCAAAAAGTTTTTGAGAAAGCTGATGAAGAAAAGTGAATTTTTCCGATTTTTTTTTCTTTTCCTTTCAGTTTTGAAATAGTAAAAGAGAGTAGATTTGAAACTGCAAAGATTTTTGACGCTTAAGTTAGATAGATTTTTGTGATTTTAAGTAAGTTATACTTTCTGATAACGTATATTTATTCTTTCAATCTTTACAATACAAAAAAATTTGTTTTTATTTTTCCTATTAATAAAGAAATGAAAGCAAAATTCGTTTTTATAGGGTAAGTCTGAGGCTACAAATGTGCTTTCTAAATTTTTTATCTCGTTGTTTTCATACTTATTCAACGAAAAATGTAAATTTTCTGTTCTTCAGAATAATTTTTCTTAAATTAATATTTTCTGTCAAGAATCAAAAGTGAGAGCGTAAATTGTACTTACCTTAAAAAGACTATCATCTCCACGCAAATGAATCAAAACCCATTCGAAATTTGCGAATCAATGTTAGCATGGAAACTTACTGAGTTGCGCATCGGGTCTCCATGGGTTTTGAAAACATCACGACATCAAAGTACTTGGCACGATTTATCGATTATTCTAAATAAATAGATGCCATGAAATCTTCACCAAAAACACAAACCCTCTTTCAACCATCAGAGAATGCTCTGAATAGCACTACATCTGTAAATGTTTTACTATAAACGATAGATAAAAAATGTACAACATCTTCATTTCATTTTAAAATATATGGGCAATGGGCATCAATTATTACTTCAGTCAAGTCATGAGAATTATTGCCGTTATCTTTCGATGTTGGTTTGACTGATGAGAGTTTGCCTTCTTGGATTTGTCCCACTTTATTCCATTCATTATTATCACAGTTAGAACTCTTAGAAAGCTCGCAGCAGATATTCAATAAAGACAAATTTGAGTCAAGTCCAGCTTCAAAATAATAATAGAAAATCATAAAATATAACATGCATGCATACATGTGATCAGTTGTTTTTTGAGATAAAGCAATAATAATATTTGTATTCCTGATACCATCATAAATTCATGTTTTAATTCTTTTTGCCTACATAATTCACCCGATTCTCCAAATTAGAGTTATGAATAATATCTTGCAATAATAGAAGTTGTAAACCTGATACAGTCATAAATTGATGTTCTGATCCTTTCTGTCAACTTAAATTCATCAGAAGTGTAAATAGCATATTTTTTTCAATAATAGGATTTGGATTCGTGAGTCAAATTTATTTGTATTTGTTTTGGTCCATTCTGTCATCGCAAATTCATCTGGTTCTCGGAATCAGAGTTTTGCATACCCCTTCAATTGTTCTAGAAAGTCATAAATCTGCCACGCGCACTCTTAATAAATACTATTAAATTTGTAAACTTGATCTTCTTTATATGGATTCTTTGCCGTGAGAAGATGTGTAATTCGGAAGATGCCTAATAGAGGAACTTTTAATGATGTAAAGTCGAGAACTGTCTCCCTCTCTTCATTATTTTAAGTGCTTATTATTTTGCGACAAGCTTTTTCAGATAAATATTTCATAAAACACAATCGCAATTGACTATTACATGCATCCGTATTGACGGATATGAGAAATGTTTGACTAAGCATGCGTCACCCATCTGATTAAAATATATTCTTGCAGCTCCAGTCTATATTGCAATCCAATGTTCTACATCTTCCAATGGCGAATACGGGGGGGGGGGGGGGGATGGGGCCGCAGCTTCCTCCAGGGCTAAACTAAAATTATTGATTTCTTTTCGAATTACTGCGCCAGTTTGTTCTTAATCTTACTCTCTCTCTCTCTCTTTTTAAGTAAAACGTAGCAACATTGCTTTCTGGCTTGTCGGACTCACAAAATTTTCCCGCTTTTGTAGTCATTTCCACTCGTACTTGTAGCGCTAATCCGGTCGAAAACATTTTTTTTTGCTAGTTATTTCATTGAGGTTTTTATTAAATTATCGAAAGTATTGTAGTCTCCTTTGTCTTTCTTATTGCCAGGTGAGTAAAGTTGAAGTGTTTTGACTTACGTAAGCCATGACCTCAGCCTCTCCCAGACCCAAATCCTGGATTCGCCACTGAATCTTCTAATATTTGCAACATCCTAATGATGTGTTCCGTAATATAAATGTAATTATAATATAATATATGATATAATTTACTTCATAAAAATCCTTTTATTTTTGTTCATCACAGTTATTGGATTTTGTAAAGTTCGAACGAAGAAAACAGTTTTTTAGATTTTGTCCGAAGTGTTACTTGCTAACTTTCTGAAAACAGTCTATGGAATAATTCTGAAAAATTTTAAATTCCCACTCATATCTGAAGTTGAATCAATATCATTTGTAGATATATTTTCTGAACCGAAAATAACATTAGCCGACTCCTAAAATTTAAGGTTATGACCAACTGACAACAAACCTATCCTACGCATGGCATACCTCACGGCGACCCGCTAACCCGAAAGGGTGTAAGGCCGCCGGAGAGAGAACCAACTCGTCAGCATTTATTTTCAATTTCTAAAAGCTTACAATCAACGCCAAAATGGGCGGAACGTGTTTCCGCAATATATGTAGATTTTTGCAAACAAAGAAAAAAATGGTAAGACATGAAAATTACAACTTGTCTCATGCCGAAGCCAAGAACCGAAACTGGAAAAAATACAGTTAAAAACACACACAGGAAAAACAAACACACACACACACTCAAGAACATATGAACAAAGCCCTGTGTTACAATTTATCTTCTGCTTATCGGTTTCTTGTTCTTTAGGAGCGTAACAACCTGTTGCAGGACTTAGCTGCCTCGACAGCACGCTTCTTCAACTCAGACGATCCAAAGCAACTCTTTGCCAGTTTTTTATTTTCAGAATTTTGATGTCATTTTCTGTATCGTCCAGCCATCTTGTTGAAGGTCTGCCCCGGGCACGGGCTCCCCCGGGGTTCTTGAAAGTGTGCAATCTAGTCGGTTATTTTCGGATTTTCTCCAGACATGGCCGAGCCATCTCAGTCTGTTACTTCGGATGATTTGTGTAACTTGAGGCTCTTTGTAAAGTCTATAAAGTTCAAAATTATATCTGGTTCGCCAGCACCCTTGTTCTTGTACAGGCCCGAATATAGTTTTTAACACTTTTCTTTCAGAAGTTTCCAGAACTCGCTGGACGTCTAGGTTTAATGTCCAAGTTTCGCTAGCATACAGAAGCACAGGCAATACAAGTGTCTTGTATAATCTCATTTTAGTTCTTCGGCTAACAAGCCTGGATCTTAATTGTTTTTTTAAGCTTATCGGTTTACATACCCAGATAGCAAAGAAAGCTTGTCTGAAAGGCTTTGGAAACCTTGTCGTCGGCAAGGGTAAAGGGTTGTCACAAAGGTTTCCATGACAAGGGTTGAACCTTTCGGCAAGGTAAGCGGAAAGGTTCGCTAGTCAACAAGAAACAACGTTTTCTATAAGGTTTTCAGTAAGATTTCCCCAAGCTTTTATTACAAGCTTGTTTTAGGCTTTCCTCAAACTTGTTTCAGGCCTTTCAAAAGGTTGTCAGTAAGATTTCCCCAAGCTTTTACTACAAGCTTGTTTTAGCCTTTCCTGAAGCTTGTTTCAGGCCTTTCAAAAGGTTGTTAAGAGCCCTCCTTCGGCGAACAAAATAGAGCTCCCCTTCCCCCCCTCCGAAGCCGTAATCTTACAGAAGGGTCCAACCCCCTTTTTTTCACCCCCTCTTCAAAGCCAAAGAGAGGGGTCCAAACCCTCTTTCTTCACCCCCCTTCAAAGCCAAACAGAGGGGTCCAATCCCCTTTTTATCCCCCTTCTTCTGACGTCATATGGAATGTCAATTAATTGGAAATCTTAATTATTAATTTCAGTTAGTTTGATTAATCTAATTTTTAATTGAACTTACTTTTACGATTAGATTGTAGATTTTACAAAACTTCAAATTCTTCTCAGCCGCGGATCGAACTCGCGTTCCTAGAGGTAGAAAGCAAGCGCAGTAACCACTATACCGACGAGGCTACACACGATAGGACAGGTGGTTAATAAAAAGCTTTCTTACGTCAATTTTGCGGCAATGGTTTCCGAAACGGTTTGCGCGGAAATGCTTTCGCGGACTTGTTGTTCAAACCTTGTCGGTGAGGTAGTTCATGAAAAGCTTTCCTATGTAAACCTTTCGGCAATGGTTTCCGAAACAGTTTACGCGGAAATGCTTTCGCAGACTCGTCGTTCAAACCTTGTCGGTGAGGTAGTTCATAAAAAGCTTTCCTATGTAAACCTTGCGGCAATGGTTTCCTAAACGGTTTTCGCGGAAATGCTTTAGCAGACAGCCTATGGAAAGTGAAATGGCAACCTTTCCGCAACCTTCTTTGCTATCTGGGTAGTGACAAAGGAAAAGCAAAATAACGTGAATCTATAAATAAGAAAGGTGTCATCAAGAGCCAAAACCACCAGAGATCGGGATCGAAATATATAACATATCAAATAAGAGAAAAAAATGTTTTTAAATAATAATACAATAAATTCCATAAATAAATACTTTGAATACAAAAATTTGCACAATACCACAATAAAGAAAAAAAAGAAAAGATTGAGGATTCACCCCACTTCTGCCGCTTTAATTTCATCACAAATACTTTTTCAGCCTGTCCATGTCTTCGACAAAGATCTATTTTAGAATGGAAAATCCGAGCCTCTGGATAAAGGCTGTTCATTGAAAAAATAATAGTTTTTTTGTTGTTATTGTTCAGCTTCTGAAACAAGTATTTATGTTGCATTTTGTATCCTGGCAACTGAAGACCATCATATGAACGAAACACTTTTATATATAAATAAACTGGCGTTAAAACGTGTTTTAAGGATTTTCTGTTTAAAGCAGCTATAATAAAATAAACTAATGTCATGATTTAAATAGATATTGTCCAAAGATACGGTTTAACCCTTTGAGGACGACTGTCAAACAGGTGTGCCAGCTACTCGTAGATCGTTAAGCCTGCGGCCATCTTCAAAGGGTTGAAGATCTGAAATTAAAAATAAGGAAAACAAATTGGTAAATTAATTTATTTTATTATTAAAAATTTCATTGGAAAAACCAATTTCATTTGAATATCTTCACTCACACAACACAGCATTTTTCAATATTAGTTCTCTAAGCACAATGTTGATTCAAATTCAACTGTGTTTTAAATTACACATCAAAGTATGTTGTACTAATGTTCCACATTTAATAGCGTCTTCTTAGAAAATGTTTTGATGCAGTGCTTCAAATAATTGGACTTTTAAATTAATTGAATCGTTGAGAATAGAAACCACACAAAATGGGTTTTTTTTCAAAATTCCGTTCATGCTGCACTTAATGAGAAAAGAAATATAGTTAAGTAACATTATAGTTTTATAAAATACAGGGTGTCCGGGAATTGTTGGACACTTTTGAAAAGTTAATAAAAAAACTAATAATGTTTCAATTACGGATTTTTTAAAATGAGAGGGCATTTTAAAAAGTTTTTTTTTCAGATAGGTAACTCGCCGTTTCGGTGGTAAAGGGGGTCGTAAATTACTAAAAATCAAAAAATTGTTTAGAGCCATTATCTGCAAAAATATTAAATCTGAAAGAAAAATAAAAGCGCTTATTTGTAGGAAATGTTAGACTCTTTAATTTATTAATTCACATGTAGTGTGAAAACTGAAGAGTTTTCGAGATATTCAAGAAAAACTAAAAAGAGAAGCCAGAAAAAGCGCATCCGCTTCTGCTGATCGGTAGCCATTGCGAATGGAAATCTGTCACCGGTGACTGATACTGAATTATCTAATTAGATGACTCCTTTTCTATTATAGTTGAGAGATAGCAGAGAAGGAGTCATCTAATTAGATAATTCAGTATCAGTCACCTGTGACAGATTTCCATTCGCAATGGCTACCGATCAGCAGAAGCGGATGCGCTTTTTCTGGCTTCTCTTTTTAGTTTTTCTTGAATATCTCGAAAACTCTTCAGTTTTCACACTACATGTGAATTAACAAGTTAAAGAGTATAAAATTCCCTACAAATACGTGCTTTTATTTTTCTTCCTCTAACAAATTTTATTCCCTAAACAAATTTTTGATTTTTAGTAATTTACGACCCCCTGTATCACCGAAACGGAGTGTTACCAATCTGAAAAAAAAAGAAATTAAATGCGCTCGCATTTTTTTTTTTAAAAATTCGTACTTGAAACATTATTATTTTTTTTATCATTAATTTTTGAAAAGTGTCCAACAATACCCGGACACCCTGCATACCAGGTAAAAATAATAATAACTGATTTAAAAAAATAATCACGTTTTTTAAAGTTTCAAGCATTTTTATATTATTGATTAATGTAGTTTCTGCAGCCAAATTCAATTGATTTTATTATTAAAAATTTCGTTAGAATAATAAATGACTAATTTTATTTCAATCTTTTCGCGCATACAATACTAATACGCTCATACCACAATACTAATACTTTTTAAAAATTTAATTTAAGCGCTTGAAGCATAACTTTGACTCTAAGCATAATTAAGATGAAACATAAAACACTGTTGAATTCCAAGGTGACGAATCGTCCTCCTTTAAGGAGAACAGTCCTTCTTTTGTAAGTTCCGTCCTCCCTCGAAAAGTGTCCTTCTACATGTCCTCCTTTTCGATATTTAAAGACTAATCTGTAAATCTCCGTGTTCAGTGGAAAAGTATTCATTTAAATAATAATTAATAGGCATGTAAGCATAATTACAAGATAAAATGATATAAATGTTATTACGCATTCATCATATTATAGTGTATTCTGTATTATTGTTGCAATGAATGTAGGGATTCCGTTCGATTAAGCAGAATGCCCACGGAGGGGTTACCTTGAAGGGGTAAGTGGACCGGAATTAAGTCTAGGGGATTTATTAGGGTTTCAGTCACATTAAATTTAAAACAAGATATTACATGGAAAAAACGAAGAGACTTCAATTTAAATATAAAACATTTATTTAAGAACCAGAGGGAGAGTTTTACAGGGGAGAAACATGTACAAAAGAAAGATAACAAAGAGTTTAACGATTGACATGAGGATATATTTACTGGAGCTAGATTACCGTTGGAATAGACGTTAATGGGTTAAAAGTAATTAACTGTATTAGAGATAGCTAGAAGGAAAAGTTAAATGGGATATAGTTACCGTAACATAGTGATCGGGCGACTTAACTGCGCCGTAACAGAATATCCTACATTCTAATGGAAGGAGGGATTACGAGAGAGGGTTGCCGGTTTGCCTGCGCCTCTCTGAGCGTGCTCGTTGGTTTTGTGAGGAAAAAGAGGGCGCTGTTCATGATGTATCATGAGCAGGACTCTTGGCTCCATCTATCACAATAATCTAGCTTTGACAATTCTTATTTACGCGGCGATTATATTATGTTTATTGGTAACATCCTACATGAATAAAATGGTTCTTTCATTTATGACATTTTTTCTCTATAGTTTATTTGTGCTCTGCTTTTCATCGTTGGTTGGTTTGGGTTTAATGGCAAAAAGGCAATTTGGTCATACTACGTCAAAAAAGTTGGTCACCTTATGAATTCAGAACAAAGATTTATATTTTCGAAGTACGGCGAATCTTCGTTATGCATCAAGAGGTAAACGATGGTGTAATGCCATTTGAACAAAAAATCTATCCTCAATCAGAGAGACTGGCTCAGAGATTAACTTTTACATTGTGGGGACCACCCCTCTCTTCCTTAAAATGCAAAACCCAAAATACCTCCCCATCGAATCATGCTAATTTAACCAAATGTTTAGTACATTCGTCACTCTGCATTTATTTATGAATTCAAAAATGGGTGTTGTCATTGAAAATTTCAACTTGTAGACAACCTTTTATGAAATCTTCAGGCATAAGATTTTTCTTATAGGTGACGTTATTTAATTTAAAATATTTCCTTTGCATGTACTATAACCAGTGGCGGCTCGTGAGAAAACCATGTTGGTGATGTATCGTTTAATCCTTTACTACACAGTGATGCATATTTTTACCACTTTTTATGCTATGAAATCATTACTAGTGCCTATCACGATTCATAGCACGCCTCAGGACGTATTCTATCTTCTTAATGTTGAAAAACAGAGTTCAAACTCTAGTGTAATAACAGAAATTGCCAAGTTCAAAAAAAAAATGCTGTTATATAAATCTATAGGTGTGCTGTGATATTACTTGGTAAATTTTAATTGATTAATTATTGATATATTTTAATAAACTGTAATCCTTGAAGCTACCCGTGTTTTATTTAAGAATTGAATAATAATATAGCAATACAGAATCGGGGAAATTTTTAAAGTGATTTCTCAACATTTACATGCAAAAATCATTATCATAAAAAAAAGCATTTGGATTACAAAAAATATCATTCAAATTTAAATATAATAAAAAAAAACTATTTTTAAATTTTTCATTAATTATCCTTCATTTCTTTTAAAGATTGATTTTTAGGCTCCGGTCGCGGACACTTTGCCGACAAGACTCTTTCTCGACATCAGTTGGCCGACATGTACATTTTGCTGACAGGACATTTCGCCAACAAGACATTTGTCATTTACTAATTATACATGCCTACACCCTCAGCACAATATATATATATATATATATATGTAGTATGGATGCCTAGGTCCCATGTGTAGTGTAGTTTCGTAGACAGGTGAGGACGCAGTTCTGCTATTAGAGAAATTTAATAATGACAGCACTAACATTTAGGACGGCACAAACATTTAAATAGGAAAAGATAAAGGTGAAAGAATTAGAGGGCGGCCACTGCCCTGTACATCAAGTCATCGCCGACAGTTCTGGCGTTGCGTTCCGTCGTTCGCCATTACACACACAAGCGCCATTCTCTAACAAGCGCAAGATCATCTGACGTGACGTCAACTAATAGATGAGTGAAAGTGGACCAGTGCCTCCTGGCGGGATACTACAGCGGCCATTCTGACTGCACGAGCTGACCCCAGCGAGGCTTGTCTCCATCAAATATAAACGTTATAGAATAGAAGTATTTGTACAAGAAGAATCTGAAATTAATAAAAAAACGAGACAGAAAAAGTACACAAACAATAAAAGCTAGAAAAACCAGCGGGAGTGGCCTCCAATAAACTTTCTCGTATACTTTTCAAATATTTGTCATTTCCCTTCCCCCTGCGTTGATAAAAAGTTCGAACCAACTGTAACCCAGAATGCAATGACTATCAGAAGGTTTTTCATTGTTGATTATAGTGATAGTAAAATATTGAGGTGAAGAATCATATTCAAAAGATACGTATGTATTAAAACTTCGCAATATTTATTTTTTTTATCAAACTCTAGCAATGCGAGTTCCGCGTGCGGAGAAGAAAACAGAATAGCTTGCGCATGCGCAGAGATTGCTTTCAATACGCAAGTAAAACGAGACGCCCTAAATGTTTGCGTCCTTACAAAATGTCGCCTCCAGAATTGGTTTTTGGCAAACTGCCAAGTTTCGGAGTATCCCTTCTTTGCACAGGCATTTACGCATGCGCATGGAGTAGAACAAGTATGCTATTATACAGACCGACAGACAGTCAGCCCGTTGACGGATTTGGCCCAAAATTTTATACGGACCTACATTCATGACGATAAAACTGTGTACCAAATTTTATCCATCTGGCTTTTCAAGTTTTTGAGTTATAGCGTTCGCATGACCTCGAACATACAGACAGACTTCCCGTTGACGGATTTTGTCCAAAAGTTGATAGAAACCTACAAATTATGTTTAAAGACCACATATCAAATTTCATCCCCGTAGCTCTAATAGTTTTCGAGTTATCGTGTTCACAGACAGACACACAGACAGATATAATTCCAAAATTGTGTTTTTCGGACTCAGGGAGGTCTAAAACGTGGAGATTCGTCAAAATCTTGAGTTCGAATTTTTTGACGATTACAATACTTTCTCTTTGTATACTTCGTATACGAGAAAGTAAAAATACAGAGTTCTCTTTTTAGATGCAGTGGATCTGAGTCCCATTTAAGTTATTCTACCCCACATTTTCATGTGGTCTGCTGCGGAAGATGTGATGTTAGCACCTTCGTGTTGTCCGACTTTTTTGACATCATAGCGGTCCTTCAACTTGACTTTAATCACTTCGTAAGGTCCGAAGAATTTTGGTCGCAGCTTGAGGCCAGTCCCAAACTGTGTTCGCTGAATCGCAACGAAGTCTCCAACCTTGTAGTGGTGTGCTTTTTTTTCTCTTTTTATCGTAGTTTCGACGATTTTCTTCTTGAACCTTCAGGATGTTTTTCTTAGCATCATTTCTCATTTCATCACGTTCATGCATCATATAGTTTAAGTACTCTTCATGCAGCACTTCATTGACCTTGATGTCTTTGTTCTTCATTTTTGTACCCAGCATCAGTTCAAATGGAGTGTATTTCGTACTTCTGGATATTGAGCTGTTGATGACACGCTGTACGGTGGGAACATGCTTGAACCATTTCGTCGTGGGACAGCTTGGATAAAACACAGGTATTAGGATCCTATGCATCCATTCGATCTGTCCATTTCCTCTTGGGATTCCTGTAGTGATCTTTAGGTGTTGAATACCTTCTTCAGAGCAATAAGTGTCAAACTCGTTAGCTGTGAATGCAGAACCTCTATCAGTAAGTATTCTAGAAGGATTGCAGAATATTGTTTGCTGTAATTTCAATTTATCAATAGCTTCTTGGGCAGATGGAGATTTAACAGGGTAAAACCACGTGAACTTGGTGAAAGCATCCACCACGGTGAAGATGTGTTGGTATCTTTTATTGGTAGAAGGAAGAGGTCCAACAAAATCAATATGGTATGTGTTAAGTGGAACATTGTCTTTGGGTATCGGGTTCAAAAACCCTTCTCCCTTACCATGCTTCTTATTATACAAAATACATTCTACACAATTGGCTATAACATTTTCTATTTTAGTACGCGCGTTAGGGATGTAAAATTTTTGCTCTAACACTTGTTCGGTTTATGTCAATGTAAAATGACCATTTGTATGTACTTTTCTTATAATTTCGTTCTGCAAAGCTTCGGGAACTACTAAAAGATCAGAATCATTTACAATTTTATAAAGGACATTATTCTTAAGAACAAAGTCATTAATTTGCTTATTTTCCAAGAGTTGTTTGATTGAACTTATATATTCATCACTTTGTTGACAATTGGCAATTCTAGATGTTATTTCATCGTGTGTTACAAGCATAATAGGGTATCGACTTAAACAATCTAGATGCTTCATTTGTTTACCTGGGCGATGTACGATTTCGTAATTAAAATCTTCCAAAAATAAAGCCCATCTAGCAATTTTTGGTGTTAACTGTGTCTTACTCATAGTTTTTTGAAATGCTGAACAGTCTGTTATAATTCGAAATTTACTGCCAACCAAATAGTTTCGGAATTTCTTTAAAGCTTCAATAATTGCCAAAACTTCAAGTTCGTAACTTGAATATTTCTCTTCTTGGGGGAGAGGTTTTTTTACTCATGTAATGAATTGGGTGAAATTTATTATCATCAGACTGTTGAAAGAGAATAGCGCCATAACCAAATTTGCTGGCATCAGTATGCAATTCAAGTTTTGCACCCTGCTTGAAAATATGTAATAAAGGATTTTCAGAAAGCTTTTGTTTTAGAGTTTGGAATGCTGATTTTTGTTCGGGTCCAAAATAAAATTCTGTGTTGTCACGAAGCAAGTCACTCAGTGGCTTAGCTACCAATGCATAATTTTTAATAAACTTTCGGAAATAACCAGTGAGGCCAAGGAAGCTTTGTACCTGTTTAACGCTTTTGGGTTCTGGAAAATTCTGAACGGCAACGGTTTTATCCAAAGAAGGACTTATTTTACCGTTTTCAATGATGTAACCAAGAAATTCAATTTTAGACTTCAGGAAGTTGCATTTCTTCAAATTAAGTTCTAATCCGTATTCGGATGCAGTTTGTAATACCCTGGATAAACTCTTTAGACCATGAAGCTCATCAATACTGGCTATAATGATGTCATCCATATAGATAATAACAATGCTTTCTTTAAGAAGATCACGAAATACATGGTTAATAAACCTTTGGCAGATACTGGGACTATTGCAAAGATCAAATGGGACTTTATTAAATTCATATTGTCCATCATGTGTGACAAATGAAGTAAACTTTTTACTATCTTCTTCCATTTTTCAAATCAATAGTTGAGAAAAATTTCCCTGAGTGCAATTGATCTAGAACTTCTTCTATCAGGGGTAAAGGATATCTATCTTGAACTGTTTTAGCATTTAATTTACGATAATCGATGCAGAGACGCAAATTCCCATCTTTTTTTCTTACATAACACTAATGGAGAACAGTAATCAGAACAACTTTCTCTGAGAATACCCTGGTTTAGCCAATCGGTTATTTGTTCATTTACTTTCTGTTTTTCAGGAAAAGAGAGTCGCCTGGCTCTTTGGCAAACAGGAATTTGATCTTGTAATACAATATTCCTTTTCAGCTTAGTATCCTTAGTTTTATTAGGTTTATAGCTATTAATCAATGATGACAATTCATTTCTAATATTTGAATCACTAACATGCGATAAATCAAAAGGACAATCATCAATAACATTTGCAACATGAAACAAAAAGTACTCATCATTATTACTGCAGAAACGAATTCCGTCTTTATCAAATGTAAACAGAGTTTGTTGCAGAAAGTCAATTCCAATAAGTACATCAAGGGGAAGTGTGTCATCACTAAGAACATGAATTTTTGCAGGTAAAGTAAGATTTTGAACAGTAATGGAATCTTGAAAGAAGCCAATACTTTGGACCGTGTTTTTGCCAATTCCAGAAAATGTTATTTGGGAGGGATACAATGGTGGTGAACCAATTCGCAAATAGGTTTTCTCATTAATGATGGTGGCTTGTGAACCAGTGTCACAAAGTGCAGTTAATTGAATTCCAGAAAGTGTAATATCCACATGCATGAGATTTTGAGGAAAGTTTTGAGCAGAGATTTAATTTACAGTTCTAGCAAAGTCAGATTTGGATGCAGAATTGAGAGAATTTTGAGGGCAATTAGCATGAATATGGCCAAATTTTTGTAACCGTAACATTGTTTACCATGTGGTTTATTCGTACATTGGGTACTCTTATGACCTTTTAAACCACAGGAGTAGCATACTGGTTGTGGGTTTGGGGTACGCTTACGGTCAAATTTTGCAGCATGAGTGGGATCATCAAATTTTTTGTCATTATTTGGCCGAAAAGTTCTTGAAGTATTAAACAGTTTTTCATAAATTTTCAATTTTTCCTTAAATTCAGGAATGGATTTGCAACCATACAAAATAATTTTATTGTTCGATGAATCAGGAATTCCGTTTACGACATACTCAATCAAAGAGGAATCATCAAGAGAACCTTTGTGAGCAAGATCTCGCATGGCCAAAAAATATTCTTGTAATGTTTCAAATGGTTTCATACGTCGAGATTCCATCATTTTATGCAATTGCAAGCCGTTTATTTTATCCGAAAATTCGTCCAATAAATGTTGTTTCATTTGTTCCCAATTTGTAATTCCACGAATAGATCTCATTAAAGTTAACGCGGGACCTGTCAAGCATTTTTTAACAAAAGTAACTTGGTGAATGGGATTCTTTATTTCATGCAAGTTAAATATATCTTCAACATCAGAAATAAAAGTTTCAATGCTGTAATTATCTCGAGACGAAAAGGGTTTTACTAAATCAACAATATCCTTTAGACTAAACGCCTGGAAAGAATTACTAAGAGTGTGTTGCATATCAAATGAAGGCAATGAATTTTGAGCTGACTCATCAAAAACAATTTGCGATTTCCGGTGTTCTTTCTGCGATTCAAGTATTAATTTATTGCTTACGCTTTGCTGCGAGTCTGTTAGTTTCGGTTCCTATTCATCAAGGTCATCTGTTTCACTAAAATCAGATGCTTCCGTTGTTAACAGCGAAAGATCGCTGAGATACGTTAGAATAGTATCACAACATTTGTCTAAATCAGTATAAAATTCCAGATGTAGTAGATTACATATAGCGATTAAATCTTTACGCGAAAATTCTGCAACGACTTTCTGTTTTGTTTCTTCGAACTAAAAGTCTGATGGAAATCCTGAAAATTTTCGTAATCTAGAACGATTTAGCCTATCGCCTTCCTCACCAAAGATTAAGCGATGCAAAAGTTGGATTTGATTCTTACTACTAGTTTTTAGAGATTTAGCGATTTTCGGAAAATCATTTAGAGTAGCCATTTTGCTATATTTCAAGAAACAGTCACAAATATTCAAAAAGGGAATATTAACAACCTATCATTCAACTCGAGGGAATATCAATTATTTAGTCACTCAAAATTGAAATATGAAATCAAGCTGTAAAATATAAATTCAAAAGTAGAGAATAGAATTCCACATCAAAATTTCTTCAAATACCAATTCAATAATAAAATATTAATTCTCAAAATATATGATCTTCAGAACAGTTTTTGTTCACGGAAACAAAATTATGAATTCAAATATCAATAGCATCAAATAATAAATTCTTCAAATATATATATCAAATTATGCATCAAAATATTTTTTTGTAGAAAACAGAAGATGTAAACTTATACGAGCATCAAATTAGGCATTATTTCAAAATATTCATCAAATCATTCTTCAAAATAAATCTTTGCTCAGGAAAATAGAAGATGCAAATGCAACACGAAAGTATTAGTTCAAAAACTTCGAAGTTCTAATTTCAAAAACATAAAAATTTTAATATCAAAGTATTCTTCAAAATAAATATTCTTGTTGGAAAATAGAAGAACTAAGTTCAACATCAAATAAACAAAGTTTTCATCATGTAACTTTCGCTTCATCAAAATAATGCATCAAAAATTAAAAATTAGTCATCAATTAGAAATTCTTAAATCAAATAAATCTGAAAATAATTCTTCGACTTTCCCACAGTTAAATCTTCATCAATTTCAAAATTGCATCAAGCATCCACATCCTCTTCAACAAGCATCAGTGTTTCCTTCAAATTATAGGAGAATGATGAAAATGTACTTACAGTTTGGCAGGACGAAGTAGAGACTTTCGGTTTTGAAAACCGGTATGTTTCCCATCAATATTGGTAATCCAGTTTGGTTTATTGGCACAACATCAAAATAGGCACTAGTAGCCATCAAAAGTTAAGAATATGGTTGGTTCTAGGGGATTTTAAAAGTAGATGAGTTCAACCGGACGAGCCGCCATGTAGTATGGGTGCCTAGGTCCCATGTGTAGTGTAGTTTCGTGGCCAGGTGAGGACGCAGTTCTGCTATTAAAGAAATTTAATAATGACAGCACAAACATTTAGGACGGCACAAACATTTAAATAGGAAAAGATAAAAGTGAAAGAATTAGAGGGCGGCCACTGCCCTATACATCCAGTCATCGCCGACAGTTCTGGCGTTGCGTTCCGTCGTTCGCCGTTACACACACAACAATGTCTGTCTCTAATAAGCGCAAGATCATCTGACGTGACGTCAGCTAATAGATGAGTGAAGTGGACCAGTGCCTCCTGGCGGGATACTACATATATGATATTTTAATTCTTTAACTTCTTTAATTCTTAAATCACTTTTAACGAAACCTCATTTTAATTACTTCTACTTCTATCGTAATAAGCGCACTACAACTTTCTTTTCGAGTCACGAGTCTTTACCGGGGAAATTCCCTTTTCTGGTTACTTAAACTTTGTGCGCATTCATATCTGCCCTTTTTCACTCCAACATGTAACGAATAAGAACGTCGCGCTGCTTTGCGCGTTACCTCTTTAATTCTGGTCATGGATACGCGTATAATATGATTATTTTAACTTTTGAAAAGTAAGATACTATTGTCTACGATGGAATAAATGAAGATTGAACAACTGCTGTCTTTTCCTTTACCAAAATGGACTACATTTCACCCTTAAAGCCTGATCTTTCATATATATTTATAAGTGGGGTTTCCTTGCATTATGTTCAATCAAAACTATGCCAATAGCATATAATACGTTACATTTATGCTCTCTCCGTCTCTCATAAAAGATTAAGGTCATTTCCCCTTTATACAATTTTATGCTATCAGCTTTAATTTTTTGTTCATTCTTAAACATAAACATTCTGGTACATAGTTCCAGGTTCATTTTAACATCATCATTATACATGCTTTTTAAAAAAAATATTATTCATTAATACTCTTTAGCGACGAGAGTATTTTGCATTAAATAAAATTTCTATTTTAATGGTCTATTACGAAATTCTGTTTCTATTCAAAGATTTTTATCCCCCCCCCCCTCAGGATTTATCTGACAATTTTTTTTTTCAAAATGTCATAAAATTCTTCTCAACTTTTTAGCACGTACATTGCACGCTGTCAGAAAAGATAAGAGTTTTCAAATTCAGTTTAGTGTTAGTGGATAATGAAAATCCCTTCACTTGTCCTTCATTTATAATCTGTTGCTTTTGTAAGAGGAATTAATAAGCGTTTGGTTGCTGACCTGCAAGTTGCAACTTCAAAGCGTTTAAAATAGAGAATTTGCCATTTTAATACTAGAACAGTGCGGGGTAATAATTCAAACATCGATTTTTAAAAAATTTTAAAAACATGCAAACATTGATTTTAATAAAACATTGAATTACAAATTCGGTTATTTGTGTGACTGGCTTGTGTGACTTTTTTGCTTTTATTTAATTCTAGAAAATGTACAAATAATGCATGAAATAATACACAAATAGTACAAAAATAATGAAATACAATCGAGTTCTGTTAGAGCGAAATGATACAATGAATAGAAGTTCTAACGATATTTTAAATATTTCTCAATAACAATCAACCTTAATGTAATATAATTCCATCGTAACAAAATTTAACCATAGCAAATCGATATTTTCAGTTCGCTCTAACGGAATTCGTCCGCACTCGAAGAAGAAATGCATTACATAGCGTGATACACAAATATTAAAATAATTTAAAACGATATATTATGTGCAATCTCTTTAATAAATTCTAGTACAGTTCGGTTATCTTTTTCAGCAATAATATTCTGCATCCAGAGGCGGCGCCAGAAATTTTTCGACGGGGGGGGGGGCAAGCCAACTCCGACGTTGGGGCAAGCAAAATTTTTCTAATTTAGGTAACTTCAAAATAACAGATAATAATTAATTTATATTTAATTAAAGGTAATTAAGTATTAATTAGCGAATTTGATTATAATAATTAATTATTTGGAATAATTAGCTAAATGTCTGACTGAACGACAAGCAATAATAGAAAAGGAAAAATTATGAACGAAAATCTCAGGAAATGAAATGTACCGCACTGATATTGAAAAAAATTTGCAGATTTTTATCTAAATTTCATAACAAAATAAAATAATAGCCGAGACAAGTAAAAATAATTAATAACGAATTTTAAACCTATAAATGCAATATCTTCGTATCTCTAATAATAATAAAGGAGAATGTTTGTGTGTGTATTGGTTCTATTCAGGGCAGACAGCTGGACCTAGGGCTATGAAATTTGACACAAACCTACTTTGGAGAGTGAGAATGTGCACCTCGCGGCTCTTTTTTGAAATTTTATTTAGAATTTTAATTAATTAAAAATTAAGCGAAATTTTGGCGTTTTCCATTAATAACTTTCGAAAATATTACAGCACGAAAATACTTTTTACGCCATCTGAAAGTTCATAAAATTACCTTTTCAGTGATATTTTATATGAAAGCTCACGACCCTAGATACATCATCAATGGTCGCTTCTCCATCTCAATTCTTCATTTTCGAGAAAAATCGCAAAAATCCTACTTCATTGTACATTCTCTAGGAGAGGAAACCTTGACTGTGTACCCAGTCTCAACAACCGGACCGATTTTACCAACTCATCTCACTTTGCAAGCATAGCTAACAAATAAGAATGCTCCACGTTTATTGTGCAAGTTTAAAATAGTATTTTTGATCAGTACCAGTCACCATCTGAAAATTTAAAAACTCATCTTTTTAATGATATCAATGAAGATGCCGTATTTTTTTCCTCTAATTTTAATAAATTTGTAAAAATATTTTAAGGTATAATTTAAAACAGTACTTTTCATTGATGAAATCTGATTCAAACCGTTGCCAAATAATATTTAATTCCGTGTTTCACTTCCATTATTGAAAACTAAGGTAATGTCCTAATGGATTTAACTTTCTTTTTTGTTTCATCAATTTTAGTGTTAAATCTGTAAACGAAGTCCTCTAAGGTAATAATTATATTTGGAAACATATTTAGTAAGTTCAATGATTATGGTTGTTGTGTTTTAATTCTTTCTATAAGCATGTTTTAATCCAGCTAGCATGCTGCAAGTATTTTGCATAAGGAATAAGAAAGGTGTCGACGACGTGCAATTAGATGTTAGATGACACATGCAGTTACTTGATTCCATTAGGGACGTTCATGTAGTGACAGTCATGTTCATGTAGACAATGAACAGAACAGATTGCAAAGCTACTAAAAGAACACGGGTGAAGTGCCTATAACAATTTGAAGTATAAAATTGCTTTTTAAAGGAAATATGAAAATCAAATTATGCACATGATGTTACGTTTATCCTCAAATTCGTGACTCTCCTAAAATTAATAGTTGATTTTATAAATTTATTGATAAAATTAATAGTGATTGATCGTATAGTTGATTTCAAAAAGTAATCTAGTTCCGAATTTATTTACAACATATTCACAATACCGAAATGACAATATAAGTTAATATTAGCCTGGCTGGTGAGCTTTTATATTTTTAACTCAAATATCTATCGGGGAAATTTTGTAGGTTTTGAGACTTATAGCTGCCAGGGCTTTCGTCTCAATCGAGTCAAAAACAGTTCAAGGAAAAAGATCAGAATAATTTTTTGCTTCAGTTGAAAAGAACGATCTATCGGGGTCTGCTGCTATATTTTAATGTTAGTGATTGCCAAAAATGAATAAAAGCAGTGATTTATCTGGCACATAGAAGGGCAGTCGGGGGGCGCTTTATCACGATGACATGTCATTATCATCTGGCCGAGTTGCGTCGTTTTGATTTCACTTTTTATCTCATCCACAAACAACGTTCATCCTTCTTCGCCGCCTACCAACTTCCTTTCTGTCTTTTCCTTTTTTTCATTCACTTTTTCGTCCTCCTCAAAAAATCACGAACCCCCAGTTTTCCTTTTTTGCCACCCACTTTTGGCATTCATCTTGGTCCAACATTATCCGCTGTCATTGGTTGTCTTCTTCCTAATCCGTAGCCATAGTAAACAAGCGCCAAAGTTGACAATCTTTTTGTAAAATTGCAACCCTAAGTCACTCACCGGATATGATCCGCGGATGGAATTTTTAATGAGTTATGTAAGTATTCAATTTCTCACCAGCCAACTTTCCAAAATAAAATGGTGAACCATATGAATATTTCACACAACAATGAGATTCAATTGAATTTATATTCCCTACTAACAAGCTAGTCGAAGAGGGTGGCTAGTATGTAATACACCGAAACCTCTCTACAGTGGTCAACCACCGTTCCAAGGAAAATTGGCCGCTGTAAAAGATTATTATGTTTGGGAGTGGGAGTATAAGTATTTAAATAAGACCTAATTCATCATTTCTGATAAATCTAATTTTAAAAATTATCCAAAGAAAAAAAATACTTTATCCGAAAATTTCTCTCTATATATATTTCTTTCTTTTCTTTCAATTTTTTCGTTTTTAGAAAAAGAAAGAATTTGTGTCTTGCTTGGGTCTTTCAGCTCTTTCGGAGGTCACTTTTTCAATTTTTTTAATTGTAAAAATATATCTGTAATTGTTTCGTAGGTAGTTGTTGAAGAAACCCAGCTAAAAAAATCTGCAGAAAAAAAATGCAGAATATTTGAAAAAAAATATGTTCCGAATACCTTCAGATTTTTGGTAGATTTTTCTATAGTCAAGGTTTAATTATTAATTTCAATTAACGTAATTATTAATGTAATTAATCTTATTTGTGATTAAACTGACTTGTATGCCGCAAAACTTCAAACTCATCCTGTCCGGGATTCGAACTCGCGTTCCTATATTTCGCAGGCAAGTGCGCAAACCACCACGCCGCGCGGGAAACACGAGATAAGAATAAATTAATCTATTTAAGTTTTAGCGTCACCATAGCCATCTCGTGGCGCCATCTAGTGATGTGAATTTCAACCAAGGTCAGAATTCGTGGTTCAAAGTTGCAGTGATGAGTAACAGATGAGATTAGTAATATTTTTGTTCAATAATTTAGATTCTCTGTTTCAATAAATTCGTTTTCACCTTCTATCTTTCTGATAAGCCTTCTCTCCATCCAAAGGGCGATTTTCCCTTCTTTTTGTAGGAAAAGAGCTAATCAGAAAGACAGTTGGAAAACTAATTGGAAATTAATTAAATTATGGGGGGAAAGTTTAAAATGGTAAAACCTAAAATATTTATTTTAAAGATTAATTTAGAATCCATTTTTTCAGTGACATATTTAAAAAATTTTGTACCTAAGACAATTTTCGATTGGGAAATTTTTTGAAACTCCTGTCAGCTGTAGAGTTAAACAATAATGATAATTATATTCTAATTTTGTTTTATATCCTTTGGAAAATAAAGCTGCAATATTAGAGAATATGGTGAAAAATATGTATTTAGAGAAATGCAGATATTATGAAATTGCAGTTAAATCTTCAAAAAATCAACAGATATTGGTCAAGTTTAATGATTTTGTGAAAATCTGCTAAATAACTGCAAATTGAATTGAAGACAAAATGCAAAGTCTTACAAAATCTAGAGAATATTTAAAGAAAAAAATATAAATAAATTTTTTTCGCAGATTTTCTGCAGATTAAATTGAAGAAAAAATGCAGAATTTTTGCTGTCTTAAAAAATCTGCAGAATATTTAGAGAAAAATATAATAAGAAATTTTTTTGGAGATTTTCTGCAGATTAAATTGAAGAAAAAATGCAGATTTTTTCTGTATTCAAAAAATCTGCAGAATATTTAGAGAAAAATATAATCAAATTTTTTTTGGAGATTTTATGCAGATTAAATTGAAGAAAAAACGCAGATTTTTTGCTGTCTTACAAAAATCTGCTGAATATTTGCAAAAAAATATAATAAGAAAATTTTATGCAGATTAAATTGAAGAAAAAATGCAGGAAAACGAAAAATCTCTTCAAAAAATCTGCAGAATATTTAGAGAAAAATATAGTAAGAAAATTTTCTGCAGATTTTCTGCAGATTAATTTGAAGAAAAAATGCAGATTTTTCTGTCTTCAAAAAATCTGCAGAAATCTTTTAGAAATCTTCAAAAAAATTCTTTTTCTGCAGATTTTCTGCAGATTTTTTTTAGCTGGGAAGGCAATAATATTGTCTATTTTTCCTAAAGTCGTTGAGCTGAAAGTTTCATTCACTGATGGCCGCGACCATACTAACAAATATTTTTTTGTCAGAGTTCGAATCAGCACCTGAAAGGCAAAAATGAACTCTTTAATGCCCAAACCCGGTAGAGTCCGAAATTCATTCTTCACTTCACATTGGGAAAGGAATGATTAATTTCTATCTGATTTCCGGTGTTGTTTCTGAGTGTATGAATTTTTTTCTTTCTTTCCTCAATTTTCTCTTTATAAAATGTCCACGATCGTAGAGACGGAAGGAAAGAATTTCATTGAAGTTGAAAGCTCGACAAACCCGACTGCTCATAGAGGTTTGAGTGGCCGTTAATAGATTTTATTTTAACATTATGAACATGGGCCGAAAAATTCGACGCCGAACAAAAATGGGCGTCGAGAGGAATGACCACTATGCGTAGCCACACTCTTGTGCAATACAGATACTTTAGTTTTACCTAATAATTCCACCGAAAAGTGATCGAAACAATCGATAGAAAAACAAAACATAAATGTTTTCATCCGTCTTGTTGATCTCTTAGCCGACCGACCGAAAACAGTCTACAAAATGTAACATCTGATTCACTTGTCGAATTGTCGGTTATTCTTTCAAATGTAGTGCGAACTACTGGCCGAATGGACGACAACTTAAAAGGATGTCGGTAATTCTGTTGACCTAACCGTTAATCAGTCCTCAAATTCGGACACAAATCGCTTATCTCGACCGTTTATTATATAATAACTTTAATATGGGATTTAAATTACTATATTCCTTGATACCCTGTTCTCAACATCTCCCAAAATCGCAAAGATCTTTGCCGACGAAAGTCTTAATTTCTCGCCGACTGGGGGGGGGGAAATTGCCCCCCCGCTGGCGCCGCTCCTGTCTGCATCCTCTTTTCTCTATTTTCATAATCTTTTCTTTTCAGCTGGTTCGCCTCTGATAGGCCCTCTCTATTTCATTTTCGACATGACTTTGTTCTTTTTGAATTTCTTTGATAATAGAAAAAATTGCAACATGAGAGAGGCCAATTAGTGTTTCCTATCGTCGATGCCATGCTTCAACGTTATTTTGCGTTCTAGGAAAAGAAAATTCTATGTTTTCAAACACGGACCAGACTTCAGGAGGAAAACAAGGAGGGCATCTTTGAGTAAATCCATTCCTTTGACTGTTCCTCCGGGCTTTTCCGTGTACAAAAAGTTTTCTTCAAACCATTTTACAATCGGCTCAGCATCTTTTGGCATTAAACTTTTTAAGGTGTCAAAAGCATCAAGAATTTCTGAAGGGCTTAAAAAAGATAATGCTGGAATGTGTCTAATTAGAAGGCTGAAGTTCTGATCTGAACCACATTTAGCTGACAGACCATTTTTTCCGAATTTGTCTATAAACCGCTCGAGATAAATGGAAAATGACACCCTTAACTTTGTACATTTGGAATAATTGTATTCACAGCATTCATCAAACCTTTTTCAAAATCAGAATAAATTTTGGTTTTAACTAAAAACCAAGAACGTCGGCCCAATCTGCTAACTCTTGAAACAGTTTTTTGTAAAGTTCTTGCGTTTTGGAAGTCATTAATGTATAAACTAATGGCACCAAACAAATATTTGTTACACTACCAACATATAGCGTGGATTGTATAAAGTTGTCTGAAGAGAGTTGGAAATGTTTTGAATGTTCCATCCATTATCCAAAATTTTGCCATATGCAACTGTTTGATATCGTCTTCTGGAGAAAAAAGAAATATTCTTTCATCGCCGTCTTTAATATTTTTAAAAAAAGCCTGTCCACTTAAAGTAAAAGAATATTCAACAGGTAAAATGAAATTTTCTAACCTGTTTGGCTCAACAGGAGTATCCGTGTGTTTTGCTCTATTAATTTGTCGTCTGAGAGTATCGTTATTGGACAAACATGGCTGTATATCTTTAGCTATTGATGATTTGACATTATTGATAATCTGAGCAGGCCGATCATTACATAGCTTCGAAATTTCTTTCATTTCATTTTCAGCTTTAAGAACAAAGTCCTTCTTGCCGCAGCTGCGTGATTATGTGAGGATGGATCAAATTTTCTGATAATATGAGCGCCATTTAACAAAATTGTTACTGCTCTTGAAGTGCATCTTGAATCTTTCCAACCCTTTCGCTCACAAATCCAATAGTGCAAGTCGTCACGGTTTTTATCTTTTATAAATAGAAATCCATCGATATTAGGGTTGGTGAAGTGCGAATAACGTACGAAGCCGCTTTGGATTAGGTCCAAGTTTTTGGTCTTACCTTTTGTTTGTTTTTCTCATCCTTTCTTATTTTTGTTGTTGGGGTAAACAGATAAGCTTATGTGGTTTCTGTGTTTCCCTTTAAAAGCCAAGGTGTATTCCGAGTTTTCCTTGTGTCGACAGACTATGCATCCAATTTAGATCCCACACAGCATCCAAGCATGGCTGATACGTCGAACAGTGTCTACATGAGATGTGGAAAGTCCGTAAGAACTGGTTATGCGTCTAGGAACTCTCCAATATGAGGAGATTAACATTATCATTTTAAATGCCGATAAGTCAAAGAAGATGCCCCAGACCAACCCTTTTCTAGTTCAAGACTTTATCAAGAAATCGACCAACCGTCGTCAGCAAATTGATAATAAGAGATATACCCGTCAGGGTAAAATACAATTAACGACTAAAGACCCAATCTGTGCAGTTCAACTGTTTTCCTTAACAAAATTTATGAATATAGATGTCTCCACAGACTTAATTTGGGAGAACATAAGTGCTCGTTTTTTGGTCGCAGATATACCCACTACAACCCTTAGAGGAACTTGCAAAGGAAATCCAAGATAAAAATGATTGTTTAGTTGTAGAATTCAGGCGCTTTGTGAAACTAAATTCCGGCAAAGTCATTTCCCCAGTCCTAATCACCATTCTTGGTACTACGGTACCAGAAAATATAAAACTCTGGTTTATCAGACAGCGCATCCAACCTTTTGTCGACAGACCTCTTGACTTGACTTGAATTTGTGTTACGGGATTTGAAGCAACAAAGGCTATTATCCCTTACTTCCAATTAGATGCAGTACTAATCATTCCAAGAAAACTGAGCAGGTAGTTCCATAGCAAAGATTAAACCAGTCCTTGACAGTATTAAATCAATCCCAGCGGTAATTCAGAACACGTCGAAATGGAGAGTAAACAATGGATCGGAACCACTTGTTGCCAAATGGATGCAGCTAATCAATGCCGAAGTACTTCAGAGTTTGAACAAAGATGAGAAGATGATTCTTGTTGACAAGAGCATGAGACAAAAGTACATCATAAGTGATGTTTGCAGAAACTATATTTAGTTTTCTCCAGAGTATAACTCTAACAGATGCATATTTTTGGCACCTTAGTTGAATGTGAGAGATGTCATTTATTTCGTTGCATACTCTGCACAAAGGATCGGGGTGGAGGTTGAATCTAGAAAGAAGACCTGGGGTTGTGATAGTTTTGCTAATAATGCGAGCAATTAATCTATCTTGTACTCGGTTACCAGTCCATTTAGAAATGGTTAGAATGTCCGGGATGTTTCCAATCGATAATTGATATTTACTTTTATGGTAGTTTTCTTCAGTTATTTATAATGATTGCTTTTTTAAGGTGGGAAAAGATGTCTTCTGAGGCAATTCAATCTATATAAGGTGAAAAATCTGATACTTGCTTTGCGATAGAGTCTGCCTTTTCATTCCAAGAAACCCCAGAATGTCCAGGAACCCACAAAAGTGCGATTTTTTTATTGAGATTTTTCCGGATATGGATTTTTGCAGCCAGACGCTGTATGACTTTTGGGGAGTGGAAAGATAAGTTTTCCAGAGACGAAAGTGCCGAAAAACTGTCTGAGAGAATTAGAATATCTGTTTCCGGAATAACGAGTTCATCCAATGCTTGGCATATCGCTAAGACTTCAGCAGTAAAACAGAATTTAGAGGGTGAATACGATAGCAAAATTGCTGTAAACAAGAAAAACCCGCAATGGAGGTGTGACAGTGAGATTTAGGACCGTCAGTGGCGATGATAAAATGATTTGAGAAAAATCTTTGGATGCATTCAATGAAATCAGAAGAGATTAATGAAGAAGGAAGTTCTTTGTTTTGAAAATAAAAGTCTTTAAGAAAAATTTCACATATGTTTGGGTTGGAGTGTGGAGAAATGGAAAGAGAAATTATATGGTCTGGAATGCAACTGAGGTTGCGAAAAGTGATTCTGAGAGACTCTGCATCTTTTTCGACCAGTTGTGAGTAAATACTACCAGGGGTATGGAATAATGCAGAAAAGGGTTGAGTCGCGATTTGTTTAATAAAAAATTGCATCGCTAACCGCTTAATTTTTCCAGACAGTATTTCCTGCCCTGCTAGCTTTAGCAAGATAACATTAGGCGTCCAAATTGGAACTCCAAGGGCTATTCTAAGGGCTGTAGTTTGTATGACATTGCAGGCTTTGAGGTGAGTGTCTGAAAATTTGTTAATGATTGGAGAGCTATAGAAAAAAAGGCTAAGGATACTGTTATTAGTAATTGTGATTAAATGTTTGGTTCTAGGACCATTTCTTTTATAACCAAGCATCTTAAGACCATTAATTTTTTTAAACGCTTTATTTCGTAAACTTCTGAGAATACGTCCGTTTTGATTATATTTTGTAAACTGGATTCTAAGGTATTGGATCGATTCACTCCATGGAAGTGGAATACCAGCATAAGTTATTCGCGGAAAGGAGGTGACCTGTTTGTTTGACAATTCAGTTATTGCGTTTTTTTCCGGGCAGATAGTTAATTTCCAATAACAGCACCATTTATAAATAAGTTCCAAAGTAGTCTGAATTTTAGTTTGGATATAGGTTAAAGAGTGGTGGGAGCAATAAACAAAAATATCATCGGCAAAAATAGAACATTCAACATTATTATCCAGAGTTTCGAAAAAGTCATTCATAAAAGTTACATAAAGAATGGGTGAAAGCCCGGATCCTTGTGGTAAGCCTTTAAAACTGGTTTTTGTATTTGAAAGAAAGTTTCGCCATTTAATCTGAAAGACCGTTCCTGTAAGAAGTGGTGCATCCATTTAGTGACTTTAACAGATATACCTAGCTGAAGGCATTTGAGAATGAGATCATCAACATGCACAGAGTCGTAAGCACTTTTAATATCCAGGCTGACAGTAACAAAATTTTTTTAGTTTTTCCGGGCCTCGGAAATCGCTGAATAAATTTCATAAATTGCATTGTGGTTATCTATAAAAGGGAGGAATCCATGTTGGTTTGGGTTGAACTTTTTCTGACTAGTGAGGAAATGGGTTATACGATGCGCTAAAATACGCTCGAAGATTTTACAGAAAACAAGTAAGGCCTATTGGTCTTTATGACGTTAATTTAGTTTTATCTTTATTGGGTTTAGGAACTGGGATAATGATAGTGTGTTTCCAGACTTTGGGAAGAACAGAAAAATCAAGTTGTTGCAACATACCCAGAATTTTTAAAAGGGAGGCATCATCAAGATTTTTCAACCAGATTGATGGAATGTTATCTGCACCTGGAGTGGAGTTCTTTGTCTTACTAATTGCTCTTTTGAGCTCCCAAAATTCTATATTTCTATTCAAAAATTCATTTTCAGTGCTATAATCCAAGGGAATAGGCTCTACTTCATGAGAATAACTTGAAAAATGATTGGCGAATAAGTTGCTCTGCTTAATGGGGTTGGTTACATACCTATTGTTATGGAAGATGATCTCGTATTTTTTAACATTAGGATTTGTATGACTTGATAATTTGTTCAGTATTTTGAAAAACATACGAGGGTTTCGAGAAATTTTACTGATGCTATCCCAGTAATTTTCTTTGGCTTTTTTAAAATGAAATTTAAACTTACTTCTGTATTTCTTATATTTAATCCACTCTGTAATCACAATATTTCTTCTGGTTTTATTCCAGGCAAGTTTTTTTCAGATGACTAAAATTATGACAAGCGGCATTCCACCAAGGCGGATAATCTTTATCAACTAGAATTTTGTTTGATGTATGGGCACTGATGGTTCTTGAAATTTGAACCGTTATCAAATCAATGTTAGGTTGGCTTGTTGTATTAAAAATTTCTATTGATTTTGTAATGATTGGGTTCCAGATTATAGTTTTAATAGAACTAGTTGTGTGCTGAAATTTTGACCAGGAAACTACGATGGGGATATGATCGCTTTCAAAAGTACAGTCAAAAACATAACAATCAATTTCATTATAAATCGAAGCCGAGCACGAAGATAGGTCAATGATCGATGAAGTATGAGGATTAGAAATACGAGTTGGAGCAGAGGTGTTAAGCATGGAAAAATCGGAATTGTTAAGCCAATCAACAAAGCTTTCACTGAGCGATGACTGCGAACTACCTCCCAAAGGGGATGTTGGAGGTTGAAATCTCCAAAAATGAAAGTCGTGTAACATCTGCCCCTGGACTCCAAAATCTGGGCAGACTAACCAAAGAACT
The DNA here is from genome assembly GCA_013235015.1 of Araneus ventricosus. NCBI lineage: Eukaryota > Metazoa > Arthropoda > Arachnida > Araneae > Araneidae > Araneus > Araneus ventricosus. The sequence goes on along the minus strand of BGPR01000028.1, from coordinate 1,067,377 downwards.
TATAAGACATTACATTCTTTGGACTAACCTCCCCGCCCCCTGGCGGACGAGAGAACGAGGGAGAGACGTTGGACTGGGGAGAGAGACGGACGCTGGGTGATGGAAGCGAAATGGCGCCCTGCTATGTTTGAAGTTTTCTATAAAATGTTTCGCTCGGTTTGTTTTAAGTGATATGTGTTAAATGTCGTGTAATGTGTGTCATGTCTTCATGTGAGAATAAAATCCTGAAAAGACACATGGTGAAGTCATACTTCCCTACAACACATCACATCGGTACAGTCGGGACGCTAAGGGAGTCGAGGAAACGTTTAATGGATGCAATGTTGAAACCATGCGGAGCATAAATATTTATGATAATGAAGTTTAGATTGGATTTCTACAGCCAAGACTTCCAGATTGGGATCGTTTTCGATGGAATAAATCACTCTACCAGATATATTTTTGGGAATACCAATGAGTAAACCGCCACCAAGTCTATTGCTTCGATGGGTTCGAAAAAAAATTTTATTAGGGTGAGATAAATTATCGTCTGCTTTAAGAAAGGTTTCCTGGAAGATCCAAAAGTTTGCAGTAGAAAAGGGAGGTTGGTGAAGCTAAATCTTTTTATTATTCAGACATCGACAATTCCACTGCACGAAAGACATGAAAAAAATGAAACTACTTTAAGCACACCTGAAATTTCAAAGATGAAAAATTACAACAACAAAGGGTGAAAAACAATGCATTTGAAAAAGCGCACCAAGACATTAAACTAGAAAGGGTAAAAGGAAGAAAAACAAAGCAGCCAAACCTGATGACTGAAAGACAAAACAAAGGACCACAAAAAAAACACAGCATTAGTTCAAAGACATCTGCTCAACTTCGCTGGGGCCCCCAGCATCCTAAGTAGATAAAGTTCTAGTAATTTGGTTAAATTTGCTCAAAAGTTTCTTCTTACGAGCTGGGGATAAACTCGGGTCAACGGATTGTTCAAAGATTTTGCAATATGCAGTTCATCGATTTTTGAAGTATATCGGCAAATAGTTGCATTTGTCGTTCAAACCTATCGTTTATTGTTTTTAGGAGATTTTCAAATTTTGTGTGTAGAGATTCTTCAATGTTGGAAACAGCTGGCAAGGTTTTGACGGATTCTACATATTTAGCATTTTTCTGCTGAAAGACACGCCTAGCTTCACCTATGGTTATTTGATTATGACACTTTAATTCTAATATCTTCTGTTCTTGTATATAAATAGGACACGATCGGGATTTCGCATTGTGAGATCCGCTGCAGTTGACACATTTTGCCGGTTGTTGACACGGGCCGATGTGATCCCCTCCACAACAGAAGCAAATATTGTTCTTATCGCATGTGCGTGTTCCGTGTGTATACACAAAGCACTTATTGCACTGTCGAGGTCTGTCTACAAGGGGTTGGATGCGTTGTCTGATAAACCAGAGTTTTATAGTTTCTGGTACCTTAGTACCAAGAATGGTAATTAGGACTGGGGAAATGGCTTTGTTGGAATTTAGTTTTACAAAACGTCTCAATTCTACTACTAAACAATCATTTTTTGTCTTGGATTTCCTTTGCAAGTTCCTCTAAGGGGGTTGTAGTGGGAATATCCGTGACCAGAAAACGAGCACTTATGTTTTCCCAAATTACGTCTGTGGAGACATCTATTTCCATAAATTTTGATAATGACAACAGTTGTACTGCACAGATTGGGTCTTTAGTCGTAAATTGGATTTTACCCTGACGGGTGTATCTCATATTATCAATTAGCTGATAACGGTTGATCGATTTCTTGATAAAGTCTTGGACTAGAAAAGGGTTGGTTTGGGGCATCTTCTTTGACTTATCGGCATTTGAAATAATGTTAATCTCCTCATATTGGAGATTTCCTAGACGCATAACCAGTTCATTTACGGACTTCTCACATCTCATGTAGGCACTGTTCGACTTGTCAGCCATGTTTGGATGCTGTATGGGGTGTAAATTAGATGCATAGTCTGCCGAAACTATGGAAAACTCGGAATACACCTTGGTTTTGAAAATGGAAACACAGAAAACAGTTAGGCTTACCTGTTTACTCCAAAAACAAAAATAAGAAAGGATGAGAAAACAACAAACCACCGCCAAAAGGAAAGACCAAAAATTTTGATCTAAACCAGAGCGGCTTCGCTTTCAACTCCCAACCGAAATTCACCACATCAACAATAAACAACAGGTCATATGGCCGACAAGCCTCGTCAGTGCAATAAATGCTTTGTGTATACACACGGAACACGCACATGCGATCAGAACAATATTCGCTTCTGTTGTGGAGGGGATCATATCGGCCCGTGCCAACAACCGCCAAAATGTGTCAATTGCAGCGGATCTCATAATGCGAAATCTCGATCGTGTCCTGTTTACATACAGGAACAGAAGATCTTAGAATTAAAGTGTAATAACCACAGGTGAAGCTAGGTGTATCTTTCAGCAGAAAAATGTTAAATACGCGGAATCCGTCAAAACATTGCCAGCTGTATGCAGCATTGAAGAATCTATTAACGCAAAATTTGAAAATCTCCCAAAAACAGTAAATGTCAGGTTCGAACAACAAATGCAACTATTTGCCGATATGCTTCAAAAATCGATGAACTGCATATTGCAAAATTTTTTCAAAATCCTCGAACAATCCGTTGACCCGAGTTTATCTCCAGCTCGTAAGAAGAAATTTTTGAGCAAACTTAATCAAATCTCTAGCACTTTCTCTACTTGGGATGGTGGGGGTTCCAGCGAAGTTGAGCAGATGTCTTTGAACTAATGCTCTGTTTTTTTTTTTTTTTTTTTTCAGTCCTCAGGTTAGGCTGCTTTTGTTTTTTCCTCTTTTAACCCTTTCTTGTTAAAAGTCTTGGTGCGCTTTTTCAAATGCATTGTTTTTTTCACCTTTTGTTGTCGCTGTAATTTTTCATCTTTGAATTTTCAGGTGTGCTAACAGCAGTTTTTTAATTAAATTTTTTCATGTCTTTCGTGCAGTGGAATTGTCGAAGTCTTCGCAATAAAAAGATCTGGCTTCACCAACCTCCCTTTTCTACTGCAGACTTTTGGATCTTCCAGGAAACCTTTTTTAAAGAAGACGATAATTTGTCCCACCCTAATAAAATTTTCTTTCGAACTCATCGAAGCAACAGACTTGGTGGCGGTTTACTCATTGGTATTCCCAAAAATATATCTGGAAGAGTGAATTATTCCATCGAAAATGACCCCAATCTGGAAGTCTTGGCTGAAGAAATCCAATCTAAAAATCTAAATTTCATCATCATACACATTTATGAACCACATGGTTTCAACATTGTATTCATTAAACGTTTCCTCTACTCCCTTAACGTCCCGACTTTTATTTTTGGAGATTTCAACCTCCATCATCCTTTTTTTGGGGGAAATTCTCAGTCATCGCTCAGCGAAAATTTTGTTGATTGGCTTAACAATTCAGATTTTTCCATGCTTAACACCTCTGCTCCAACTCACATTTCTAATCCTCACACCTCATCGATCATTGACCTTACTTTGTGCTCGGCTTCGATTTATAATGAAATTTACGAATGAAAACTTTATTTTGTAATTAAATGTTACGTTTTTGACTGTACTTTTGAAAGCGATCATATCCCCATCGTAATTTCCTGGTCAAAATTTCAGAACACAACCCATTCTATTAAAACTATTAACTGGAAACCAATCATTACAAAATCAATAAAAATTTTTAATACAACTAGCCAACCTAATATTGATCTGATAACAGAACAAATTTCTCGAACCATCAGTGCTCATACATCAAACAAAATTCTAGTTGATAAAGATTATCCACCCTGGTGGAATGCCGCTTGTCATAATTTTAGTCATCTGAAAAAACTTGCCTGGAATAAAGCCAGAAGAAATATTGCGATTACAGAGTGGATTAAATATAAGAAATACAGAAGTAAGTTTAAATTTCATTTTAAAAAAGCCAAAGAAAATTACTGGGATAGCATCAGTAAAATTTCTCGAAACCCTCGTATGTTTTTCAAAATACTGAACAAATTATCAAGTCATACAAATCCTAATGTTAAAAAATACGAGATCATCTTCCATAACAATAGGTATGTAACCAACCCCATTAAGCAGAGCAACTTATTCGCCAATCATTTTTCAAGTTATTCTCATGAAGTAGAGCCTATTCCCTTGGATTATAGCACTGAAAATGAATTTTTGAATAGAAATATAGAATTTTGGGAGCTCAAAAGAGCAATTAGTAAGACAAAGAACTCCACTCCAGGTGCAGATAACATTCCATCAATCTGGTTGAAAAATCTTGATGATGCCTCCCTTTTAAAAATTCTGGGTATGTTGCAACAACTTGATTTTTCTGTTCTTCCCAAAGTCTGGAAACACACTATCATTATCCCAGTTCCTAAACCCAATAAAGATAAAACTAAATTAACGTCATAAAGACCAATAGGCCTTACTTGTTTTCTGTAAAATCTTCGAGCGTATTTTAGCGCATCGTATAACCCATTTCCTCACTAGTCAGAAAAAGTTCAACCCAAACCAACATGGATTCCTCCCTTTTATAGATAACCACAATGCAATTTATGAAATTTATTCAGCGATTTCCGAGGCCCGGAAAAACTAAAAAAATTTTGTTGCTGTCAGCCTGGATATCAAAAGTGCTTACGACTCTGTGCATGTTGATGATCTCATTCTCAAATGCCTTCAGCTAGGTATATCTGGTAAAGTTACTAAATGGATGCACCACTTCTTACAGGAACGGTCTTTCCAGATTAAATGGCGAAACTCCTTTTCAAATACAAAAACTAGTTTTAAAGGCTTACCACAAGGATCCATGCTTTCACTCATTCTTTATGTAACTTTTATGAATGACTTTTTCGAAACTCTGGATAATAATGTTGAATGTTCTATTTTTGCCGATGATATTTTTGTTTATTGCTCCCACCACTCTTTAACCTATATCCAAACTAAAATTCAGACTACTTTGGAACTTATTTATAAATGGTGCTGTTATTGGAAATTAACTATCTGCCCGGAAAAAAGCGCAATAATTGAATTATCAAACAAACAGGTCACCTCCTTTCCGCGTATAACTTATGCTGGTATTCCACTTCCATGGAGTGAATCGATCCAATACCTTGGAATCCAGTTTACAAAATATAATCAAAACGGACGTATTCTCAGAAGTTTACGAAATAAAGCGCTTAAAAAAATTAATGGTCTTAAGACACTTGGTTATAAATGAAATAGTCCTAGAACCAAACTTTTAATCAAAATTACTTATAACAGTATCCTTAGCCTTTTTTTCTATAGTTCTCCAATCATTAACAAATTTTCAAAAACACACCACAAATCCTGCAATGTCATACAAACTACATCCCTTAGAATAGCCCTCGGAGTTCCAATTTGGACTCCTAATATTATCTTGCTAAAGCTAGCAGGGCAGGAAATACTGTCAGGAAAAATCAAGCGGCTAGCGATACAATTTTTTATTAAACAAATCGCGACTCAAACCCTTTTATGCATTATTCCATACACCTGATAGAATTAACTCGCAACTGGTCGAAAAAGATGCAGAGTCTCTCAGAAGCACCTTTCGCAACCTCAATTGCATTCCAGACCATATAATATCTCTTCCCATTTTTCCACACTTCCACCCAAACGTATGTGAAATTTTTCTTAAAGACTTTTTATTTTCAAAACAAAGAACTTCCTTTTTCAATAATCTCCTCTTGTTCCATTGAATGTATCCAAAGCTCTTTCCCAAATCATTTTATCATCGCCACTGACGGTTCTAAATCTCACTGTTACACCTCCATTGGGGTTTTTTCTTGTTTACAGCAATTTTGTTATCGTATTCCACCCTCTAAATTCTGTTTTTACTGCTGAAGTCTTCGCGATATGCCAAGCATTGGATGAACTCGTTGTTCCGGAAAAAGATATTTTAATCCTTTCAGACAGTTATTCGGCTGTTTCGTCACTGAAAAACATATCTTTCCATTCCCCAAAAGTCATACAGCGCCTGGCTGCAAAAATCCATTTCCGGAAAAATCTCAATAAAAAAATTGCACTTTTGTGGGTTCCTGGTCATTCTGGGGTCTCTTGAAATGAAAAGGCAGATTCTATTGCAAAGCAAGTATCAGATTCTTCACCCTATATTGATTGGATTGCCTCAGAAGACATTCTTTCCCACCTTAAAAAGCAATCATTCCAAATAACTGAAGAAAACTACCATAAAAGTAAATCTCAATTATTGATTGGAAACATCCCGGACATTCTATCCATTTCTAAATGGACTGGTAACCGAGTACAAAAGATAGATTAATTGCTCGCATTATTAGCAAAACTATTACAACCCCAGGTCTACTTTATAGATTCAACCTCCATCCCGATCCTTTGTGCAGAATATGCAACGAAATAAATGACGTTTCTCACATTCTACTAAAATGCCAAAAATATGCATCTGTTAGAGTTATACTCTGGACAAAATTAAATATAGCTTCTGCAAACATCACTTATGATGTACTTTTGTCTCATGTTTTAGCCAACAAGAATCATCTTCGTTCAAACTCTGAAGTACTTCGACATAGATTAGCTGCATCCATTTGGCAACTAGTGTTTCGGATCCATTGTTTTTCTCCGTTTTGGCGTTATTTGACTTACCGCTTGGATTGATTTAATACTGTCAAGGACTGTTTTAACCTTTCCTATGGACCTACCTGCTCAGGTTTTTTTGGAACGATTAGCACTGCATCTAATTGGAAGTAAGGGAAAATAGCCCTTGTTGCTTCAAATCCCGTAACACAAATTCAAGTTCATCAATATTAATTTTGGGCTGCCCTTTTGTAGAACTTACAATCTCTGCAATTTTTCCAATAGAATTTCCACTATTCGAATTACAAGATATTACAGACCAATGGCGTCACCTTCCAACATGAGAGCTGCAAAATAAATGAATTCTTTTCGAGTTTTAAAGTGTCACCTTGACCTTGTAACCTCTATGTCTTGTCCACGTACGATTCAGGACCCATCCATTTCTTTCATTTTAGGGGGTGTGGAAAATATTTGTATAAAGAGGGTGCTGCATCGCTTTAAGGATTGAGAAATTATTTTTATTTTTAGACGACTTGTGTGGCAGGCATGGTACAGTAAAGATGAACGGAAAGCCAAAAGCTTATATCTCCGTATTTTAAAGATATAAATAATGTATAATAAACAGTTTAATCAAGAAATGGATATTTATGCACCTATCACTGAATCATATGCAAAATTTGGTGCATACTGGCCGTGAAGGAAAATTGATTTAAATACGAAATATACGTGAAACGGAACTGAATTATATTTCATTCGGAAATCTTGTGACGAAAAATGAAAATCTGCTGGAATAGTGAGCCATTGGATATCAGCATTGTTGCACTGAAAAGAAATGGAAATGAAATAGAATAAATTGTTCGCGTTTTTTTTTTTTTTTTTTCCGAAGCTGTTCTTAATATTTCTAATACTTTTATTTAACACTGTTCTGAAATGCAAACTTGTTACTTTGACATGTTTCCAAAAACATTTTTATTCTTAAGGCTGTAAAAAAAACATACCAAAAGTTTTTAGAATAATGAGAAGAAAAAAAACCAGACAATCGAAATAAATTTATTTATTAAATTGAGTTCAGTTCACGCAATATGGGTCATTTCAAATAAAAAAATGGAAGAAAAATATTCAAATACAGCGTGATTCTTGAGGAATAAATTTAAACTTATGTATAATATATGCTTTGTCTTTAAGATACATCACACTTTTGTTATATTAACTCATAATGCTTTCTTTAAGTCTTCAAAGTTTTTGAGATCTAGTCATATTGGGGAGTCAATAAAATTTACCTATAAGGCAATTTTAAATTATTCTTTTTTATAGTAATAATCAATTTTCATAATAGAGAAAGGATAAAAACATTTTTTTTTTAAGAAAATTAATTTTTGATGTTATGATGAATATGTTAAGTCTGTTCTCAAATCCTTGCTGATAGAAACAAAATTTTCACACACACTTTTGAATCCGTTTTGAGTTTATTTAATAATGCATAAAAGTTATTCCGATTTGGACAGAGATCTCAAAAGGTAACTTCGAAAAGACGAAAGGTGACTGTCGTGGCAAAGTCTTTAAGTGGAGGATTGCAAGTTTTGAAACTATTCAACCAAAGATCCTCTATATGCATGGGCCCAGAGCATGTTATATCTTACAGGATAAAATGTCCTCCAGGTGGGTGAGGCATGGAAGTTTGGAAGAAGGGGCTGGCTCAGATGCCATCTTTGCCATTTGACCACAGTTCAAAATGACTAGATCTGTAACAAAATAACCCTTATGTAGCATTAAAAAATGGAACATTAGTCTAACTAAACCCAACTTGAACAATCAAAGGATTATATAAATAAAAGGAGATCAATAATGAAGAGAATAAAAAATTAATTGATATGAACGAATCAAATCTGAAGCTCTAAATCAGTAGTTCCCAACCTTTATTTCCTCCCGTAGCCCCTTGAGTAGTCTTTTTATTTTTGAGTACCTTTTATTGTTACCCCCCCCCACACACCAACCTACCCTTTACACAGAGTTTTCATTAATAATATTCTGAGGTTAACTGAAGAGTTGAATTAACTTAATAACAATTTGTAGGATTTATTTTTGGTTTTTCATTATATTCCATTCTTTATAATAGTATTCACAAATGAAAACAGCAAATAATTTTTTATTAACTTATGAAAGGTAATAACTCATTGTGATTATTAATTATTCAAATGAAAGAGAATTTCAATACAATCCTTGAGCTTGTTTCATAGAGACGAGTTTTATAAATTAGGTTCGAATGAAGATATAGTCTCATGTCTGCAGCTGTATCACACTTACTGGAGTATTTTATATTAATATAAACATAAGACTATTATTTTCTTTCCATAAGTTCTGTGCTCGTGAAAGGTATTAAACTTTTTATTATTTTAACACTCAATTTTTGTGACTTGTCTTGCACAGCTGCGAAATTCTGTAACTTTTTTTAAAAAAATTTTAATGCCAAGGAGCAAGCATGCTATAAACCACGAAGAATTAACAATAAAATGTCTAAGCAAAATAGAAGTTCAAGTTGAATATCAAGGGTGATGCTAGAAAGTTAAAAGAAATTGAATCAGTAAATAATGTGATAGTCTGACTGTGAGCAATTTTTGATTTTTTTTAAATTGGAAAATTATTATATTGATTGGAATCATGAATTTTTGAACAGCTGACAAAATTCTACAATTGCATCTATTATTTTGAGTGAAATTTTGATGTGTGACATTAATTGTTTATATAACAGTTATTCAAAGCATGCATATATTTTTGGGAAACCCTGTATTGGTGTAGATCGGTTCAAATGTGTCACTATTTATTTTGCGAATAAAAGTCTTTGTCATTTTAATTTGGCACTGTCAAGAAGCCACCATTTTTTAATTTCTGCTGTAAAGAAGATGAATTATGGTATTTTTACTCCATACCTACAGTATAAAGCTTGGACAGATTGTTCCTTAGCTGTTTCTGCCTCAGATGATGGCTGCAGCACTGGTTTATTATATTTAATTTTTAAATTTCAAGTAGAATAGATGAAAGCCTTGTTAATTTAAAATTTTACTAAATAAATGTTATACATATTGGCCTATTTTTTCGATATCAAGTTAGAGCTTTTAAGGAAGTAATGAGTGTATGTAAATGCAATAGTGAACAAAATGAAACACTATTTTTTTGCATGAAAAAAATAAATTCTGCAGAATTCTGGGAATTAAAATAAAAGGAAAACTCATATGGAGTACTTTACAGTGTATGATAACTATTCAGATTAAATCAACAATAAATCAAAATCTACACTACAATAAATTAATTACGATTTAAGCTTGATAATGATCATATGGTTAAAAGAAATCTTAAGACACACAGATAACCCCGAGTTGGTTAGAAAAATGCGAAATTTTGCAACTTAGATTCAAGTAGGAGATAAATCAGGATAATATATAAAATACAAAATGGCTACACTTTCCAAATATGAACTAAAATAAATGAGTTTATTATCAAGTTAAATTAAGTGGCATCAACAAAGTTGAGGTATTTTTCATGTACAAAAAAGAAAATACGTATATCTCATTTGATTTATTTTGAAATCAAAAAATTACAGAAATAATATAACTATATAGCATAAGATATAACAAATTAAGTTTCAGAAAAAGAAATACTTTGCAGAAGCTTCCACTATATTATCTACTTACAGAATACAGTTTGGAGGTGATCTCCACATCAACTGGAATAACATTTCTATGTATACGGGAAGAAAAAACGAGTTCACATAAAGACGAACATTTTAACTACTTTGAATTTGTTTGAAGTGCGTAAGAAACAAATGCTAAGCACAATTAAGGAGATAAAAATCAACATATAGATATCAAATTATTCTTTAAAGTATGTGTTCTCCAACATTTATGGTAAAGAAAGCTTATCATACGTATTCACAATATATAAATCCCATCATCAATCTTTATTTACACATACTAATACAAAACTATGTCCAATGTGCATAACATCGACAATGTTTTGAAATATAAACTGTTTCACAGAAATACAGATCAGTCATTGGTTGATATAGTATAGATGAACACATTATATATAAAAAAATGTGAGAGAAACTGGATATGATAACTAAAACATTTATTACAATGGCATTTGAAGATACTTATGTCACTTGATTAGCACAAAACCCACTTTTTTGAGGTAGGTGGGACGGTGACGAGACAAGCTGCAGAAGCATTTGCCCAATTCACTCCAGTGCTAAGTAAATTTATAAAAGCTCAAATTATGTTTTCATCAATGCCTCTTCAACTGAGCATAGGAAAAGAAAATTTGTTACATTGGGCAAAATGTTCATGTGAAATAATTACGCCTATGAACAAATCTTCTCAAGACAAATGGAAAGAGTGTTGGCCTTCACTAACAGCAACTTGAAGTTTTTCTCTCATTATTTCAATAGTTGAATAATCGGGAAGTTTCAAGTAATTTACACACGTCATCACTGATGGCAGATAACTGTCTGGGTCTTCATTTCCATCCAAAGTTTTACGAACAATTGTAAGAGGCGGTGATAAGGACTTTAGACCTATAACAGTAACAATAATAAAATGCTTATAAATAAATAGAATTTGTTCAACTTTTTGCTTAAATAAAGTTATAAATAGTAAAACTTCATATACAAGGTACTTACTGATTTTTAAAATTACAAATTAAGGAGTATTTAAGGAGTTTTCAAGGAGTATTTTCAACATTTTCAAGGAGACAATATTTACACATGAAAAAGGGTTCCATTTTTAAAGTACACAAAAATTATATTAGAGTATTTAAAAAACATTGCTAATAATTAAAATCTAAAATGCTAATAATTAATCTGAAATAAATGTGGTTATATTTATTTCTTTTATAAGTTTTTACTAAGCTGAATTAACCAAGAATGCCATATTAAATCTATTTATATGAAGATAGAGTGGTGCTGCTTAGACACCTTATGTAGTGCACAGTGATCCAGTATTTAAAATGTAGAGGTGTAAACCGAGACATGGATTTAGATATTAGAAACTGTTTTTTGGCATCTTCATTGCTTATAAAATAGTATATAAAGAAAATAAAATTAACAAAATTTCTTGATTATTAAAAACTAATTTACATAAAACTGATTGATAGTATCTATTTTCCTTCAACTCCACAATCACAATATATGTCCTTTACAACAAACCATACGTTACAATGTAAAGAAACACAGATAATTTTTCGAAATAATCCAAGAGAAATAACATTCTCAATTTGCACCATTCTATTGTTTTGGTTATTACTGACTGGCACTTAAAACCAATTATTAAATTTTGGATACTGCTAGAAGATGAACATCAAATCACGGAAAGAGCAACGCAAATTACTGGGTAATTGATACAGCGGCAGTTTAGAATCCTTTTTATCGGTGAAACGTAGTACACATTTAATAAAAGAAATGTTAAAAATTGAAAAATCAAGGAATTTATAAGGAGCAAAACCTAAATTCAAGGAGTTTCCATAGTGCTTGAAAATCATTTTCAAGGAGCTTTTAAGGAGTTTTCAAGCAGCATACGAACCCTGATATATACAACTATCTGATCATTCCACTGATAGTGATGAATCAATATAATTATGAAATTTTGTATAATCAAAAATTTCTATTTGAATTTGTATTAAATAATGTTTACTTTAAATAACTTCCTATCGAACTGTATATTATCTTACTTTTACTATAAGATGTGTTTCACACACACATGAATGATTTGTTTCCACTCTATTGTACTACAAGGGAAAAAAACTTTATGGAGTTGTTAATAAATTTGGGTTCAAGACCAAAGAGTACATTAGAGAGCATTGTCACAGAGTTTACCAAACCTTAACAGTATTTTTTATTATTTACAAAAATTCTACAAAATAGTGTGGTTTTCTTAGCATGTGATGCTGAAGGCAGGGAAATTGGGAACGGTTACTACACAGCACACTGGTGAGGCCCTAGCGAACTGAAAAGCAAGTCCTTTGGTTAAGACACTCTAGAGGAAGATATCAATGTTATTTGGTAAGGTTTGTTACGTTTAATTGCAACCGTGGTCAGAAAAGTGAAATGTCAATTTTCTTAAGTTTCATATTTCATTCTCTACGCCAGTTATATACAAGCTAAGTTATTTATTTCTCAGATCTGTAGGATATAACAATTACGAGGAAACTTCAGTTTTCGTTTTTGAATTTCATCTTGACAGGGTTCCCACTCTTTTTTCAAAACAAAAATTAAGGACTTTTTAAGAAAAAAATTAAGGACCTTAAAAATATTATATTAATTATTTATCAAATATACATATACACACAGTTACTGTATGGGAAAAAAAGCCAATCCTTATCTTTCTCAAAAAACACGATTTCACCATATTGCAAGAAGTACTGATATGATTGTATTTATTATAGTACTGTTTAGTTTTTAGTACAATTATGTAGCTTCAAAAAATGTTACTGCTCCTTAAAAATCCACAATTACTTAAAAGTTAATAAATCATTTTCCTGAATAACGAAAATTTTCGCTTCATCAACAATGTAGGTAAATGAATATTATTTGTGAATGTAAACTCTATCAACAAGCAAAGAATAGGGTCAGGTGGGGTAAAGTGGTCATACATCAAATAGAATGCTATAAGTTTGTAATGAATATTGGTATGAATGTAATTTTTTTTATTTTAGCTTTGAATAGTTAAGAACTAAGTTTACCACTCAAAATTATACTAATTGCAACACTTTAATAGGAGAAAACACCCATTTTGTTTGTTTATGTAGCAGTTTGAAGTTGGAATACCTAATTTAACTTCTCTCCTACATTTTGTTTAATTAAGTTTTCATTAGATTGACTCTGCAGAAAGCTTCATATAGATCTTAAGAATACTTCCTCATTAACAGATAAGCTGAATTGATTACAGATATTATTTTATAGTAATTGAAGTACGATGGGGTAAAGTGGTCATAGGGATAGGCTTAACATGCATCATTGTTTTAAAATTTCTTAAGCTTAATTTATTAGACAGGTGTTAATTAAATATTAATTTAAGATATATTACAAATTATAATTTAAGATTTGAAACTGGATAACCCCAATTTTTGTATCAAAAGCATCACATAACGGATATAAGAAATCAGTCAATTGCAAAAAAGGATGTACTTTTTAGTGCATCAGCAAATGATATCATGCTACCTTTTATTTTTTTACAAAGGATCTCATTTATATGGGCAATAGACTAAAGATAGTGCTAAAATAGACTAAAGGTATGGTTTCAAAGACTTAGCTTTATCCAATTCTCTTTAGAATTGAAAAAACCTTTTTTTTTAAAATTAATATTTATGATGGGCACGGAAGTTACATGACTTATGGAACAGTAAAAAAGACTATGCGTAATTGCACTATAATTTTTGTATAATTGCACTCTAAAAGATTTGACATGAGCTGTACTTAAACTCTATAACCAACTGTTTCATACATAAAGTGGCAATATAGAATTCAGGAGAAAAAAAAAAGTTCAAAAACAATAATGAAGGTTTGACAAGAAATTAGTAATAAAACAACTACAAAAAGAAAGAGATGCAAGAAAACAGTTAAAAAACATGCAAAGAAAAACTTGATAAAAAGCAGAAAATGTCTTATTCAGTCAAGTGAATCCACAATTGCAGATAGTCAATTATCACAGTATTTCTGTGAGATGTTGGCAAAATATGAAGGGGGGATCAATCAAAGAGCTTATTGGACAGGTTTTTAATAAAATAGGAAATTTTCTGTCAATAAAGTATTTAAAACTTCAGACTATTGCACCATTCCTGAAAATCATAACATTGTTGGAAATGAAGAGACAGATATCCTTAAAATTCTTGATGAGCCAACTCTTAATCATAGGTTATTAAAAATGTATAATTTGATCAAATAAACTGATTCTCTTTTAAAGTTGAAATTATATTGAGTTTTGTTAAATATTTAAAAAAAACCCTTTGCTTACTTATATTAGGTTTTTATGATTATTTTTAATTATGACCACTTTACCCCACCCCATGGGGTAAAATGGTCATAAAAACATGACAAATAGAAATTGTCATAAAATTGTTAAAATCAATGATTTTTTCCCCCCAAATTTTAATGCAATGTGTTCTTCACTAATGGAATGTAAAATAACAACCAAAAAATGTTAAGTATTTTAACGAATTCGTATATTTATAATCCACCTAAGTTAAAAAATGTGGATTTTATGACCACTTTACCTCACCTGCCCCTACGCATTACGAAAGAAATTCAAATCACATCAATTTATTCTACTTAAAATTAACAGTTGAAAATACTGACACAAAAAGTATTAACAGGTAACAACAATAATTAAAAATACTAATATATAGAACTGAAGCTTTTTTTTAAATTTTTTCCAAGACGGACACCAATAAAAAAAAAATGCTGTGTTCCTATGTCAAGTGCTATATGATAAGATTAACTTAAGCACAATTAATACATAAATAAATAATATAACAAATTTACCCTGAAACATAAACTACGCAATACAATAAACCTCTGTCTCTAGCAGCAGCTAAAAGTTACCAATACGCAAGAAAACTTTCAACAACAGCAAAAACTTCACTGAATACATTTTACCATGGGGGAAAACAAGACTGAAGAAACCAAAATTAAGTATTCAAGAAATAACTCTAATCAACACTAGAAATCTTCAAGAACAACCGTGCTTAACACAACTGTCTTAAATACTTACCAAGAGCTCCAAATTTCACAGCAGTATCACAAAACTATTTAAAAATATGATTTTGCTATATTTCACATTTTCAGTTGTTTCATTACTATAAAAATTTATTATAAAGAAAATATATGTATACAATAATTATAACTACTCAGCTGAACTTGATCAACCAAACTAAAACTAAGTTTGCCGTGAAGTAAATTGATGGCTTTTAGAACAATATTAACTCAGTTTTAAAAGTAGAATGTTTTTCAACATAATTGCAGTAATTTTTTGAGCAACCAGAATAAATTTTGTCAAGATAGGGTTACACACATATATTGAAATATCATACACATTTATTTAATTCCTCACATTTTTTAGAAATATTTTCCTCTATGGATTTAAGCTCAAAACTTTTTTCTGTAACTTCTTTTCTTAGGGCATTTGATTTGAGAAAGAGTGAAATGTGTTTTTTTCTCCCCTTCATCAGCAAGAACATCAAAAGATTGACGCATATTTTTCACATCCTCTTCCAAGCATTCACGATCACACATGGGTTTAACGTTTATACTTGGGTGTTGGGTGAAGGGAGGGGGGCAGTGGCACCTACCCCTCGGCTGTGGCTACAGCAGTCAACCAATCCAGTTGCGAGTTCTGGTCAAACTTTGACCCCTGCATCTTCCCTGCTCCCCTCTCATAGCTTCCACGTCTGCTGCGAAACACTAGTATGGAATTTCTGGTCGAACAATAAGGATGCTCTCTTCCCGCGTGCCTGCAGCCCCACCCCCACCCATTCTCTTCTCTCAGAATGCTCTAGCCTTGACGCAGGCGCTTCGCATTGTAGGCGAAAGGAAGACAAAATTAAAAAATTTTTTAGTCTTAAAAATTTTTTTGAAGACTAAATTGTTTGAATCAACTAGCGATAGCGGAAATTAAGGACTTTTAAGGACCTTGAACCAAAATTAAGTACTTTTAAGGGCCCTTAATTTTCAAAATAAAAATTAAGGAGTTTTTAAGGACCGTGGGAACCCTGCTTGAGGAACAGGTTTGTTTTTTTAATTACCCCTGAAAATTTTCACTGCGGAGTAATTGGGAACAAGTTTCTAATGTTACTTAAACCTGTATTTTTATGTAATTAGAATAATTTAATATTTGATGGTAGCAATTTTAAATATAAAAATGTGGTTATGTTCTCTCTCATCAGTAACATTCACTGTTTTATGACAAATTAACAACTAGCATTTTAAAACATTTTACCATGTGATCTACTCACATATTACTTTTTACATCTGAAAGTTGTTTATTAATAATTGCATGAAGCCGTTTGATTTCAAATATGGAGGAAAAAAGGAAACATGACTGATGAAGAACAGGAAAGAAGGAAACATGATACTGATGAACGAATCTGAAGATGAGAATTCTTCAGATTCCTCCTTTGGCTCTTTTCAATAAGAAACAGAAACTGTGGAGATAAGAGGAAGTATTGAAAAATCATCCACGGTTGATTTTTTAACAAATGTTTGTTTTGATCGATAACGTTGGAGGTTCTAGAATGACGGCGCATTATTTGTTCGTCAGCAGGATTCAAGACGTTGACGATGGTGAATATATGACATGACAGGTTTGAGAACCACCCGTTTGCCATTTCTGAGAATCAGTTAAAAGCTATACTCCCAGATCGTATCTTTGAAGTAGATTATAGAAAAGAATTATTTGGTTTACAGCTAGTGTAAATGTTAAAGAAAAATTAGTAGAATAGTGAATAAAACATTTAATTTCAAGTGGAAAATCTACTTTCTAATACTTATTTGAACTATTTGCTTCTACTAATTTCTATGTGTGATTTTTAAGTCTTGTCTATTTTCTCCTATTGGGACATAATGTTCAATTACTTCAGCTTCTATAAAGATTCATTTTCCAATTTTTCCAGGCAAAACTTAAATTAGAATGATTATAAATTACACCAAATTGAAAGTAGTAAATGTTGGTAATAGTTTATATGCTATATTCCACGAAATAAAAGATATTTATGCAGAAAAGCTTTTGAAAAATAGTATTTTGTGATAAATGGAAAAATGAGGCTAAATGCATTTTGAGGCAATATTCAGCAGTTTCTAATCATTTCAAATATGTTCTCTTCAAATCAATTTGTTACTGTGATCAGAAGCCGAAATAAGTGTTCTCAATTACCCCATTTCTGGGGTAATTAACACTCTTAAAAGTGAGGTTGATTAATTAATAAATAATTTTTGAAAGGAGGCATTGTTTAACGAACCCTGCAGAATATGTTTACGCATTCACAAAAAATATAGACTTCTTCTCCATCAAATAATATCCTTTTAAAGAGAAAAAAATGACAGAGTCTGCAAAATTCGTCCTTAATTAGGGTTCCTACTCTTATCCTGCACAAAAATTTAAGTCTTTTTAAGGCTACTCTCACTTTTTTGAAGGCAGTTCGAATTAAATGACTTTTTGTACTATTAACAATTAATTTAACTAGATTGTTACAAAAATAGTTAAACACGAAATTTCCATCTAAGATTACAATAACATTTTGAGAATTTGTTGATTCTGAATAATGTTTGAAAACTGAAGAGCACAATAATTTCCCTTTATAATCAATATGCATATGGGAATGAATGCTTTTCAATTAGAATTCAGTTAAAAAGTAAATTATAACTAGTAATGTGTACAATTATTAATTTCATATTTTAATATAATATATGCCGCTTTTTAAAAATTTACACTTTTTTTCAGGAATTGGAAATCTTATATAAAAAAAAATGCACCAGGTACAGAAAACATCATTGCAAGGGGGAAAAAAAAATCAAGGTTCTTTTAACGTGGAACCTTGTTAATTACCCCAACTGACCTTAAATGTCTTCATTGGTATAATTGATCTTCTAAACTGCAATTTGTTCACTTATACTGTGTTCATATTTGATCAAGTCAATGTGACCTGTTTTCATGTTTTGAAAATAAAAACATGTTCATCCATTTTAAATCAGTCTCCGGCTTTGTTCAAATTAATTTTTCACCAATCACAAACAGAACAACACTTTATAACTAGTTTATTTCAAAGCTTCATTGCTTTCTTTTCAATAAATATATTAAGATTTTGATAAACCTTTGGTATCGTAACTTGTTGCATAAAATTATCAGTAGAATAAGTTTACGAAATCTCTTTTGTTGAATCAATCAGTTTATTGCATTACATTTGAAAGAGATTTGAAACTGCTTATTGAATGCAACATAAATAAAGACAGAAGAATTATGAAAAAGGGTATTAGTGTTACATAAAAATGACATTATTAACAGCACTTAGTTGCTTCATTTCTTTCTGAATATTAAGAGAATTCCTTTTTAACAGCTGATTCAATTCTAAACTGGTTCTGATAAACTTGAATTAACAGAATGTGACATTTGAATTGTCCTAGAGTAATTTCAACTGAACAGCAAGAATGCAAAAAAGAAACAAACTTCTACAACAGCATAGTTCTTTTTTCTGAAATAAATTTAAGAAATACCCAGCTTAATTATAAATTAGTACTTGCATTAAAATACAGAATAAAATTATAAACTATTCACCTCCAACAGGTAGTCTTGGAGATCCAGTTGCAAACTGGAGAAACTGTCTTTGTTGCTCTTGATTATAACTGCTCAAAATTTCAAAGAGGAATTTGATAGCCCTACTATCATGTGTATAACCGTGATCTGGTCGACAACACTCTATAAGGCTTTTCATATCCCACTGACTATGACCACTACCACAAAACAAATATTCGAGCTGTAAAGCAAAAAGAAGAAATTATCATTCAGAATTAGTGCAATTAATCCACATAAAAAATAATTCAGTCAAAAATTTTATCATAAACTGATTTCAATCTCAATGCACCAAGCTTTATACAGTCAAAAAGTATTTAATTAAAAATCATAATTTCAGAGCTAATTTTCATGGCAAAGAACTATAATTTATTCCAAATACCTTTACTAGTAAAAAAATACAAGCAGGGGCAGCTCGTGCATAGGGACTGTGGTTCTTGCAGCACCCCCAACTTTTTTCATTGTGTAAATTTAATCAATTTATTTTATTTCGTATTTAATATATCAACAATCTAATACAATTTTACATTAAACGATTTTAACTGTCAAATGAAATGCAAGGAGAAACTGACGCAGGAAACTAAATTCACTATCTTATTTTTCATCCTTATCCAAAAAAGAAGCGCAAAGGAAAAAGTAACTACCGAAACAAGAACTATGGATAGAATAAATTAATCCTGTTACTACATACCACATCATAACTTGAACTCAGCTTTTTAACATTACAAAAAGACACACAATATGAATCGGGATATGTTACATGTAGTTGTTTTGATTTCAATGAATAAAATTTATTTTTATCATCATTCAAGAATTAAGGTTAACGTTTTTGATCTTTCGTTGAAAATAAAACAAGAATGGATCTTATTTTTAAGTAATTTTTAATGGTACTAATAAATAATATTTGTTTATGCTTCTTTTTATATTGCTTATACCATAACATTTTTTCTTGTTAATTAATGAGATTTTTTTTTTTTTAAATTTCTGTACTATACGGTCATATTAATGTTCAACTGCAGCTATATTAATTTTTATAAAGGTAATAAGGAATACTAGAAACAGAACTGAAAAACAAATTTCAATCTTAAATTTTTTCTTAAAATTAATTTGTTAAAACACTTACCTATTTGAAGAAAATATGTTATAAGTTTATTCATTAAATCTTAAATTACTCAAAATTAATGAAAAAAGCCAAAAAATGTAAGTGGTACAAACATGCATTAATGTGTAGTGAAGGATTAAACGTTACAGCACCCCCAAAATTACATAACACGAGTCACCACTGAGCACAAGGTTCATAAAAGATCACATAATTTAAGATTTCTATTCTTTTAACACATAATCTTTTAGCTTTAAAAAAAATAAATAAAACAATGTCTGTACTAATTTGTTTTCAGCTTCAATACATCTTAAGAGAAATGTTTTACTTATAATATAAAAAGAGACAATGAATGAAGATTCTAGATACTTAAATGTCATTTGAAACACCATTCTTTCTGGATGGAAAAAGGAGAATGAAAAAACATTTGCGACATGAGCCTGTAAAGGCTCTGTCATAACTGCTGTTTAAGAATGGAAGAAGTTGCTGCAATGCATATTTATTTGAAAAGAAATGTTTATAAACATACTAAGAAAACAGCCAAAGGTAAATAGAATTAAAATACTGACTGACTTTCATGATTTATTAGAATAAAAAGGATTTAAATGTTGATTGTGAATATAAATTAATCAACAAATCTTTAAGAATGTACTGTATATGTGTGTATAAGCATTCTATCACATGAACTTTACTTTGTCATACAAAATGAATTATGTAAGATTTTATTATATATATTAAATTCGTTGAAGATATTTACAACTTAAGAGGGGAAAAAACACAAATTTTATAATTCAAAAATTTCAAGAACTATCACTGATTTTACAAAAAAGATGAGGATAATGAAACAAGATTATTAAGAAACACAAAGTTTTAAATACGCCAATTACAATACATGTGTTATGACTAAAATATTTTATTTCAAGTAAATTGTTTCATACACTATTGCAATTCGTTTATATGGCAGATGGAGAATCTTCATTTTGAAGTGTATAGATGAAAATGACATTGTTAAAAAACAAAGGAAATTAAACTGGCATTTTGGGCTTGACATTCTAGTTCACAATGATGATTTAACAAAAATTCTATACATAAAAATGTCAAAATCTGTGGAATCCATCATAACACATTTTATTTAGCTATTAAAATTTTCAAGTGATCCAAATTCTACATAACTATGGAATTGTAATACTAAAAGCAATGTCTGAATTTAGAACATTCATAACTCACCTCATGAGGATAAAATATTTTTAACTGATTTAAAGAGAAGACAGATTCAAATCCTTCTCTGAAGGCTTCCATTTGCCTTTGAACACCTTCATTCATAGTCCAATATGCGAGAAGCTAGAACAAATTTATCAAATTACTTAACATCACAAAGTATATATCAAAAACAGCAGTTGTCTTAGAATATAAGGATGATATTTCTTTTCCTTTGCAATTTTCATTTTTGTTATAAGAGAGTTTACATCAAGTAGAAAACAAATGTATAACAGTAATTCTGCAAGAAAAAGTATAGCACTCAAAAATAAACTAATACACACAATGAACTGGAGAAAAAAAAATCGAAGCAAAATATATACATTGAATAAATATTACTACTACTAACCTTCAAATAGTCTTCTAAGTTATGGATTGTCACTAACATATCTTTTCCACCTTTTCTCATCTCAATATTTGAAAAACCAGGAAGAGTGAAATCTAAATTTAGATCTTCTACAGGGCAACCATCTAAGGTGAGACTTTCCAAGGCACTTTTCAAATTAACTGAATTCTACAAAAGATCAAACAAAGTAATAATATCTATATAAGAAGGCAAATATATAAGTATTTACACCAAGTGCACTTTATTGAAATTCAAAATTTTTCCTATTTCATCGAAAAAATAGGAAAAAATTCCTAGATAATGAACATTATCATGAAGGCTTTTGTTTCAGGATTAAACTTACCAGAGATTTATCACTTTCAAGTTTCCTTTTCTCTATAGCTAACTGCTCAAGTTGGTGGATTGTTTGAGCTATGGATTCATCCACATGTTTTAAATCAGCAAGAGACAGATTATTTTCGTGATTCAACATCCATTTATAGAAGACCAGACTCAGAGGTATGTCCAACTATAATAAGAGGGCAAAGGAAAGCAAAAATTGAAATATATTATTCATAAAATAGAATAATTCTATGCAGGAATGCTAAACATTCATCATTTTTAAAATTATAATCAATCACTCAAAGAAACGAATGGTGTAGGAAATAGTAGTTGTTCATTGAAGGTTAAAAGGATACATCAGATAAATTATGAAAAACTAAGAAAGTTTCATCACCCCTTAAATTGTCAAAAAATATAAAGCAACATTTTGACCATTTTTCAGAAAAGTTTTAAGGATCAGAAATTTTGCAGTCATTGGGATATTCTTTAAGAACATGCAGTTTTAGCTTGTGGACATTGTGAAAATTTAAATAATTTCAGTTCAATCAAACAGATAGTCCACTATAAATAAGGAGACATTTCAAGCTTATTTTTTCAAAATTTAAAAGAGGGAAAATGTGACCTATGCGTAAATATATTTTTGATATATATGGTGAAGCTGTTTTATCAGAATGCATATAACAAAAGTAGTTTACAAAATTTTGTAGAGGCGATTTCAAAATTAAGAATACATCCCATCCAGAAAGATCAGCAGAGATTCATAGAGATAAAAGAAAGATGTTAGTCATTTCAAATCGCAGAAACATGGCATCCGAGATACGATGGGAATGCTGCGCTTATCACCATCAAACACAGTAATGCTTGAGAACATAAAAAAAAAGTTACAAAAATCACGAACTTAAAAAAAAAAGTTCACCTAATTCAATACATAAACACTGAAAGCTACTTTATCATTTATTTGTTAAAAATTCATCAGCATTTAATAGGATATTTGTAAATAATAGTACTTATGTAGATATAATTTATGTCCATATATACTACTAATCAAATGGAAAGTTTGATTTATTAAAGCAGGATATTTTCAATTATATGAACATCATGGAAGTTACAGTAGAGAATCAATAAAAAAAAATCAAACGTTTAATGAAACTAAAAAACCGATGTTAAAGTAACACTCTAATTACATAAATATAATTTAGCATAAAAACAAACATCTCTAAAAGTGCATAATGTTTGGGCTTCTGTCAGATATCTACTTTTATATTCATTGTAGCTCTGTTCATATAAGCTACTTTATAATTACATTAACTCTTTGGTGGGAAGCTGCTGTACAATTACTGCTTCAGATTTACAACATTTGGAGCATCAGAGTGGTAGAACTTGCATAGTTTATTCCAGAAGCTTTATTTTAAGATATTATCTAAGACTAGATATTATCTATGCTAGACTGAGGAAAGATAATTAAAAAAATTAATGTTTTTATGCCTCATAATTCATAAAAATAAGTCCCCACCTTTTTGTACCTAAAATTTTAGTACACTGAGTGATTATCCTAGCATTTCAAGAATTTTTTGAACAGATAAAACATGATAGAGAGTGAAACAATATCAAATGCTAAATATTTATCTAAATTTTAAAATAAAAACGTTAATTTTTTCCACAAATATAAATAAAAAATAATTGAAGACTTTGAATCACCCTGCACAACTGATATTTATTTTTTTAAAATTCCTTACGAGTATTACAACGACAGAGTTTAAACTGACAAACCTAGTTTAAAAACAGCAACCTCAGCAATTGCTGTAAAACACTATAAAGAAACACATAAATAATGGTTTTCTGAATTTCTTTTCATCTGTATTCTCAATTCCTGCTACACTATTCTCAAAGTTGCAACACGACAAAACTGTTACGTGATATCGGTATCTCCCACAAGAAACTGAAAACACCTTACATCTTATAAATACTCTACCAAATGTATACAACTTTGGAAGAATGTGATCTTTTAAAAGTAAACAATGATAATGCAACATGCTTGAAGTAATTTAAATTAATGAGAAAATAAAAGGTGTGTCAGTTGAAACAAGACTGCACAACAGAAAATGCATCAATTCCACTTAAATGAGTGTTTTGACAATCCCATACAGAAATTACTTGGTCTAAAAAAATATATATATATATATTATGAAAAAATTTGTAATATAATAAATTAATTAATGGAACAAAATGGAAAATACTTCATAGATGCAATAATAATAAAAATACTCAGAATATAAAACAGTAACAGAATTTCCAAACTAGAATATGGTTGACTTCCCTGCAATATATTTACCCCAAGTAAAACAATATCATCACAAAAAAAATTACAGCATAAATGATACTGCAAAACATCACACAAAAAAAATTATAAAATATATATCTGATTATTATTTAAAAGTATTTACCATTCTTGAATCCATTAATGCTTTGGCTAAAAATTTTCCTAGTAATTTGAATTTGCTGCGAACTCGGGTGACTAAACCAACCTTAGCACTTCTGGCAAGAGGCATAGGGAAAAGACCCATAGGACAGAACATATAATTGACTGGCAGATCTGGAAATGATGAAGAAAATAAGAAAGTTTCTAATATTTATCTGTAATCACAACAATTAAGTGACAATAACTAACCTTTACCATTATTAATAAGCACTTTTTCACCGCGCCACATATCCAGATCTCCTCTCTGTAATTCTTTGGACACTAATGCATAAAATTCTAATGTTGGGCCAAGACCAGTTCCTACCTAAAGAGGAAAATGTGATGTTCAGTGTTTTTTCAAACAGAATGTTGGTATCAGGATAAAATATTCTTAAACTTTGGATTCTATATGAATAAAAGCTACAATTGCAATTAAAACAGTTTTAAATCATAATTTATTCTTAAACTTTTCAATACATAATTACTTCAGAATTCATGATCTCACCTCACTTTCATACTGGATTTCTAACAGAGCCTTAGAACTCCCAAGATCCTGCATAACAATTTCTGCTTGTTTTAAAAGATCATCTCTAGAGACAGTCCTCTAAAATTGCAGAGGGAAAAAAAAGGTAATCAGAATTGGATGAGCATTCACATAACGGAACATAAAAAAAAAAAAAAAAAAACCATTTAAACCAGTAATATTTAGATAATTTTAAGTGAGAAACAGAGAAATTTGGTCTTAGAACTCAGCAATAAAAACAGTTTTCACATATTTTTATCGTAAAAATAACTTTTTTTAAAATATAGCAACATAAATTTTTATGAGACAGATACATACTTTTCTCCTATCAAGTCTTGGCGTAACTCGCTCACTGCTATCACTGTTACTCATCTCTGGAGTCATATCAAGGAGCCGCTGTAAAGCACGATCTCTATCGAATGATGTAACATAAAATAAAAGATGCCTGGCCTCAAAAGGAAACAGGAATGGACTATAAAAAATACCAGGAAAATTATATTCTGATTAAGAAAATGAAATCTTAGATAAAGAGCACTCAAGGTAAAATTAACATAAATTCTGTAAGACTATTTTTTTTTTTGTCCAAACAAGACAAAAATTATTTACACTAAATAAAATAAAACTTCACAAAGTGGAAAGCATATAAAGCAAATAACTAACCATGCATAAGCAATTTGTGAAAGCCAAGCAGGAACATTTCCAGTCATAATAGCTAGAGGATCTTGCAACTGTCTATTTGCTTTGGCAGTCAGCTTGCTATTCAAGAATTCAACTTGAGGTATTGCTGGTGCCCAGGAGTTCATCTAGAGAATAAAAATCTTATTTAGAGGCATACAAACATTATAAAAGATAATACATACAGGAATATGGGTTTCAATTTATAATGTCTCCTCATAGATAAATAATTTATTTACTGTTAAGAATGAAGGGCAAAGATGACAGTTTTCAGGGTGGCCATCATTTTTGCTGTTTGAGTTCCCCTGACTTTTCTAGGTTTTATAAAAAATTTCCCTGACTTTTTATGGAGGTAGCCTATCAACCATAGAAAAAAATCACCTGCACATTGGCCAAACTAAGTATTCATTCGCCATACTAAGTTTTCATTCAAGCCAGTATGGTTTGAATAAAAAAGCAAAACGTTTGAAAAAAGAACATTTATTTAAAACTTTTAAACAATAAACCATACAATAACTAATGCATCTTTACAATGAACAGTTCTACTGTACCGAATTTTTCAGGCATTTCGGATTAAAAATATAAACTTAAAAAAAAAAATAATAAACGTTGCAAAATAAAACAGAAAAAGACAAAAATAGAGAGAAAAAAATGTAAGAAAACAATTTTTTTATTGATGTTTATAAATTAAAACACAGAAGCATAATCACACGAATCGAATCGTTTGCAAAAGAAAAAAAAAAGCAACTTTTTATTCCAAACAACTTCCTTCAATACAGCTAAAAAAGAACAATATATAAAGAAATATAAATATAATAAAACATCAAAAAAAAAAAAAAAGAGAGAGAAAAAAATGCAAGATTTTATAAATTATAACACCAGATGTCGAGTGCATATGAAATAAGGAAGAAAAAATAAAATTCGCGAAAATGGGAACCCCCTCCCCCCCCCCAGAATTTGCCACTTAAAATTAAATAAATAAAAATCTAATTCGAATTTCAAAAAAATTTACTGCGGCGTCAGCTCCCCTCTTGTGCCAATCCATCACTTTGCTTAAATTTGGTCTCATAAGTCAAAGATATGGGAGTGTGTAAAGAACAAAACAATGCTAATAATGCTAAAAAAAATTTGTTCTTTTACATATATAGGTAACGGCTGGCCCATACTCTGAAGATCCCATAATTTATCAAAATGATCGGTATTCATAATGTCTCCCAACACTCAGAGGAAAAAAAAGCATACACAAAATAAACAACAAAAAAATGGTGAAAGAAAAATATGAGCACTAATTTCCAATACTTCATAATTCAATGAAAAGATCTCCAGAAGTGGAAAAACAAACTAATTCTCGTATAACTCCTATTTGATATTAAATCATCATAAAATCAGGCAGTAGTGTGGATGCTAACTTGTAGACAGATAAAGAGAAATTTACGCCCTCGTAAGCTATCTGAATCTCCTTGACATGTAGCCAAATCCCGGTTCTTCTCCCACATCTGAGTGTGATTATACTATAGATTTTCATCTCAAGAAGTATCATCTAATTTAACTACTAAAGGGAACGCGATTCTGTTCATATAGTCCAGTCAACGAAAGTCCAAAATGGGGGTGAAAAACATCAACTCGTATAGTTTTGAAAATTGGTACACATGTTCGTAAGGGGCTTATTATGAACATACTAAAAAGTCTTGGATTTTATCCCCCTTTTTTAGTTTTTCCTGAATATCTAGAAAAATATTCAGTTTTCAAATTACAATTGATATAAAAAAATTAAGAGCGTGAAATTACCTACAAGTACATACTTTTATTTTTCTTCCAGCTTTAATAGTTTCCCAGTTAGTTAATGGGTCTCAAAGACTGCCGCCATCTTGGATTTCATCCCCCTTTTTAGTTCCTCTTGAATATCTCGAAATCTATTCAGTTTTCAAATAATATGTAATCAGCAAATTAAAGAGCGTAAAATTACCTACAAACGCATGCTTTTTTTTTTTTTTTTTAGCTTTAATAGTTTCCGAGATAATGGATTTCAAAATTTGCAGTCATCTTGGATTTTAACCCCCTTATTTTAGTTTTTTTTAAATATTAGAAAACTATTTGATTTTCAAATTACATTAAATACAACAAACAACATGATCGTAAAATTCCCAACCAATACACGCTTTTATTTATTTTCTAGCTTTAATAGTTTCTGAAATATTTAAGAAAAACTAAGAAAGGGGGATAAAATCCAAGATGGTAGCAAATTTTGAAATACATTATCTCGGAAACTACTAAAGCTAAAACAAAAATAAAAGCATGCCTTTGTAGGTAATTTTACGCTCTTTAATTTGCCGATTACATGTTATCTGAAAATTGAATAGATTTCGAAATATTCAAGAGGAACTAAAAAAGGGGATGAAATCCAAGATGGCGACAACTTTTGAGACCCATTATCTGAGAAACTATTACAGCTGGAAGAAAAAAAAAGTATATATTTGTAGGGAATTTTAAGCTCTTTAATTTGTTAAATCGATTGTAATTTGAAAACTCAATAGTTTTCGAGATATTCATAAACTAAAATAGGGGGATGAAATCCAAGATGGTGCCGTGAGCTCCCCCCCCCCCCCCCAAGGACCGGGGACTTTTAGTATGTTAAACAGAAGCCCCTCACGAACATGTGTACTAATTTTCAAAACTATATGATTTAATGTTTTTTTCAAACCCTTCGTTGACTGGACTAATAGCCAAAATTTCGGTCCCTCAGAAGTTTAAATGTAAACACCTCACCCCCTGGCGAGTGAACAGAAACACGAATGGCATCCATTTTTGACTGTCAGTAAACGACTGATTTTCATTGGTTGCCAACGGTGTTTCATTCTATTTATAAAAAAAGATCAGCAAATTGTCGCGTTCAATAAGAATTATTAAAATAAAAAAAATTCCAGTTTTAGAATAAATTTCCCTGACTTCCCCGGTCTCCCGAAATTCCCCGACCATTCCCAGTCAGCTGGCCACCCTGATTTTTACTCTAAATTATTGTTATATATGTTCAAACTAATAACTCATATTAATTGCATAGAAAAAAAATTGTCCCTTATAGTTTTGGTGCTTAATGGGTTAATGATTGCTACGCATAAAAATTTTAAATGGAATTCTTCAATAGTCTCAAACACCATTCACAAAGAAAATGAAAGCATAAAATTTCAAAATCACCTGATATAAGGATCCCCAATAGCAACTTATTGCGTGAATAACTCTAAGTAAACTAATGACTTCGAGAGATGGATCCTGAACGGTGACAGATTCTGGAAGGTTTGATACCAAATAAAGAGATAAAGGAGATGTAACTTCAGGAACAATACCATCTAGAATAAAAGATTCCAACTGAATTTTTAACTCTGAAATTTAATACACACAAATTAGCAAACAAAACCTTTAATTAAAATAGCGAAGAAGAAAGGCAAATGCATCCCATTAAACAATGAAAAGTTTAATAATTTGAAAAACTTTAAATAAAATGAGCTCTAAACATTAACTATTATTTAAAATTATTGGGGGCAAAATATTTTATTCAAACTAATTTAGTATCTGTGGCTTCAAATAAAATGCAATTATTTAAAATGAAAGAATTTAACTCATGTAAATTGAAAAGATTCATTAAAATGAATTGTCTTTCATTTACAGAAAGCAAGAAAATAAACAGTACATTACATCAAAGAGATGCAAATATTTGAGCAAAATAATATTTATTCAATCAGTGAATAATTTAATAAAGGTTGTACAAAATATCATGATTAAGTAAAGATTTTACCCGAATTCAGAAAAGAAAATGCATTTAAAAGCCATTAAATATATTTAAAGCTATATAAATAAAAATATCTACAATAAAGATTCAAGATACATTTGATGAAACTTTTGCAAAGTTACATTTTAACACAGTAATCTCTAATCTAACACACTCTCTAATCCAACACATACAGGACTGGACACCTGTCAGATTATAGAGAGCATCCAGACTATAGAGGGTCAATAGAAAAATATAAACTGCATTGTGCTGAAAGGGGTAAGGTTTCAAGATTTAACAGGAAAGAATGACTCATCACCAAGTAACGTGTTCCAACAGGTGTGTCGGACTAGGGGAGTGTTGGATTAGAGACAGTTTACTGAATTTCAAAACCAAACAGCTTTGGAAAAAAATCATCTAAGAAACTTATTCATGTTCTCTCAGCCAATTATGAGTTTTGAATTTGGCAAGGTAACAACCAATTCAAATGAACAAATTCTTTAATGATTTAAAAAACATTACTTGCGCCATGATAAAATGCTTTTTTAATGGGTTGGTTTCAGTAACAACAAAAAAGTATTATGTAGAAATTGTGTGATTGAAGAATATATAACAATTCATAACTACATAAAAAAGACTTTTGTTCATTTAAAAAAAGTTAAAATAAAAATCCATACTAAATACATTTTTAATAATGAAGTGCACAAATCTATTAATGATCATTACAAAATAAAGTTTAAAGGAGGAGTCACTTTATTCTACAGATAAAATAATTAACAGATCAAAAAGTGTGTTACATACCAGAAACTGGAAAAAAAAAGGATACAATTATTCAAAAATATAAAAAGAAATTAAGGCACTTATTAATTTAAGAAAAATCGTTTTTAAGTACTAAAAAAAATTATGCAATTTCAGGAAATTAAATACATAGATTCTGATTGTCTTTCATAAAGCTTGGGTGATGATCATAAATATCAACAAATCAAATTGAAATTTCACATGGCCATGCATGTAGCAGACTAACTGAAAAAATCTGGCTCATTGCACAGAGTAATGCCATTTAACAATGTGTCTGGCAAATTAAAAAAATCATATAGCATTTACTAATGCACTCTCTTTGAATACAGTACTTAATGTTGCCAGTAATCTACAGTTAATCTTTACATAATGAACTTTCACGATAGTTGCATTAAATCAACTGATTGACCTTAAATACTCACAACAGGGTGGCCACAGAAACTGTGAAAAAAATTTCCCTGACTAAACTTACAACATTTCCCTGATTTACGGCTAATAATTATATTACTTTCCTGGCTTTCTCCCTACCCAGAATCACTGTATGAGTACAATATACATTATTAAAAACACTTTTACCAGTTATTTAATATGAAAAACAAATATTTTTTTGAAATTTAATTTTAAAAAATGGAATGAGCATCCAAAAAATCTATTAAAACAGTATAATACATTTCTTAGATGCAAAAAATACTGGAAATTTTAACAAAATACTTTGTTTCTAAAACTGCAGAAAAATTCTAAGAAACATTAAAACTACTTTTTGCAACACAAGTTAAATTATATTAACAGTAAAGGTTATTATGATCTTTGCTCAAAACTTTAAAACAGTTCAATAACTGATTAGTGCTCTTTTCATGAGTACCAGAATAACATATTGCAGCATAAATATAAAAATAATATAATTATACGTACCTAATAATATATAATTTCGCAAAGATTTAAACAAGAGAAACTGCCAAAATATTACTTCAAATCTTTATTCTTTAACACACCATAAGAAATTAATTGCTCTAATCAAAAGTTTATGCATTTATAAATGAATACAAGTTTTTTTTTTTTAAATTCCATCCATTATTACAAATAATGCTACAATAAGATACTAATTTACAGATAATAACTCAAGTAACTATTAATTTTCCCTGATTTTTAGATATTTTTACGAATTTCCCTGATTTTTCCAGATCGATAGAATTCCCTGACTTTTCCCTGATTTCCAGGATCTGTCGCCACCCTGCACAAACTATATTTGTCGTTTGTAGCTGTTTGCTTTGTTTCCAACATATATTCACCCACTACAGTTTCAATCAAGAACAGATATACGAGTCGCTAGGAAGCCAATGCGGTTAAGTTCAGAAAATAAAAATTGAAATTTAATGTATTAACTAATATTTTTAATACACTTTTTAAAAAATTTCAGTTAATTTATTTGATTAGAAAAGTACATAATGTCCTTTTTCAAAGGGTAAGCTCTGTAACAAAACATCTACAGGAAGTGAAATTTACAAAAATCGGAAAATATCCAAAAAAGGACTTAACCACATTGGCTTCAAAGCAACTTGTATATCTTTCTGAGATGCCTTCAAGGATTTGTACTTCAGCAATCTGGAAGTCACATCTTGAAAACCATGTTTAAATAATGTCATTTCTTGTTCCTATCAACTAAATATTATTGTTTTCATTAAGAATTTTCTTAATTAAATTTGGATATTCTAAACACCCATTATCTGCTTTCAGAACATTTAACAATAAAAAGCCTGAAACTGCAACCAGTTTCAGTTCCTTCCAAGTAGTATTAATAATTTTTTTCTGTAGCTTTCTTCTTGCTTTCAAGTGCTTTTTGAGGTTCCAATACTTTTTCTTGCCTGTTGCAATTGTTACAATGACTATTGGCATTATTGTCCTCAGATATGAAATATCACTATGGCAACAAGCTGTGCATAGAAGTTGATGAGTATGATTCATATTATGTGAGCAAATATAACATCAATTTTCTCTCCCTTTCTTTGCAATTTCATTTTTTTACTGTTGACCTCTTTAAGCTGCTCAAAATTCGTTCACTGTTAACTTTTTCTACATAATAACTACCTTATTATTATTTTTTTTACAATTTTTAGTATTTAGTAAAGTGTATCATAATTTTCATTTTAAAAACTTGTTCAAATGAACAATGCATAATTATTATTTAATATTTCTTTACACAAAGATGATTTTTTGTGCAGTTTTTAAGAAACTGCTTTTTTTCCCCCTTAACAAAGTAATAGAAAATTAATTCAAAAGTTGACTAAGGTAAGCACTGAAAGAAAATCCCACTCTTATTAATAAGCTAGCATGAGATAAAGCTTAAGGCAAAATGCCTGGATGACACCAGGTTGTTTGAGCATTAGCCTAAACAATTATAAGATTGTTACAACCATAAGCGTAAAAATACCAGGCTGCTTAAAAAGTGTAGATGATTCTCTAGTTTTCCCAGGAGCATTGCAAAATGACAGCTCTTTGCAATAAGCCAAGTGTTTACATTAGTCTAGGACTTATGCATCCTCATATAATATGGGATAAATAGTTATACATTCCAAAAGCACCATACCAGTCCACACATCATCAGGCTTCTTTTTCGGTGAAGAACTACCAGATGTACATCCTTTAGAGCGATGACTAGAATGACCAGGTGTAACAGCAGCATTTCGATTTGCATTGCTAGTAGTTGCTTTACTTGTATATACAGATTCAGCTTCATCAGCTGGTATGGGACGATACCTTAAAAACATCATTAATTTAATATAACTGTAATGAACTTTTTATTTATTAATAAGCAACCTGTAACTTTATTTATGCCCAGCAAAGCAGAATGATTTTTTCCCCTCCAATTTTCAGTTCAAACTATATTTACATTTATGACTCTTAAATTAATCCAGAAAAAATTTATTGATAAATTAATAAAACAATTACTTAACACATTTTCGATTTGAAGTAGTAAAGCAATTAATAAAACCCCCCCGAATTCTTCATAACTGATATGCAGAATGCTAAATAATTTGATAAATCAAGTGGCATACAAAAAAATTGATAAGGTTTCAAATGATGCCGAGATGTCACATAAAGAAAAATATTATTTGTCCATTACAGTGGTGAGGAAACTGTGGGACGCGAGAAAATTTTTGTGGGTCACTCAATTCAAAAAAATTTATCTGACAAAAAAATAGAAGGCTTTTCTTTCAAAACTGTGATTAAATTCCAAACTCGTGACAAAATTTTACACAAAGTGAGGGGGTCGGAAAAGAAAAAGTTTGCGCACCACAGGTCCATAATTAGCAAGAGAGATTTCGGCTTCTACTGCGTCAAAAAGACAACAGGAAAGTTGGCATGCAGGCGACAGTATATTAACTTAGCAATACACAAACATTGTAAAAAGAATCATTCTTAAATTTCTGCATATAAGTATGTAGGTTTTGTAGATCAATTATAAGAAATTGTATTTCATGTATGCAATAATGCTTCCTAACCTGAATCAGCTTTTTTTTTTGCCCCTCCAGATATATCTGCATATTCTGATTACAGAAATTTTTATTTTAGAAAAAATTCCAATTATGGTATGAATCTTTTATTGAGGATATGCATTACAAAATAGGTACAAAATAATTTATAGAAAAATAAAATAACCATAAAATATATAATGACACAGTTCATGCATCAATTCTGAACATACCAAATGGTGTGAGTTTGGACCCATATATTTGTATATCCCATTGGATTTTCTGAATCTGTATCAGTGTCTGGACCATCTGTACACTGCCCATCTCCACTGCCATACTGCCTTATTGCTTGATAAACAGTCATATTATAAGGAAGTACATTTTCACCAATCAAGAACTGCAGCTTATGACGCCCTTGTCCTTGGTTAATCATCATGGCAGCCTTAAATTAAATGAAGAGTAAAAACACTTACAGATTAATACTTTACTTTTAATCAGCAACTAACACAAAACATCAATAACAGCAGAAAAGTCCAAGATATACTAAACAGCTTATAAACACTTTAAACATTAGGAAAAGTTCCATCACAAGTTCAAAACTCTCTATATATTCACATAGTTGGCAGATAAAATATGTAAACAACAAAATATAGTTTAAATTTTGTATATAGTATTGATTTTCTTTAAGTGATATTACAAATAATTCTGCCAAACACAATTACAATTTGCAGTGCAAAGTATCATGATGGGAAACGAGAAAGATAACCAATTCAAAGCATAGCATATTGAGAAATCTACAACAAAGTAAGCTGTAACTTAAGTATATTCTAATGAAACTACTGGAACAATACTGAAAACTTATCGACTAAAGGAAAAATAATTTTAACAACATTTATATAGATATCTAAAAACCTGTTGTGCCGCGGTAAGGTTTCGGCTTTGGGACCGGAGGGTTCCAAGTTCAAAACCCAATTCCAATGAAGATCAATCATGTATTGGGCCTGTTGCACGTTAAATCAGATGTAGGGGGCCAAATGCCTGTTGGTGTGGTGCAGAAAGTTTAGGAGAGGGGGTGCCAGCTCAGGTGTCGTCCTCGTCATTTGACCACAGTTTGAGGGCCATCCCAAAATAGCCCTAGTTTTGCTTCAAAATGGGACGTTAATGTAACTAAAAACTTGTTGTCAGTGGCGTAGCTAAAGGGGGCAGGGTCCGCTCTGGGTGGCAAAAGAGAAATGCAGAGAAGTTTTATAACTTGTAACTAAGAAGAGCAGCAACACTAGCTCAATACATTAAAAAATAATTAATAAAATTAATTTGTATTTTTTGCCTGTTGTCTGGAAATTGTCAATATTTGGAAGAAAGACTGTGGTGAATGCACAATTTCGCAACCCATCTGCAGAGATCAAGGGTATCAAACGACGAATTACATCATTAATATTCATGGAGTTTATTATTTTTATTTTGAGGTTTAGGTGCCCTATATAACTTGTAAAGGAAGGGTGGCATGGCAAAAGTTGCAACTATGTCACTGCCTGTTGTTTGCGAAATTTTAGTAATAACTATCTAATTACTGCTACTGATATCATTAATTGTGACATAAGTTAACGAGTTAACTTTCTTTGCAGAAATAAATTATTTCAACATCTTTCAGTTTTTATATTTCATTAAAAGTTTTCACAATATGTTTTATTTTACAATATAACACATTATCAAGCACAAATATTTGAAAAGTGAATTTTTGTTAATTTGAGAAAATTTATATGTTATACTAAAATGTTTATGCAGTATCTTCAGAGTTGCTACTCAAGCAGGAGAATCAAATTCCCCGACTATTCCCGGAATATTAAAAAAAAAAATCCCAATCAAGCATGTTAATATGTATTGGTTGCAGTGAAGGTAAAATAAAATTATATCAGTTGAAAACACTGACTTATCTAATTACACATGAGAGCAATTAAAAATTCCACTTTTGATTCCCCTCCCAAATCTGTTTTCAAAACCATTAAAAACTATAAAAATTTTGTATAGTCAGCTACCTTTCTTTTTTAACCAACTGCATAACAAAATTATCTTAATTTTACTTTTACCCACATGAATATGCAAGAAATCTCATATTAATTTCATGAATTATTCCGAGTTTATGTGAAAATATTTGAAGTAGTGAAGGAAGAGGAATCCTCTCCCCCTCCAAAAAATATATATACATATAAATGTCTCGAGTAAAGCTAGTTCAAAATCTAGATTAAAATACAGAAAGAATTCTCTGGTGAAGAACTTTATTTAACATAAATTTGAAGAAAAATAACCTTTTTAGCGATCGCCGCAAAATTTTTACTGACTTTTCCAGATTTTTGGGTGGAAAATGAAATTCCCTGACTTTTCGGGTCAATTTTCGAATTCTCTGACTTATCAAGGATTTCTAGGTGGCATAGCAATCCTGTTACATGCGTAATACAAAGGGGTACCCAAAAGTTCCTGGAATAGTGCTGCTCTGGGCGGAGCTTGCGTAGTATGCATTTTTAACACTAGAGATCTGTCGCTCAACACCAGTGCTGCTTGTGACGATGCCCTGGAAAGTTTTTTCGCAGGAGCTATTTTACTCTTCTCCATTATTCAAAATGGTGGATTTAAGTGAACAACATGCAGTTGTGAAATTTAGCTTCCTGCCCGGGAAAAACTGCAGAAATTGTTGTGCTGTTGAAAACAGCTTACAATGATGACTCTTTGGGAAAAACTCAAGTGTACAAGTGATTTTCTGGTCCCAGAAATGGCAACATGTTTATTGATGACAAATCTTGTTCTGGACACTTTGCAACTGTCTAAACAGACAAAAATGTTAATATATTCATGAATTTATGCTTGAAGACTGACGGAGGACTATTGCACACATGGCAGAGTTAACTGGGTTGTCTTGGAGCTTGGTTCAGCGAATTTTAACAGAAGATTGGGAATGAGAAAGGTTATTGCCGAATTTGTGCCCTGGGTTCTGACAGACACGCAAAAAGAGCATCAGGTGGAAGCATGCCGTGGTATGAAAGAACAGCTACAAACTGACCCTGAAATTTGTTCCAAGATGATTACTGTGATGAGTTATTCTGCTATGTTTATGACCTGAAACCAAACAACAATCTAGCCAATGGAAGATGTTATTGTTGGCTTAACCCCCGCCCCCCCCCCAAAAGTTTGTCAAGTGAAGACAAACATCAAGTTGATGCTTATTTGTTTTTTTGATGTGAGGGAGATAGTGCATTCAGAGCTCATTCTACAGGTCAGACTGTTAAACAAGTTCTCTATTAGGAGGTTCTGAAAGATTGCGTAACAATGTGTGTCAATAAAGACCCAATTTGAGGCAGAGGGGAGACTTTTTCCACCATGACAATGCACTTGCTCATAAAGCTATCTCAGTGTACCAGTTTTTGACCCCAAACAGCATGATTCTCTTGCCACACACACCTTACTTGCTTGCCTTAGCTCTATGCAATTTCTTGTTTACGCTTGTGCAGAGGGTGAATGAAAGGACATTGATTTAACCACATACAGGGATGAGGTTGGCAAAAAAGCAAAAAGACTGAAATCATACACAAGCAAAAAATTTGTACCATAATTTATACGTGAAAGAGGTTTCAAGAAGTAAAACACCAGAACACGCAACATGATGAAAATTTTACACTATAATAATTAATAACTTAATTATTTATAATTCAGTACGTATAAATAAGAAAAAGAATATTAAATTATTAAATCATTCACATTGAAAGTTAACAAACAAGTTTAACACACCATCAGGGGCATCAGAAAATACAAAATTAAGACATTAAAACATATTTACCACCTGTACATCACTGAGATGCAACATACACCCAACAGAAGTCCGAGAAGAATTATATTTAATAGCCTTTTGATAAAAGTTATTTTTATTTATTTTTTGAGCTAAGGACAAATAATTTCTTTTGCTTCATGCAATTGTGTAAAGTGTATTAGCTCTTTATAAATTATAATACTGTATCATATACAGATTTCTGTTTTATTTCTTTTATTTTTATAAATTTTTGCAAAAGTAACAGCACAATGATGTTGCACCTTATAAAGCGAGAGGGGTTGAGATATTGTACAGTTACAATGACAGATTCATTTAGCTTTATTGTTATTTGAAACATTTCCTTAATTGTTAAAGAAATGGTTTTCTTTTGGGTTTTTTTTATTTATTTGTGTGGCTTTGTTGGTAACAGATCTCCATTAACACACTTCACCCCTTGTTTTGGAAGGCTCCTATCTTTGACATATTTTTCTTCAATAAAGGATGTGTTTGCATCCTCTGCAAGTTTATTTTCGGAAGAGGCTAAAGTTTTTGCACAATCTTCATTAGTATATCTCTGTTTAATTACTGGCATAGTTGTAGGGACTACACTATCTCTAGAATGCCTAGATAAATCATGTTTTATTTTTTTTATTTATGTCTTATTCTCTGCTTTTTAGCTACCTCTTTTGACAGAACGCCACCCTGTGTCCCCGTGCCTGATGCCATTACAGCACCCGTACCGGTTGAGTGGACATGGGATGCCTCTTTTGGCAGGAGGTTTTTTTTTTTTTATGTAGTTTATTTTGTTTTTGTTTCATTTTTTTTTTATTTCTTCATCTTGGTATGCCCTACAAGATGACCTTAAGTTGTCAACTAATTTTTTTTTCAATAAGTTCATGCAAAAAAATCTTTTTTTTTTTGTTTTCTGCAAAAAGGTGGTATTTAATACTTTGAATGGCACTGAATGTTGGAATGTTCATCCTTGTAGAGCTTGTTGATTTGTCAGTAGAAGATGAATCAGCTAGTTTGCTATCTGGTGGAGTCAAGCCGCACGGTCGAGCATATTTTACCAGAATTTTCTTTTGAAAACGAAAGATAGGAAGGTTTCTTGTGTGAAAGCGGAATTTTCCGAAGAAAAAGCAAATTTTTGCGGTTAAAAAAACGGAATTTTGAGAGAAAAGAGATAAAAAAGCGGAATTTCTTCAAAATAACAAAAAAGCGGAAGAATCTCATCCCTGCACATAGAAGCAGTCAAGAAAAAATGAGGGAGGAGCTATCACAGCAGATAAGTATCAAAAATGTTTCCAACAATGGAGTCACCAATTGGACAAATGTATTCAGTGTAATGGAGAATTATTTGAAAGTGATAAGGTTGTTTTGCAAAAAAAAAAAAAACCCATACCTTTTGAACCAAAATTCCAGTTTGTTTTGGGTACTCCCTCGTACTAATATCAATCGAAAAGGGGGGGAAATGTTTCAGTACTTGTCAAGAAAAAAATTACCACAAATCTTTTTAAACCAGAAAAAGAGTTAAAAAGCATGCAAAATTCATTTCGAAACTAGAATAGCATTTAAAAATGTCATCAATAAAATAAGATTGAATGAATTTTCATTTTTTTAAAAACCCCAATGGAAAAGTCTTGTTATAATGTATGTTAAATGTTTGCATAAGAGATAGAATACTTCAATTTCATTCAACTTAACTGAATTCTATTTATTCAAAAAGCTACATTTAACTTTTACTCAAGACATTTTAAAACAAGTCACAACTTGTTTACAGAATCTTTTTGAAAGTGTTTTATGTAAAAACTGAAAAGTGTTTTCTGATTGCATTCAGATCCTACGATAATGCTCTTTTCCTTTAAACAATAAATAAAAGTTAAATCATGCATTTGCCAGAAATTAGAATGAACAGTTTGAAAAACTTCACAGAATGTGGAAATTATATTGATAAAGGATTCTAAGAAACAACCCTTTAAATTTCAATACTTTACTAATTTTCGAGATAATAAAAAAAAATTGATAAAAAAATATGATCATGGTCATTGATAAAAAAATGAGAATTTTTTTAAAAAAAACTTTAAAGTTTTCCCTTTGTCGCATTGTTGGAGGAATATCTCCACCTAAAGCAATTTTTTCTACAAATAATTGCTGCATTTAATTTCTAAAAACTCAAGTTGCAATTTGAGATGGTGAATTTACAGAACGGGAACAAAAGATTTGGCATGGATTTCAAAATTAACAAAGGTGTAAAATATCTTATGAATTCTTTTATAAGAAGAAAATGTTTATAGATATTTACCATTGTATCATCAATGTCATCGTCCGAGTTTTCATCATCACTACCATCATCCTCATCGTCCTAGAATAATACAACAGTTATATAAATACACACAAAGCATTAATTATATTTTCTGTGATGAGACTAAATCTAAATAGTTGATAATTCATGAAACTTGCTAAAGAAAGAAGTTCATTAAATTATTGAATACTCCTTTTACTACAAAAATTTATGACTGATAAATTTTTCAGATACTTATTTCCTTTTCAAAATTCCTACTGTAAGTTTCCTCCTTTTCATTCATTAGAAATGATAAATAAGGCCTGTAAATTAAACTTGTACTGTAACATAGCAAACACACTGTCATTGAAGTTTATGTCAACAGTTAGGTTTAACTTGTCTTAGGTGGATATAAATTAGTCTGGCAAAAGATTTATTATGTATAGTAATGCAGCAAAACAAGGCAGTATACATGATTATAAAGTAGTGAAACACACCAAGCTTTGTTTTTCTTAAATATTTTATGATGTCTTTGTTACTCTGAAAATGTCTCATTGGCAAATCAGTTCTTGCTGTATGTTTCTGAGCATGCTCACATCAATCAAACAAAGTGCAGAGCTGATTTGTGATTTCAATTCATGAATGGATTTCAGATAACCTTGACTGCAAACCTGAATTTTCAAACAAAACCACACACTAAGGAATTTCCCCCATATTAAAGGTAAAGATCTGGCAATCTTGGTAGACATGGAAAAACACCTCTGCAACAAATCCAAACTGGAACTTCAGTAGTGAGGTAAAGAAGTAAACTCTGTATGAAAGTGAAGGGCTACACCATAATATTGGAAAATAAAACTTAGGATACAATACTACTGTTTTATCAATGAACTGGTACCTTACAATTTATATTTCAGAAATTATATAAATGTGAAACTGTCAATTAATTTCACTTTATATATTAAAAATAACAGCAATGCATACAAGATTGAAATGAAACAGAGTAGAATGCACATGTTTTCAAATAATCAACCAAAAGATCAGACGAAGCAAAACTGTTTTAAAAATTAGTTTGATATCCCCATTTAGTTATCTCCAAATGATCAAATCAAAAATAAGATGTTCTGAGTATCAAAATTAGCAGAATAACTTCAGCATTTAATATTTTTATCAACCTTTATTTCAGCTCTTGTTAATTCCTCCATCTTAATAATAGAAAGAATTTGATTTTCTAAACTAGATATTAAACTTATTATATCAAACAAACTGTACAGCTTTTGTTTGAAGTAAAATGGAAGATTTTTAAATACATATATATTTCAAATTTTACAAACATAATATTATTATTCAGAATGCAGTAAATTAAAAAAAATAATTTGCTTCATCTTAAGACTATTTTTAATCATACCTTCACTCTGCCATAACCTCTGATAACTAAATATCTTTCAATGGCTTGAACTAATGCTAATGGATCGATTTTGACTGGTCCACCACGCCACTGTCGAAGATTTGAGCAGGCTGGATGTCTTTGTAAATTACACTAAAATTCATAAAAATGATAATAAAATTAATAAAAGATATCAAATGGTAAAATGAAATAACTTTATAATCAATGCATATCAAGGCAATAGTTATCAAGTAAAAACATTTTTGAACTATCTGATTAAAGCTTATGGCTTCTGAAAAATTTCCTAACAGCCTTTAATTATTACCAAATTATCAAAGCACTATAATTATTTTTATTGAACTTATTCACTAGTGGGCGATTTGCACCATTTAGGATAAGAAAGAAAACTCCATAAATGAAAGCATTGAATTAATTAAAAATAATCAGATGTATCTAAATAACAAGCACAAAAAATAACCTGCACAACAACGTAACATGTTAAAAAATGGTTAAAATAAACAAATAACCCTCATAATATTAAAGAACTCAAAAAGAAATTACATTAGAAGATGCTACAATGCGTTTCAAATAATATTTGCTGCTGCTTTAATATCAACAAACAATAGAATGGCTCACACTAGAAGAATCTAATAACTGTCCATGAACTGATCTACATTTACCTCTAATTACATGTATGCACTTACATCTATAAGTAAAATTATTGCTTTATTGACTTTTGTATTATCGCATATTTCCATGTATAAGCCAAGAATTTTTGGAACTTTTTCCAAAGCTAAACAATGGGGGTCAGCTTATGTACGGATTGGCTAATCTACGAAAAAAAGTAAGTATTTTTCCATTACACGAGGCGAATTTTTCCTAGAGAATTTCAGCATGTTTGCTAATTTGAGGCGTTTTTTTCCACTCTCGAACTTGTTTTTCATTTACATTGAATTGCCGCACAGCCATACTGTTGTCAGAATTTTAGGCAAACACAATCACCTGCAGCTTAAAATTTCTGTACAAGCGGAACATTCGCTATCACGCTGTGGGACACATCATACAAAAACCCTTCATCAATGGCAAAATCCAATGTGAATTGCTGCGACATAGAGTCACCTCCTTGTTTGGATTTTCAACCAGTCCTATATTCATTCAGTGCACTAGGCCTAAAACTGAAATGTGATCGTGTGTAAAGGGGAGCGACAGTCTCTCACAAAAGCGAAAACTGCAAAATGGGGAAGGAGGTGGGAATCATTCTAGGGAAATTGGGGTGGGGAACCCGTTTTGAAAAGGGAGAAGGAGGCGTCGTAGCTTAGTGGACAAGACACCAAAGGAATGGAGAAAATGTGCTAACTTCAGATAGGTTTAGAGTTAAAACTATCCTTGTTGGCACCTGCTGCTTGTCAACATTTTCGCCCTCATGGCGAAATGTTTGAATATTATCAGATTTATTTATTTATTATTATTATTTTCCATTTCGGCTTATATACGGGTTTTGAATTTTGGGTCAATTTTTGAACAAAAAACACACTCTCAGCTTATATTCGGAAATATACAATATTTTAATAATAAAGGACAATATGATGGTGAAAAATAGAATGACATTTTATTTTGAAATTAACTCAAATTTGAGTTTTTTTCCCCAAAATAAAATGATTGCTCATGACATGCAGAGAGCATATGCTTAATAGTTAATCCAAACTAACAAATATTTATTACATCATATGTTCTGGTATATTTATTTTCACATCAGCTTATGTTTTCCTTTTAAAAAAAATCAATAATACCTTGAGTTGATGCGTATTAAAAAATTTCAGGGCACTTGTTCCTCTTCCACCAACATTACCAGCGCCAGGAAGATCATGGACTTTAACAGCAAACTGTTCTAGTTGACTAACACAGGCATTTAATTTATAAACTAAAGCCACTAATGGTGAAGAATCCAATTTACCAGCATCAAAATGTGTTACCAGAGAAATCTAAGAAGTGACAATTCAGAAAATCATTTTGATTATATATAAAATAATAATTCTACAAAAAATAAATAAGCAAAAAATGGATTTATATACACTTAGTACTGTAAAGAACATTAAACTTTTGTATTCAGTTACGAGATGAAGTGAATTAAATTCAAAACAAAAAAGCTCAAAAGTTATATGCAATTTAAAAGAGAAATTTTAGCTTAGTATGTTATAATATGCAGAAGTTTATCTTAATTAAAACAAACACAAAAATAAATAACAGCCATAATAGAACTATTTGTAAGCTGTTTATATCTCCTACCCTATTTCATTTAACTATCTTTAATTTTCATATTTATATTAGTTTATCAGCATTAGCTGTAACTTGAATTAAATTGGAAATTCAAAAAAGTAAAAACAGATATGGTTTCAACTTCCATGCAATTATCAGTTTCACGCAAAAGTATGTAGATTCACATATTCATTAGACAGTCTAACTCTTGTTAAGAATTGATTTGATATACTATAAATAACTGTATGGATATCTTTTACATAAAAATATGTCATTACTGAAATTAACAATTAAATATGTACTCTGTAGGGAAAACAAAACAATTTAAAAGACCTTTCTTTTTTAAAAACAAATTTGCAAATATATGTAACGTAAGTCACAAAATTTTGCATACATGTTAAGCTTTAATGAAAAAAAGAATGGCTGATGTATTTATTTTGCACATGTTTAAAAGTAACTTTTGAAATGCTTTTCATATATTTTGTTTACAAGTCTTTTTAAACTCAAAAAAGAAAAAAAAAAGTTTAAAAACAGAATATAATCATTAGAATACAAATGACGGAACAATTTCTTTTTATTTCGTATAATCTTTCTAATAATGAATTTCAATTACAAGTCTAAACAAAAAAACTGAATAAAAATCAGAAGAATTAACTTGTCTGACAGTGAAAACATGAAGATATTTAAAAATTGTAGAGAAAGGAATAGAAATATCATAGGTATTAGTTGTTAAATATTGATGTATCAATTTGAGATCGCCACTAGATGGCGCTGCCGTAACACTCTCTGTTTATGAATTTTGTGTGTGTAATCAGTGTTGTCTTGTCCGTGTGCTAATAAACGTCATGTCTTACGATCTCACTCCATTTATTTCACCACAGAAAGTCTGACAATTAAGGAAATCTTTTATGGTGCCGAATAACGGGAGAACCTTGGATTCTTTAGCTAATTCAGAATTGAAATTTTCAGACTTAAATAATTTTTGAAAATGGAGTTAGAGAAGAACAAAAAGAAAAGTTCTGTAATCAGACAGTTGACTAATAAATTACTGACGAAAATTGAAGTCAGCTATTCAAAAACGGATATTGCTATGGATGAAAAACTTGAAAATTTGAGAGATTTCAGCGTGCAACTGGTTGAAAAATTGACTGAACTCAAACACTTAGACTCGCAAATCGAAACTGATACGTCCGTAGATGAACTAGAAGATGAAATAATTCAAAGTCAGGAATATCAAGAAAAAGCTATTCTCTGAAGAGGATGATTGCAAAGATTCATAAATCAGCACACAGGAAATCATGAAGCAGTTGTGACTCAAAACGAAATTTCTAACAATCGAACTGTTCCTGAAATGAAAGTGATGAAGATGCCGCGTCTTCGAATGAGTACCTTCTACG
The DNA here is from genome assembly GCA_013235015.1 of Araneus ventricosus. NCBI lineage: Eukaryota > Metazoa > Arthropoda > Arachnida > Araneae > Araneidae > Araneus > Araneus ventricosus. Next base: position 1,022,614 of record BGPR01000028.1, on the reverse strand, counting down.
GAGATTCAAGTAAGTGGCTTGACTTTTGGAATCAGTTTGAATGCACTATTCATAATAATGGAAATTTGAGTAAGAGAGAAAAATTTGCATATCTGAAATCTTTGCTTGGTGGCAATGCATTAGCTGCTATATCCGGATTTGTTATAAGTGATCGAAATTACGATTCCTCTGCTGAAATACTCAAACATTGCTTCGGAAGACAAGATATTGTCATTAGTTCGCATATGATTAAATTGTTATCTATTGAACTTGTTAGAAATATATCAAATGTTAGAGCATTGCAGAAACTTCTTGATGAATGCGGAATTCAGATCCGAAGCTAAGAATCGTTGAATGTTACATCCGGAAGCTATGGAAACTTACTTTGTCCGATAATTTTGCAGAAAATTCTTGAAGAATTGAATTCTGAATTCAATCGAAATCGAAACGAACAATCAAATTTTGATATTACGAAGCTGATAGAATTTTTGAGAAAGGAAATTAATGAACTATTCTAAAACCTTTTGGCGACAAGATACTAAAAAAGGCAGAAACCAATGGAATAACTCCGAGTTTAAACCAAAAATTGCAAGTGCGTCTACTTTGTCAACGGTGAATTATAAGTGCATTTTTTTAAACAAAAATTATGGAAAATTTAAATGTGAAGAATTAGATGCAAAGAAAAAACGCGAATTCCTGAAAAGTAATGGACGATGTTTTTTGTATTTTGGCCAACAACATTTAGGGATTTTTTGTTCAAATAAGCATCTTTCTTGCAAGAAATGTCATGGAAAACCACATCATGAATCCATTTGTTTAAAGCCGAAAATGCCTATTCCTTCAGAGATTCCCGAAAAAGAAGAATCCGCCTATATTTCTCAAAATTCCTCTGCTACAACCGGATCTGATGTCATCCTTCAAACCGTCTATGCTGTTGGAGAAGGTAAAAGAAAAAATTGTGTTTTAAGATGTCTTTTGGATGGGGGAAGTCAAGCTTCATTCATCAGAGAAGATATTTCTAAAAAATTAGGACTTCCATCGAAAGGTTATTCTAATTTGAATATTCATTACATTCGCAGAAAAAAATGGTAAGCATTGGCACTAACAGAAAGTAGAACTAACGTTACGAAATATAAATGATCCTGATAAATTTATTGCCCTTGACGTCATCGAAGCTCCAGTAATAAAAACTGCAGAAATTAAACCACCGGATGAAAAACAAAATCACAACTCAAAAGCTTAGGAATCTCACTGATGACTCATCCCAGCACCAACCGAGAATCCATTTCTGTTCCAATAGGTGCTGACTGCTTATGGAAAATAGCAAAAGAAGAAATAAGAATAAACGAAAATGCTGTTGCATTGGATTCAATATTCGGCTCGTGTATTGAAGGTCGCTTCTCGCTTTCGGAGTTGAATTCTGCTAATTTACGAGTTGGAAAAAAAGCTGTCAAGAACATTGGAATCATTTTGGAATATTGAATCTTTGGGAGTAAATAGTCCTGATGAGCGATTAGAAGATGAAGAGGCTTTAAGGTTGTTTGAAAACTCAATTCTGAAGAAGAATTATCGTTATGAAGTACGACTTCCCTGGATTAATGAAAACGCAACATTGCACAACAATTACGCAAACGCTGAAAGAAGATTCTTTAATCCATTGAAGCAATTTCGTTCAAACTTGAATTTTTACAAGGAATATGAAACAGATAAACATAAGGATTCAACACCTTTGTGTGATTCATCATCAAAGGTATTAGGACTCGAATGGGATACTCACAAGGATGTTTTCTCATTCAGTGCACAAGATATCATTGAGTATATTCAGAAAAATGAACAAACGAAACATTGTGTTTTGAAAGCTGTGTCAAGGATTTTTTACCCCCTTGGATTTCTTGCTCCCTATGTGATTCAAGCGACGGTACATTTCCAGGACTTGTGGCTTACTGGTATTGACAGGGATAAACCAATTCCAGTAGAATTACAATCCAAATGGATTAAATGGCATCAACAATTGAAGGAGTTACTGAAAGACCAAATACCACGTTGGTATTTCTGCACTGATGTTGAAACATCTCACGAATGGGAATAGCATTGTTTCAACGATAGTTCACAGAGTGCTTATGGTTCTGTTGTGTACCTCAAGTTTTCACATTTGGATGAGACTAAAACTGCATTTGTTATCTCCAAAAGCAGAGTAGCCCCACTTAAAAAATTGTCTTTACCAAGACTTGAACTCATGGCTACGCTATTAGGTGCCAGATTAATTGCATCTATTCGAGAACATTTTGCCAATGCCAAGATCTACATGTGGACAGATCCAAAAATTGTGCTTCATTGGATTAAAAATAATCCTCGCAGATGGAAGACTTTTGTGCAGAATCGTGTTGCAGAAATTCAAGAAAAAACATCTCCTGAAGTATGGAATCATTGCCCTGGTTGTGAGAATCCTGCCGACAAAATCACCACAGGTCTCAGCATTAGAAATGTAGTGAACAATCAAGTTTGGTGGCATGGCTAATTCAACAAGATACATCTTGTGTGTCATCTTACGACGACGGTGATCCTGATCGATTAAGCGAGTGAAGAAAGTATTATTACTCTTGCTACCAGTGCAGAAAGTGTGGAACCAGTGCTCGACATACAAAAATTCAGTAATTTACATAAATTATTGCGAGTTACTGCATATGTGCTTAGATTTGTGGGTACTTTTCCGTCAGCCAGGTGCAAGCGAAAAATCGCCAAATAATGTAGAATTCCACCAAATTTCTTACAACCATTCTCTTGGCGACTTGGCTCGCGTTTGGCGACATTTGCGGCCGGCTAACGGAAAATTGGTTCACAATTGGTAGCATTCGCCCGATCTAACGGAAAATCCCTTTGCTCTTAGCTGTTCTGGTGGCGACATTGCGCCCGTCTTGGCTGTTCACAATTGGCGACATTTGCACCCGGCTGATGGAAAATCGCTTCGGTTGGCGACTTGGCTTGCGTTTGGTTCACAATTGGCGACATTTGCGCCCGGCTAACGGAAAAGTACCGATTTGTGAAAGGTTTAAAATCTAAAGAAAAAACTGTTGGGCATTTGTTAACAAAGGAACTGTCCAGTGCTATGGATTATTGGATAAAATTGTCATAAATTCAGTGTTTTTCTAATGAAATTAATTGTATCAAATGTAATAAGTGTATAGAAAGAGTTCCAAACTGTATGGTCTTAATCCTAAAATTGATGAAAAGGGTTTGTTAAGAGTTAACAGTAGTTTATTTAAATCTTCTTTAGATGTAGTTGAAGTGAATCCTATTATATTGCCTAATGATTATTTTTCCCGTCTTATTGTTTTAAATAGGCATGAAAGAGTTCTTCATAGTGGTGTTAATGAAACTTTAATTCAAATAAGAGTCAAATTCTGTATTTTAAGAGCTAGACGTTTCATAAAATCAATATTGTATGGTTGTAGATTCTGTAAAAAATTTAATGCTTATCCAGGTCAGGAAATTTCAGCTCCCCTTCCTCCTATTGAAAAATTTCAGCCCTTTGAGGTAAGTGGAATTGATTTTGCAGGACCATTAATTTTAAGAGATGGCTCTAAAGCATATATTGCTTTGTTTACTTGTGCTGTTACTCAAGGTATACATTTACAATTAAGTGTTTTATTCAGGCTTTTCGTAGATTTATTTCACATCATGGTGCATGTAAAATTATATATTCTGATAATGCAAAATCATTTAAAAGAGCCGATAAAGAATTGAAATATTTGTATAAATTGTATGAAAATGTCTCTAGATTTATTGTGAATAATGGTATTACTTGGAAATTCATTGCTGAAGGTGCTCCCTGGTGGGGAGGGTTTTGGGAAAGGATAGTAAGATCTATTAAAACTTGTTTAAAGCGTATTTTAGGTAAATCTTCATTGGGGGGGGGGGGGCGTGTTAAATATCGATGTATCAATTTGAAATCGCCACTAGATGGCGCTGCTGTAACGCTCTCTGTTTATGAATTTTGTGTAAGTAATCAGTGCCTTGTCCGTGTGCTAATAAACGTCATGTCTTACGATCTCGCTCCATTTATTTCACCACAGAAAGTCTGACAATTAAGGAAATCTTTTAATAGTATAAAAGCTCATGAAAAAATAAAAAAATCTCTCAAAAAGTGCATATGTGTTTCATGCTATTAAGTTAAAATTAACCTAATTTTTTTCTTTATGAATTTCTTCTTTTCTTGGTAACACTCAGCTAATGAGAAGAAAACTGAGCTAAACAAAAGAAATTCACTTTAGCATGTCAAAAAATAGCTTACAACAGAAATTATATACATACTTTCACATTTTAAGAAAGGGAATACGCAAAAAAATCCAGCTGCATTTGTTGTAGCTTATATATATATAAATCTAATTCATTTAATTATTATTTTTCATTTATAGTGCTTTTAAAATTCAGCATTTTCATAATCAAGGAATTTCCTGTGATGATATATAATTTGGATTACCTCTAGCAAGAATTATCATTTTGTTAACTTGCTTTCTAACTTCGCTAAAATTTCATTATTGCATTTAATCGATATGTCAACTGTTAGAACTTGCATAATAATTTAACTTAAAATCTTCAAATAAAAAAATGTCCAATTTTTCTTATCTTTTTGTAACATTAAGTTTCATTTCTCCTCAATTAAATAAAAATTGCATAGAAGTTTAACCATTATTTAAATGAAAAAGTTTTAGGAGTTTTCATTCATGAAACATAAGCAAACAATAAAATTAAAAAAAAAAAACTGTTGCAGCTTAAACACTTTATTTTGAACTGTATTATGCAAACGTTTAAGTAATTAAATTATGCAAACACATAATGAGGAACAACTAAAAGCTGCAAGTTTTATAAAAGGAAACCAACTGTTAATCAATAATAATAATTTCACTTACTGGAGTGCCCATGAAAACATGTAAGAAAGCTCTTAAACGACCATCCAGTGTAGTGCTTCCAAATGGAAGAGGCCCATCATCTGAAGTTGTGAGATAAAGTAACAGTTTTTTAACTAGGCCACTATGAATAACCTCAAATGAAGATATATCACTGTCCATCACAACACTACGAATTTCAAACAAGGCTTTCAAGCTACTGTCAACCTAAAAGTGAACCATTTTTTAAAAATACGATTATAAGACCTGCAATTGACAATTACATAAGTACATATAACAAAATAATGATTTAATAGATTCATGATAAACTGCAAGCTACGTACCAAAGAGTCCAATTGACCTACAGCAGCAGTTAAGCGATTCAATACATTCATAGCTGGATGTGGTAATCCTGGTTGTTCTACACTGAAAAACTCTTCATCGAATTTTTGAGCTACAAAACAAAACAAAAAAAAAAAAAAAAAGTTTTAATTTTAAAAAATCAAAATTTCAACTTTTTCTTCATATCATGACATCTCACCTTGTTCTTTAATCCATGCTTTAATTTTTTCTCTGTTTCCTGTTGTATTTGCAAATGGTGATGACCTTTGAACCAAACACGGCTCCTACAGAAAATACAACACTATAATATGTAACTGAATATATTTCACATATAAAATGATAAATGCATTCTCTTTTGCTACACAATGTTTAGCATTAACTTGAGGTATTTCAAATGCATCTAAAAATATGCGGTCAATTACATATTTTTTATCACAAGTGTTCTTAACATGCAAAATTGATTTCAAGAATTTTACTTTAATAGGCATATTTATACCTCTGTATTATTTGTGAATTTAATGAAACATCATCTGTCAATTAGCTGAAGCAGAAGCTTAGAACACTTTTCTAGTCAATTAACAGGAAAAAGATAAATAAGTAAAACACTCTGAAGCATTTTAATCCATTATCAAGAACATTAATTAAAATATCCACTTCTTAAACAGTTGACTGAAGCGACAAATATGAAAGATTTCCTAGAAGTATCAATATAATGAAATGCTGATTCTGAAATGTAGTCTAAAAACTAACTGATTGGTGAAAGCATCTTTTATATAGCTATGAAAGAGGTTAAAAGAAATTTAAAACAGTAAGAAAAATAGTTTTTAAAAAACATCATAAAATAATACTCTCTGTATTGTATAAAAATGTTACTGCACTGCTAATACTGTAAGAAAAAATTTCACAAGTTAAAAAACAACAACAACATTTTATATGTCAATATAATAGTAGAGAAAATTATGGATTAAAAGCTTACCTGTGTAGACAAGCGACCAGTAACTGGAGAACTGCTACTCCAACGACCCCATCTTGCTGGGTTTAAGTTGGCAAGGAAGGAAGAGGTCTTTGCAGCAGCAGAACTTAATTTTCCTCGCCCTGGTGCTGCTGCATTAGAATTGTTAGAGCAAGTAGTAGGACTTGCAATGCTGCCTAACACAGGACTGGCACTGATTGTGGAGTTGTGACAACTAGTAGGAGTACATGCTGATAAAGCAAGCATTGACGAACCCAATATTGGATTGATATGGTTGTCTAACACTCCTCGGCCAAGCCCCCGAATGCCTGAACACGAAAAAGACTCTCTAGAAGTTTCTTCAGTTCGAACCTTCCTACTAGTTGCATTGCTGCGTTTAGGAGTTCTCTTCCTCTTCAACACATCACTGAGTCTCCTTAAAAGAACAGCATACTCAGGCTACTGATTTAAACATATATATGTATATAAAAAGGATTGTATATATTATGCGTGATAGAAAAGATATATGTGGAACTCTTACACACTATCAGTGGTAGTTTAAAGTATAGCAAGTTCTTTACAAGAAACCGTATGAAAACAGGGTACAGAAGGTACCCATAAATCTTGGTTTAAACAATTTTAAATAAATTTATATCTGGAACGAAAGAAAATATTTCTGAGTATTGCAAGAAAATGTATCACTCTTGCCAAATCAACATATAAAAATTTATGATATGGAATGTAAATACAATATCCTTTCAATACCTTTGCTATCAATTCTAAGAACAAAGTTAGCGCATACAATCACTACTAAAAATGTTAAATTAGTTTTGATAATAACCAATAAGAAAAATTAAATCTAAGAAATCACAAACAATACATACTTATTAAGACAGAATGAAAAAAAAATCAATAATTTAGAAAAACAAAAAGATTTTCATATTATATAACAGGCATCTATTCACTCTTCAGAATATGTTGAAAAGTTGATGCTAGAGAATGAATTATTCAGCAGGTTATTTATTCCCAATTTATTTTGCTACTTGGAGTTCCTATAAATTCATGCTGTTTAAAATCTTTTCAGTATCCCTCACACTTTCTCCCAAGGTTCATTTCAGAATTTTATTGAGATTCATTATAAGAACATTATTGGCTTTGAAGTTTCTGAGAGAGTTCATTTCTATACCTTATAGTTTTGCCCCTTTTTAAATTAGATTCTAAAAAATTTACATTTTTCACTGTTTTTTTTAATAATTTCCAGACACATATAAGCTCCTACAACAATTAATAGCAGATAATGAACTCATTCGTTCACTTATCTTTCAAGAGTAATTGACATACACCATAGAAAACTTAAGATGTTAAAAAAAAAAACCCACCCTGAAAAAGTTTTACTTTATAAAATTAGAACTAGCACTACTTTGACGGAAAGCTGTTCGACTCTTTTGAGTTTTTATATAAACAACTGTGGAAATAATTGCAAGAACAGTTCACACTTTGTTATGTATGATAAAAATTTTTTTAAATTAAAATTTTAAAAAAGGTGTCTTGAACCTTTGGTAGAAATAGTGCTAATCCTTTAACTGCCACAGATCTATATATATGCCTTATGGAGTCTGAACGGTAGCCATCACAGATTTATATACAGGGTGTTTCAAAAAACATCAAAATGAAAGGGCAATTGAGGCATATGAAAAGATTCCACAATCACATAGGAATATAGGTGTGCAAATGCCATTTGAAGACAGCAGAAGGAATTTAAAACAGTGGCGAATCCAGGATTTGGGTCTGGGGAGAGGGGGGCTGAGGTCATAAAAATTTTGTATTGTAGTGACGAATGTCAAACCTCATGGCTTATATAAACCAAAACACTTTAACTTTACAGACTTTCCTCTCCTGACAATAAGAATAATAAAGAACACTACAATACTTTCGATAATTTAATAAAAAATACAATAAAATAACTAGCCAAAAAATGTTTTCGACCGCACCAACGCTACAAGTACAAGTGGAATGACTAGGAAAGTAGGAAAATTTTCAAGCCTGTCAAGCCAGAAAGCAATGTTGTCACGATTTTATTACTATTTTTTAAAATGAAAATTAAGAACAAACAGTTGTAGTGATTTTAAATTAAATCAAGAATTTTGGTTTAGCTCTGGGGGAGGGGGGGCTGCAGCCCGATAACCCCTCCCCTGGATTCGCCACAGATTTAAAATAATATCTATTAAAGAGATCAGAAGAAGAATCCACCAACACTATTTTATTTAAGAGCAATACTACTAGAGTAGATACTCAAACTTTTAGCCAGATAATAATACATACATTCCTCATATCGATGTTGTATGGAATGCCTCACTTTCTCAAAAATACCACATATTATTCCAAACACATTCTGCTGACTCAACGATTCTTCCCACAACAAAACAAGTGTTTCTTACACAAGTCCTTTAAAACCCTGATAAGAAAAAATGCTATAAGGGACAAATCTGATGATCATGATGGCCATATGATTGATCCATCACGACCAATCAAACATCTAGGAAAGGTGGCTTGCAGATGTATTCAGACTTGTTTGCTGAAATGTGCAGGTGCTTCCCTGTGCTGAAGCCAAATATGGTGATGCACAGATTCAAGAGCAGCATTTCTTGTGTGGGATTGTTTTACGTATGTGTGACGTAACAACTCCCTCAAGCAGTACCAGATAGTGTCTGCACACCTGTGATTTTGGATTTTTATCAAATGCCTGAATTGTCCTTTCATTTTTCAATTTTTTTAAAAACACTCTGTATATGCCTTTACCAAATAGCCTCTTCCCAGACGGCAACTGCTGGTACCAGTTATTTTGAAAGTTACCAAATACCCTCCTCTGTAATTTGTTGTTAATCATGTAATTATGTCCACTGCTTTGGAATACAACAAACTGACCTTGAACAGGTGTTTTCCTGGATAATGCAACTATTTTAGAATTGGAGAGGATTGCTACTAAAAGGGTGAAAAAACAAGGTGAATCATGCGACATTGGGGAGCAAATTGTTTAAGATTTCGCTGGATACGTTTAAAAAAATTACAAAGCTGTTAAATATCGTCCATTTAAAACTCACATTTGTGAAACGTTACTGCTGTGACTCTCATCAGCTCCTGGTGATGCACTAGTTGATGATTGTATTCCTTCAAATGTTGTTGCGACAGAAGATGAAGAGCCCCACAAGCCTCCACCAGGAAAGTGCATAGCATTATCAGATGAAAGGTCACTTGCTGAGACTGGTAAAATACTTGGGCTAAAAGCTGCAAGATTATTATCACAATTTGTGATTGCAGATGCTGTTGAACTAATAGGTATCAAAGTCGGAAGAGACGCAAAGGACTGTACATTATCAGATCGATTATTGGAGCCTTCTTTACTCTGGTTAGGTGAGTCAGAACTGATATCTAATTTAGTCAGCCATCTAACTTGATGCATAACACCTATAAAATATAAAAATATATGCGAATATATTTGACATAATGTATTACAATAAACTAGTAAATCCAACTATTATTTAACATGCAGGAATAAAACAATACCTTCTCTACGAAAGTAAACTCCAAATATTGCAGGGAGCTTCTGCATAAGTATTTCAGCCATCTGGAGAGCAGCAACAACAACCCTGAGATCTTGTGAAGCAAGCATAGCAGCAACATGACTTTAAAAGAGATAAAACATTAAAACTAAATTTCAAAAAACCTCAAAAGCATTTCTCAAAAAAAAGAATACCAGTTAGCGATTGTAGGAAGGCCTTTTACTTTTAAACATCTCATTTTTTTAAATACCAAGAACATGTCATCACATAATTTCTCACCACTAACATGATTATTTACCTCTATTTATAACATGCTTTTCAATACTTACGATACAAATAAATATGGTTGCACTGTCTTTTTCAATTAGAGTAAATTTCAAAAGTGTTAAAATCAATTTCTTAACAATAATCAAATTCAATTAATCATAAAACATATCCCATAGATGAAAAACCACTAAGCATTATTCTGCTGCCCTCTACTGTACACATATACAAAAAGGTATTATTTAAAGGAAATAGCTTTTTTAAAAATTTACAAGACTTCAAAATTTCTTAAGGGGTCATCTAAATATTCAAATATGTACCAACTTCAAAATTTCCAATGGCAGTACTCAATTTTGTCTCTAAATTTCAAATTTACATCAAAATTTATGCATGCACACCAAATTTCATTACTATAGATCTATTTGATTCCAAAATATAACCAAACAAAACTTTACTCTTATAATGAACTCTTATTCACATCATGTACTGTCTGTCCGCCACGAGAATTGTGGCCGCCAAAATGTCTAGTTTACGGCGGTCGCTATAGCAACTGGTTATGCTAGGGAAGATCCATTTCGAATAGGAGGAATCCGATGGAAGACGGAGTTTTATTTTATTCTTGGTGCCAGTTTGTGGCGGTAAAAAGAGTAGTTGATCATTCATCTACTCAGTTTTGTCGTAGTTGCAAGTTCCTTTGCATTCGCTTATCTATATCTTGCTTTTTTTAAAAAAATTCATTAACCTTCAGGTTAAAATTAGTTGCATTAGTTATTTTTTATTGTATATCGACATGAAGTAAAAAATCAAATTTAGATATAAGCAATTTTTTAAATGTTCTTTTATTATGGCAGTTATCAATTTTGTGCTTAGAAAAACGTATACTTCAGAGAAAGTAAATAAATATTCTAAATTTCAAGAAAGTATCATTCATAATTAATAATGAACATTTTAGTTGATATTAGAATATAAACAAGCTTTTATAAAGATGAAATAATTATGATTAATTATGATATCGTTCTATGTTCAACAAGCTGAATTAAGAACCAGCGTTCTCTCCAAAGAATTTGGTGTCAATTACATCTCTGAATTTAGTACAAATGAAATAAAAACGATTAATTCTTTTTCAGTATGAACTGACCCTAATACTGCTTTACCTTTTTTTAGTTAGATTTTTTTTACTGTACAGTCATTAGGCACACAGATAATTTAGTATTTCCATTTGATTTGGGTTGTTCTTTACATAAATATTTCAAGGATACTGGATATTTCCAAGATTCCGACTATTATAATAATTTTGAGATTGATGAATTATTTTTTTGAATTCGTTTTTAAAAATTAAATATAATAATACCATACATAGCTCATTTGGCACTAAATGAGCCAATGTAGCACATTTGAATGAACTTCTACCTACCAGAAATGGATTCTTCCTACGATAACCTGTTTCTACAGAGACCGCCATAAACTAGACATTTTGGCGGCCACAGTTCTCATGGCAGACAGACAGTATTAATAATGCTTCTATTGGCCTGAATTATTTTTTTTTATTATAGTAACATGAAGTACTTATTACCCATAAATACTTTCGATTTTAAAATAATTTTTAGCATTTGATATAATTTATTATCAAGGCTAGCAACATTGATCAATTTTAGCAGGAATCGACAGAGGTCTTTATCTGGGCACATAGAATTTTAGCTCATTCCTATGATAATTTTTTCAGTTACTTTAAATGTTATGTTATTGTTATAAGGGAGACATCCCACAAATGAAGAGAAATAACTTTCTGATTTGTTATTCAAAATAGACATTCATCAGTTATTTAATATAACAGATATAAGAGTACTTCAAAAGGTTATCTGGATATAACATTAGATAAGATACCATTATTTTAGCATTGTCAGTCTGTCAGGGAAAAAAAACAACATAATATTTCAACCTTGGTATGGCACAAAAATGGATTTCACAGAACAAAAATCAAAACAAGCAGCCTTAAGAAAAAAATATAGAAAGTAAATAAAAAGTTATACAAGTATATAGTTTTAAGTTCCACTCTTTAAAATTTGCACTCCTGTGAGGATTGTTTATTTGTTGCGAGTTTTATGGCACAACAGCCATATTAGGCTATACTGCACCAGACCTTGGTAAATAAAAACATATAAAATCCAATATTAGAAAAACCAAGAAAATGCCTTTCCAGGCATTCAAAAGCCATAAATAACAAAAACTGTAAAAAAAAAAAAAAAGCAGAAACACATTATGAGATTGGATACAAAATGCTAATAATTACAACAGAAATAAGAATATGGGAAAAGAATATTATTTCTACAAAAATAATTCAGCTTAATCCTACTAATTAATTCCAGCAGCTTTGCAAATCACTGTAATTTTTGAAAATTATAGATTCAATAACTTTCCTGTGAAAATGATTTCTTAAGCAATATTTTAAAGTTCACAAATATTATCAAAATATGTTACAAGAATTAATTTGTACAGCTTTTCCCCCTCTTTTTAAAAAATTCTGAAAATTAAAATGTGGTTATGGCAGCAGTAGAAATATGGTGAATCAATAGCATTTATAGATATGTCATCTAGACGGCTCAAAAATTGTTCAAATTAAGAAAATTCAAGGTTGTGGTAAAAAGACAACAGAACTGTCTAAAAGCTTACATATAAAGAATTTTTTTTTCCAATCGTCAAAATAAAAACCTCCTATGATTCTTACACTGCCTTTGAAGCAAGCGTTTATCCTGTACTCAGTGCACTTGAAAATTAAAACTCTCATAATTGCAAAGCAGAAGTAACAAGTTTTCATTGACATATTTCAACAGAAAGTTTTATATTTAATATAATTTTTAAAAATAAAACATGTAAATTTCATGTTAAAAATAATTGGTCTCTTACACTGTTATTATCCATTAATATAGTTTAAAAATCTACAGTACCTTTAACTTGTTAACAGGGTATGACGAAATACTTCAATGGGAAACGAATGGATCAAAAGTAAATTACACGGTTAACAGGTTAAATTAAAAACTTAAAAGAAAACAGCAAAATCATCTGCTAATTTGATTACTTCCCCCAAAACTAAAATCTCAAAATAAAAGAATTATTCAATTTAAGCACTTAAAAGTAGAATCGTGTACAAAATAATCCAAAGAAAATGTAAGATTTCGTTAAATCGCAACAAAATTGAAATTTTTGCAGAAATTTTCAGTACAATAAAACTTTGATTAATTGTCAGTTTCTGTTATCAGTCACCGTCTAAAAAATATCAATAAACAAACATTTTTTAAAATTGTTCATGGATTAGCTTTACACCCTACTGTATAAAGCTGGAAGAGACTGTACTGTACGATGGTGAAAGACTAATCGTTGTTGGTCAAGCAGATGACATTGATCTGGCACGTCAAACCCATCCTAGCCAGTCGCTATAGTACAATGCATTTCTGCACATCACAACTCTTTTACGGAAGTTTAAATTGATCGTTTTGTAAAATTAAATACAATATGTATGTTGTATTCACTTTTAAAGGATTTTATTTTAATTTTCGCCCCAAGCCAGCAGTGAAATAACATCACTGTACATACGTATTAAGAGATTTCTGTTATCTGTCACAGCGCTGGTGTGGACGATTGCAGTTAATCCATATTTTACTGTAGTTTATACATTGAGAATCTATAGTATAAAGCCAATGACATTATATTATATACAATAGCATTTAAAAGTTCCAGTTAAACAACAAGTCTACAGCTGATTATTACAGACAGACAGAGAGCTTACCTCACTCAATATGGAGATTAACCCCATATTTGGAAAAATTCAAAACCTCCCGATATAATAATGGAAATTTAATTAAAACTTATGTACAACCTTTTTGCCATACTGTGTTTATTTATGACATCACAAAAGAATATTGCCATTGAACATTTTAAAATAGTACACATTTCAATATATAGATGACTATATTTCCTTTCAAATAGTGATTTTTGATTACATGCAAGATGAATGATGACAGTGGTGCATTTTCCTTGTTTTTTTTCTGCATGTCTGTACATCACATCTTCATTGCATGCATTTCTTCATAATAATTTAACCACCCTTTTAATAAGATATACTATTTTTTTTTGCATAGTTGACATTTCTTGTTTTAAACATCAAACCTCTCATTTGAAAACTTTACCTATTATTTAACAGAAGCCTTGAAATTCATTTGAATGCAGAGTGATAATAAAAGGATTAAATACATTACATTACAGGCATTTAATACAAGTTCTGTACCATAGAAAAAGAAAATCATTACCTGGCAACTGTCTGATTTTTTAAAACTGTTTGAAGTAAGTCAGGAGGGGCGAAGTATATCATGCGAAGTAAAGCTCTCAGACACTTATGTCTCACAGCTGGTCCCGCCTAAGAAGCAAATCAAGAAAACCATACTGATTTCCAGTAATATAAATAACAAAATACAACATGACAATTGTGTGTTAAAATACTTACAGAACTGCTGTAGACTTCATAAAGAACAGCAAATAATGATTTGATGCAAGATGCAGCTAAATCAGCATTTGCCTGCAGACAATCAACTCTAGAATCTGAGCTATCAACACTTTGATTAGAACCTGAAAAAAAAGCAAATGATAATATTACTAGGAGGACTAGGAATAGGAAATAGTGCGGCATTTAAACATAAAGTTAAAGAAAGATTAATGACATTGTATGACTAAACTAATTCTAAATTTGAGAAGAAGTGCTATATGGTTATCCACTGAAGAAAGAAACTATTCCATGAATTGAACCTGCTGGAATAAGACAATATTCCCAATATTTTTTATTAGGACTTAGCCAATAAAACTGTATGAAGTTGAAGAGAACTGCTGTGAATTACACAAGTGTGTGTGTGGTGTTCACAAGATAAGCTTAATAAATTACGTAGCAATGAGACAATAAAAATCAATACTTGTTCTGTACTATTTATCTTGCGTTTATATCAAAGTAAACATAGACATAAGCGCAAATATTGTTATTTTCCAACAAATATTCCCAAACAATGGAAATGCAGATTAAAAAATCACACCAAAAATTGAAAGAAACAACAAAATGCAATGAAAATGAATTATTTTTTTACATAAATGACATGAAACAATTTTGTTTAGAATTCTTCAAAAAGTAATACTTAAAACACTGGTTTTCATTAGTTTGTGAAGCAGTTTCACCAAAAATTCCTGCTCTCTTGCCAGCAGAAAATAAATAGTTTTTACTAGCATTCAGCATGTAGCAAATTAGAAAAAAAAAAAAAAACTGAATAACAATTATATGTCTGAAAGCACACAAACCACTTGTCAATCTCGTGTGTGTAATAAAATAGTATTTTATATATAGTTATTTTATTTATAGATAGTTATATTATTTTATTACAGTGTGTGCAGATTGTATTTTATTTTTAATGCACATCTATATATTATTCATTCATTCCTTTTATTTTTACATTTCAGACCAGTTGCATGTGCATAGAGATTAAGTGTTTTTCTCCTCTATCTATTTCATAACTAAGATGGTACACCTCATAAAAAAAATTTCAAATACTTTGTATATCATTAGAATTTATTTTATTCATAATATTCTTCTTTTAATGTTCATAATATTAATAATGTTTTTTTGCATATTCCCGAATTTGTAACCAAGTGTTAAACAAAATGGCATGCTATTGATTTTTAATTATCAAAAAGGGACAACGATTTCAAATGGGATTAACAAGACATAATTATTTCCAGATATTTACAGTAGATTATAGTACAGATAACAATGTTGAATTACAGCAAATGCATTTTTAATACACAAACTAATCTCCAATAGGGTTTTTAAAAAAAATTTCTTGTTACAAGGTTGCCACACATGAGCAACATGTTGGGATATCTCAATAAAAGATAGAAGCATAATGGCTTCTATCTGGAGGTCTTGGAGTGGTTTTCTGACAAAAAGCTGAATATGAGGGAGATGAAAAAAAGCTGAAAGTGTTGAGGAGGGAAAACCAGAAAGAATAACAGATAATTAGAGTATTTTTTGGTTGTCATGCCTGTCACATCTAAAAATAAATTAATGAGGGCAAATTCACTCACAATTAGTGCAAAAACTAAGTGCTACTATTAATTTCATCTACAAAAATATAGCTTTGAAGCCGAAAATTATTCCTGTCATATTAGCATCACATTCAAGAATAATAAAATAAGCTAAACTTTACTTTACCTATTGGACTATATTTGCAACTCAATTTATTTGCCTTATTACTACAAAATGGTTTACTGTTCAAAGAAATATTGACACAAAAATTCACCAGAATAATAAAAAGAAAACAATATAAAAAATAGCAAAATCTGTCAGGGAACATAAAAAAGGAAATAATACTGGAATTTCATGTGAAAGTTTATTCTAATCAACTTAGACAACAAGGTGTATATGTATACATATATTACCTGTCAAAGTTCCAGATGAATTATTAACACGTCTCTGAACTGGTCTTGTTGTCCCAGAATCTTCATTTATTTGCGTCATTGAATTGAAATCAATTGTATAAGTTTTCCCCATAGCAGACAGACTTATTTCATCTTCCCCAGAGAGATGTGCAGCCTTTAGAAAAGGAAAAATATGAAATACATTGTGAAAATATAAGTTATTAATTATACTTTATAGCAAACTTTTATTGTCATACATTTTTTGCATACCATAAAATCTCCTTTTCTGTTAAATCTACTCTCAACTTCATGTTTAGATATTGAATAATAATAACAGATATAAAAATAACACAGCAAAATTCTTCAGCATGTTTGAAAGTAATGATGCAGAAAATTTAAAAAATGCAGTGAAACCTGAAACTAGGAATATTTATCTTTGAAAACAGTTTCTACTTCAAATATTTTAGATAAACTTTACCAACAGAAACACAGTTGAAAATATTATAACAAAGAAAATGAAGCATGAATTAAAAGAAACACAAGTAAACACAGTACATAAAATCGAATGCCACAATAAACTAAGATTCAACAAAAACACCAACTGTGCATGCAAACATATAAATGGTATCATTATACTAATTATTTGAACTAAATATACCTCAATAATTTTGTTGTCAATGCTAGTATAAGGATGCCATAATCCTCGATCATCTCTCCACTGCCAAATCACAGTATCTTGTTGGTTATTACTTGGTTTCATAAGAAGCGAATCTATCGCAAATATTCCATCAGATGGCAAACGAGGCATAAGCTCACTGAAACATATTGGAAAGTTAAACAATTAATATAAATGATTTTGAAATAACTAAGATATAAAATTATGCTACAACTTTTTCTAGTGTATACAAATTTGTTTCTATTTCTAAATAATTAAAATGAGAGAATTCTCAATTTAAAATGTAGTACTATCAGACTTAAGAGTGTGGTTAACTGATACAACCAAAGACTTTATAATTTAACAACCAAAATAAAATTTGCACAATAAAATATCAAAGATGAACGTACTTAATTTCTGATAAAAATTGGATGTTAGCTAAATGTATGGAAATCATAAGACGCAAAACACCTTGTATATATTCCAGTTTCTGTTTATTTAAATATTGTAATCAGGAGAGAAGATCAGTGGTGTAAATTAAATGAAATTTGAAGGAAACTTTTGGTGCTTTGAAGTTACTATCCATTATGTTTGATTATTAATATCAAAATAATCTAATTATGTTTGTTCATAAGCACTGATGAAGCTGACAGAAGAATATAAAGTAAATGTACAAAGAGCTACTAAAACATCTCCAACTCTAAAAATTCTACTGCACAATAACTTTGGAGGCTCTCAATTTGTATTATCCTTATCTTTTGTACTACTAGTTGATATTAGCTTTATGAGAATATACAAAGGAAGGGAGAGCTGACAAGGTCAACATTATTGCAAATTAGTTCAGATGTTTTAGATTTTTAAAAAATGAAATAGCAATTACATCAGAGTTTTCCCAGAGGATGTGAATATAAATCACTGAAAGATAGCATTTCATTAACGACTGATAACTTGACAAACAAAAATATTTCACATAGTTGTTAAAATATAATTAAAAACTCCAAGAAACATTTAAATAGCACCTGTCACCATTAAAAAACATTACGAAATGCATTCCGAGCTCTAAATAATCTAATATTACTTTAGAACTTATACAACAAGGAAGGGAGTTTATAAAGATAACTAAACAACATCAATAACTGCATTTTCTTACAGCTAGCAAACAAAAACACAAATTTCTCACAAGCAACTTTTTTTACCATTTGTTATAGAAATATAAATTATATCCTCAGAACATTAAAAGACATCATTACCCAAAAAAGGCAACACAGTACCGAGTTTTTGAAATGAAACTGACACTGCTCAGAGTCACCTGTAGCTTGATTAAATAATCAAAATAACATCAAACTTGATGAGGGTAACTAGTATCATCAAGGGGAAAGGAAATACTCAAAAAAAAAAAAAAGTAGTTCCAGATATTGTTGATAGAGGAATATGTGGTGATGTGGAATTTAGAAAGGATTTACAAAGAACATACAAATAAATAAAAACAAAAATATAGCGAGACACCTTGCTTTATGCTACATATCTATTTCATGCTGACTACATTCAATGTGACTGCTGTTCTCGTAGATCACAATTTGCACCATTTGAACAGAATTTTTTACCATGTTACGACGGAATATAATTGTCATATGGAATGTCCAAGGTGTGTGTCCTTAAAAGTAGTGAAGTTTGGAACCCCACGAAGATAGACCCTAGACTAGCGAAGATAAAGCATATTCACAAGCAGTGGAAGCTGCGAGATCCATGTTGAGCAGAGCTGGTTCTCGAAATGTTTTTCGGAGCTTTTGTCATATCTTTACAGCCTGAATCACTGCCTATAAATACTGACGCCTTTGGAAACATCGATGCACATTTTTTTAAATGTTTCTACACTTACTTTTTAACTAACATTAATATACAAAATTACGATTTGGCACATATAAGATTTCATGTACCGCAATCTTTTAGTGAAAATTTTTGGAAGATTCGAAATAAGAATAAACTATTATTCTACGCATATGTTTAACCCCTTCGGGACGGCTGCTCGCTGAAGGAAACGTGCCCACTGGCTGGGAGCTTGCAAGCACATTCTGTGCCCACCGGCTGAAGCATTTTCTCCTGCTAAGCCTAACACTCATTAAATTTCGTCAAAAGTGCATGTTACATAATAATGCATAAAAAGTGTCCTTTACATTGCAATGAAACCATTTTTAAATATGCGGTAAACAAATCATAAAAAAGTTTAATTAAAATACTTGATTTTTAATAATAAAAAATAAAAATATAGTGTATTTCCCTATAATTGAAAGTACCTAAATAAACACTAGATTATTGATGCAAAATTCGAAAATACAGGAAAATGAATATTTACATTCAATATTATAAAATACTTCAAGAAAATTGTAATAATTAACTCTTCAAAGCCTTCTGAAAAATCTTCTATTTTAGGACTCCACTGACATTATGGAATTGGAATCGATATATTAGTACTATCCTCTTCTAATTCAGAATTTGATGATTCATAACTATCTAAAGTACTCTAATAATTTATTGCTTTATCACTACTATCTTTGGAAAAATCCATAGATTTGTAATTTAAAAATTTACATATTTCCTCCTGGGAAAGTTAACGCGGTCTTTTAGCAATAACTGCAAAAATAAAACAGAGAGATATAAAAACCCTTGACAGAATATCTCCCATAAAATCCCAACCCAAGCGAGAGGATAAACTATAAACAATCACTCCAAAATGACTTAAAGAGCTCTTTAACACATGCTTCTATTTACACTCGCCAGCACATGTTTCTGTTTATATCTCAAAAATCAAATAATTCTAATAGAATGATTCACAGACACGTAGCCGACTACAATCTGACCTCGGAGCTAATGTACAGGACCAATCTTTTGAAAAAAACTTGGAATAGTAACACCATCTGATAGAAACATTTTGTTCCAAAAGACAAAAGCATATGTGCGGCTCTCGGCCCACAGCAGCAGTTTCACCGTAACACCAGGATGCGGCGCTCGGTCCCGAGATGAGTCAAGCTGAAACGCAATGCGGTGCTTGTTCCGATGGGGTTAACATCTTTACTTACAAGTCATTTTTGTAGCAATTTATCACAGATGCAATAATTACAATTATTGCAATAAAAGCTTTTATGCGCATTTGAATTACATTATATAGATATCAAGAGTATTTTCTTTGTACAACAAAATATTCATTTGCAATGATATATAATCTAATGTGATTTAAGAACTCAATGTAGCTTCAAACCCATTTTCTAATAATTTATAAGTACTGTTCTTGACGGAATGTGTTCATTTTCCATTAGCGTTTAATTTTTTTTTTTTTTGGCACTAGGGGGACAAACATAATTAAATTTTACAGAAAAGCACCAATAGAAAAAAAAATGAAAACTGTTAAGAAAGCAATACAATAAAATACAACCCGAAAATTTATAAAATTATGACAGGTTTCAGTCAAACAAAAAAAAAGTTTCAAACAGGGGGGAAAATGTTGAAGATATTTACAGATAAGAGCAAGAAAAGCATTTAAAATATTTTATCATACTACCATCAGAAGTAGGAAGTGGTTCAACAGCTGCAGTTTCTTCACGTCTTGAACAATAAAATGATCAATTGGCAGAGGAGAAATTATTACATTTCGTAGATTCAAAGTACATAACCTTATTACAAAATCAAACTGTTCTAAGTGCATTTCTAGCTAAACATATAATGTTCATATTATGAAGCTAAATACAGAAAGTAAAATGACATGTACCTTATATCGATAATCAAAGACAACTGGAAATGTAAGAAAAATCTTCTGACACTGCAAGTTGCACACTGACACATAAAAACAGGTGCTTAACTTTCCATTCATGATGCATTTTTGATTAGGTGTGCATAAAATATTATTTGCTTTGCATTTTATCTGATAGCTGAATAAGGTATTTACAACTGAAATTTGTTTCAATTGCTACGGAGGGTTCGAAATTACTATACCTTGTTAAGTTGAACAAAATGGTGAAGACAATGTAACCATATGCAAACATTTAGCCTAAACATAATATATTATTTGAATATATTAAGTTACAGGAGTTACTATAAAAACAAATAATAACTTATCTTTAATGAAATTTAACATCTCTATGAAATATACTGATTAATAAACCAAATAGTTTTTTTTAAAACATTCTACAATCAGGTAATAAAATCACACATATTAGCGAATTAGCCTAAAAAAATCTTGAAACATGAACTACTTTTACATATAGCATGATATGAAGCAAACATTTCTTATTAGAAAAGTATTACCAATAAAAGAAACTTCTAACAACAACAAATCTAATTCATAATCAGTCAAAGAAAACATATATTAATTATCAAAAACAATAACAATGTATGCATCACTGAAAGTTGCAACATTAACTTACCCAATTAAAGAAGTGATTTCAAAAAGTTCTTGGGGACTCCTAGGAATAAGCTGAATAAAAATAATTCAAATATAAGTTAACAATGATAAAAAATGTATGTTACTTAAATAGTTTTAACTATGTCTTTAATTCTATCAATTCCCATTACAAAATCAGAATTTTGAAACAAGGCTCTAATTTTTATAAATATATCCTATAAATATTATTACTCCCATAAAGAAATTAATCTGATTTGCTATGCAAGATCTGGCAAAATTAGAATTTTACAGAATTACCTAATTAATAAGTTAAGAAAATCAGCTTGCATGTTTAGCTTTTCAACACATATATTTGGTAATAATTTGCACTTACATATAGTAAGGAAAATTTTAAAGCAGGAGTCTTGAGCACTTAAATGGATTTTTGATGTAACCTAAACTTGAATTGAAGCGCTTTATGAAATTTATGCGCCACAGTCAAGAACTTCTTGCTTTCTTAACTTACAGGTCTTCTTGTATTAGATGATAAATGAAAAAAAATTATGATACAAAGCATCCAACAATGTGTAACATATTATTGTATATTATATTTGATATATTATAAATATGAAATTTTGATATTTGGGAGGAGTTATGAAATGGTGTTCCAATAAATATGACATCTGATCAGCATGCTCTTTAAGCAAGCTACAGGTTTTAAAACATTTTCCTTACAATGCAAATGATCTGTATATAAAAGTACAGCCTGCTTCATTAATTTCTAGCTATCTGAGAAGATGCTTTAAATATTGTGGCCATTTTTCAATAAAAAATTTAGGTGCAGTATTTTTTCAATTGTCTGGCACATTTAGCACTACATTCAGTATACAGGGTGTCCACTCTTATCAAGGTCCAATAGCTAATTTCTAAACCGTTAGAGATACACATTGTTCCACTTGGAAAATTACTTTAAATGAAAGAAGAATTATATTTTATGTTTTTTGAATCAATAAATATATTTCTGAAAAAGTTATGGATTCTAAATTTTTATACTGTCTCCCGGTCTTATTAGTCATATTTAGTAAAATATTCTACACACACTAACCTTTTCACAAAAAAAGGTTCACCCTTCTGTGACTAAAACTGACCGAGTTATGTTGCTTTGAATATCGCTGACTTAAACCACTTTAAGCCATTTCAATAACCGCCTTGAAGATGATCCACCAATCAATGTGCAGCACTTGTGCGACGAAGCCGCTGATTGGTTTAAAATTATGAAATTCAAAGCTCCATAAATTGGTCAGTTTTTGTCGCAGAAGAGTGGAGCTTTTTTTTTTGTTTAAAATGCTATTGTGAAGAATATTTTACAAACTAGGACTGATAGGACCAGGGGGAGGCATAAAAAATTAGAATTTGTAACTTCTCAAAATATATTTATTGACTCAAAAAACATAATCCTTCCCTCCAATTAAAGCATTTTTCCAATTGGAACTATATCTCGTATCTCTAATGTTTTAGAAATTAGATATTGGACCACTATAAGAGTAGACACCCTGTCTAATAACAACACTGTACTTCTAGTTTCTCATTATAATCTTTTGTCCTTTAATTTTTGCATGTAACTGCTGCAATATACAATGAAAATTTCAGTCCCAGTTTTAGTTGAATTAATATTCCATTCATAGTTACATGAGGATTATTTTGGTAATTTTGAACCATTGTTAGATGACGAAGACAACATCAAAAGTAGCACCAAACTTGAAAAGTGTTTACTCCACATTGTAACAAAACTGCCAATGCGTCGGGGAAGTTTCGCAGGTGGTGAAGAAAAAAAATTACCAGATTATGATTGGTGAGATCCTAATTGAAAAAGAACGAGGACTTTGGGTTTGAGGGCAGTGAGACTTGGTCTGCTTTGAAGAGAGCATCAGTTTTGATTTAGAGATCGAGTCTTGCAGCGTTTCCGTGAGGGAACAGTGATTTTATTGTGTTTGTGGACAGTTCGGACCTTGGGCTTGCAGGAGCTCACAGAAACTCCAGAGAACTGTTTAATTATCTCTTAGTAGTGCAGGTTAGGTAAAGAGAAGATTAATTAATCACTTCTGTTTTCTCAACCCGAGTTGCAGTTCTTCCCTTCAAGATTAAATGTAGTGTAAATAAGTATGCCGTAAATAAATATTCTGAAAGGCCAAAAATGGATTGCATTTGCTTCCAACTGATCAGCCTAAAACCGTGGCCATCGGTTGTGATGTCACAACACAGGAATGAGATTGACAAAAAAGTAAAAAGACTGAAATCATACGCAAGCAAAAAATGTGCACCATAATTTATAAGCGAAAGAAGTATAACATCAGAACATGCAACGTGATGAAAATATTACACTATAATAATTAATAACTTAATTATTTATAATTCAGTACGTATAAATAAGAAAAAAGAATAATAAATTATTATTAGATCATTCATATTAAAAGTTAACAAACAAGTTTAACACATCATCAGAGGCATCAGAAAATACAAAATTAGACATTAAAACATATTTACTACCTGTACATCACTGAGATGCAACATTCACCCAACAGAAGTCTGAGAAGAATTATATTTAATAGCCTTTTGATAAAAGTTATCTCAAAAAATAAATAAAAATAAGGACAAATAATTTGTTTTGCTTCATGCAATTGTGAAAAGTGTATTAGCTCTTTATAAATTATAATAATGTATCATATACTGAATTCTGTTTTATTTCTTTTATTTTTATACATTTTTGCAAAAGAAACAGCACAATGATTTTGCACCTTATAAAATGAGAGGGGTCGAGAAATTGTACAGTTACAATGGCAGATTCATTTAGCATTATTGTTATTTGAAACATTTCCTTAATTGTTAAAGAAGTGGTTTTCATTCGTTTTTTTATTTGTGTGGCTTTTGTTAGTAACAGATCTCCATTAACATGTTTCACCCCTTGATTTGGAGGGCTCCCATCTTTGACATATTTTTCTTGAATAAAGGATGTGCTTGCATCCTCTGCAAGTTTATTTTCAGTAGAGGCTAAAGTTTTTGTACAGTCTTCAATAGTATCTATCCGTTTAATTACTGGCACAGTTATCGGGACTACATTATCTCTAGAATGCCTAGGTAAATCATCTGTTTTATTTTTTATTTTGAGAAGATTCTTTTTATATCTTATTCTCTGCTTTTTTGCACTCAGCCTTTTAGCTGTATCTTTTGATAGGAGTTTTTTTTTTGATGTAGTTTATTTATTTGTTTTCATTCCATTTTTTTTTTATTTCTTCATCTTGGTACGACCTGCAAGATGACCTTAAGTTTTTAACTAATTTTTTTTCAACATGTTCATGCATTTTTTTTTTTTTTTTTTGCAAAATATGCCACAGAGGTTTTGTTTTCTACCAAAAGGTGGTATTTAATGCTTTGAATGGCACCGAATGTTGGAATGTTCATCCTTGTAGAGCTTGCTGATATTATGTTGATTTGTCAGTAGAAGATGAATCAGCTAGTTTCCTAGCTGGTGGAGTCAAGCCGCACTGTTGAGCATATTTTCCCATAATTTTCTTTCGAAAACGGAAGATATGAAGGTTTCTTTTCTTTTTGTAAAAGCGGAATTTTCGGAAGAAAAAAAGCAAATTTTTGCAAGGGGGAAAAAAAATCGGAAATCCGGAACCCCCCCGAATTTTGAGGGAAAAAACATGGAATTTCTCAAAAAAAGCGGAAATTCGCGAAAAAGCGGAAGAATCTCATCCCTGAAAAACTAATGTGAAAGTTTGCATTAAAAACTCATTGTCAATGAAATGGGGCTATTAATTCATAATGACTATGAACTTTCAATTTAATGCACTTGAAAACTCACAAGTTACTAAAATTTTAACTTAATCACGTTATAGATTTTAAATATGTTGCTTGCAAGTAAAATTGAATCTAGGATTATTTTTGTGACCTTGCAATCAAGTATTTAACATGCAAAAGCTTTATTTGAAATTCATTTCTTGGTTATTTAGAATATTTTAAACTGATGCTGTAACATATAAAAAAAATTGACAATTTGTGTCACTAATATGCTTTATATAGATCGTTTCATCATATCATCACAAATATTTCAGAAGATAAAATAGTTGTATTTATGGAGTTTATTAAGACTTATGTTTCTTTTTTTATCTACTGAATATTAAAGGCTCATACTTTACAATTTTATCTGCTCTAATAACTTGATTGAAAAATTATCTAAAATATGGTTTTAAACTAAAGACAAGCAGTTACACATAAGAATTGAAACTTTTCAGTTTTCAATGCAAAAACTAAGTGATTACAAATTAAAAATAAAATTTCTTAAAGATGTAATAAAAAAATAATTAGAAGTTTTAAAAGTTACAGAATAAAAAATTATAATACAGTTTGAACAATTAGATACACAATACATTTATATCCAGTGGAAGTGATTCGATATTTAAATTGCATTAACTAAATACAATAAAAATAAAAGAAGGTTTTAGGAAATATGATATGAAAAATGAAAGAAAAATAATTATTTATAAATAGAATTCAAATAAATAAATAATAAAAAAAAACTTGAAACATTTTTATGAACAGAATTCTATCATTTCATCAAGTATGTTCTAGATAAACACTTACTGGTCATTTGTAATATGAAGTTTAAATGGAAGATAGGGAATAAAGATGAATTATAAATCACGCATAGGGTTAAATAGCAATTTATAGAGTAATTGTAGATTTTAAGATGTTAAGTAGGGGATACTTGACCCAACTTTTACTTCTTATATTTCTCGAATATTTGAATTCTTAGTATCATAAAAGATTTGGTTTTAAGAATGAGATATATACTTATGCTGATATCTCATTTAATCATAAAATAAATATATTTCATGAAATCGTGTAGGGTCAAGTATCCCTAACATTAGGGATACTTGAGCCTACATGCAAAATGTACTTAAATTCTTTTGATAATTTGTATGTACACAAAATTCAGATATTAGGTTATAACTACTGAATTGAAAACTTCTTTATTATAAAATAATATGGTTACTATAAAACACAGTTGTTAATAATATAATCTAGTTAATAAATTAAATTCGTTCAGTTATTACATTAAATTAGTTCAAAATTTTAAAAAACAATTAAAATATTGATTTAATTAAATGAAAAAAATTACAGCAATGGAACTGGAAACCTAGCAACATCATTAGCGAGTTAAAGAATTGCCGGTTTCGAAAAATTAAAAACAGAATAGCACCAAAATGCAAAAAATATATATACAGTAAAAGCTTAACTAACCGGCATGCTCGGGAAACGCCAATATCTGGATACCTAAAAAGTCCGGATAGTTGAGTGTGTTGGGGGGTAGCCTTTTTTTAAGATTT
This sequence comes from Araneus ventricosus, assembly GCA_013235015.1. NCBI lineage: Eukaryota > Metazoa > Arthropoda > Arachnida > Araneae > Araneidae > Araneus > Araneus ventricosus. The sequence goes on along the minus strand of BGPR01000028.1, from coordinate 995,761 downwards.
TTTCGGCGAAATAATTTGTTTTTGTCATTTTGAAATGTGCATTAAAAACATAATTTTTACGAATACTTCTGTATTTCCCATAACATTGTATTTACAAAACATATTATGAAGACTTTAATTTAACATTGATGATAAAAATAAAAAGTATGATCTGTAGTCGAATTTTTACTGTAAATATATAGATTGTAAAAATATAAAAATAGCCGTCGAAACTGAAAAATATTCTACTCAGCAAGAATAAGAAAACTCTTTTAAGTGATCATAAACAAATCCCAGATTGAATATCAAAACTAATTATCTTTTTAAAAAATCGCAAGGGTTATTGCGCAATACGCGCACCTCCAATTCTCCTGCACATGATATTACGTAATCGGAATCAACATCTGCCGGTATTCGGAGAGTAAATAAATAAAGGAAAAGAAAGAGACTTTCCAATCTGGAGTAACCCCCATGAGCTTCCTTTACCTTTTTTTTTTTGGGGGGGGGGGTTGTCGATTTCGTTTTTAGGTCTCGTTTTTCAGCGAAAATTGAGGACCTATTATTTTTTTGGTTCTCACTATTGCTTTTGAACCCCCCCTCATAAAACAAGTCTGTGTATGTCATAGTACCGTATGTTGCTTTTTTTCCCTTCTCCCCTCCGTGCAGAGCAGACGTTGCATTCCAGAAATAAATTGTCCACGTGAATGGAACGGCACGGGCGCGCTCATACTAAATTTTGGCGAGCGGATGTAAAATTTTTAGAAAAACTCATTTTCTAATTTTTTCGGTTAGTTGAGCTTTCCGGATACTTGAATGCCGGATAATCGAAAATTTACTGTATATATAAAAAATGTCATACAAAAGAAGAAATTCAGAAGCTTAATAGACTTACTCGATTCTTCCAATATTTAAAGAAAAATACAAGCAAAAGAATAAAAGCATATTTTAGTAGAAAATTCATATCAAGAAAGAAAGACAAACTCAACAGAAATGGCAAAACGTTGAATAAAACCAGACAATGATAAATAGTTTGAGCAAAAGATTTTTATTAAAATAAGTAAATAAATCTCTCTTTCTCAGGCAAAGAAAAAATAGATAATTAAATAATTATTTGAAATTATCATATTAAAAACAAATTTTATTCATTAAATAATGACTAACAAACAATTTTTAAAAAATTCTCTATATTTGAGTTTCCAATATTGTTGACAAACTTCACGCACCAAAAAACTGATCCCAACCACAAAATGTGCTTCGGTTGGTTACGACATTGAAGTTGTAATAGCTTTTTGATAGGGTCAAGTATCCCTAATTTGACTTTTTCTAAATAATCTAAAAATTAAACCACTTAGAATTAAGATACTGCATAATAAATATCAAATTATAGCTAGAAGTATGGTTAAAACTCAGAAATATTTTAATTCATCATATATTCAATAGTAAACTTCCTATCCACTGAGGAATGAAAAAGAAATGAAAATTTACTTTTGGATCCCCAAAACATATTTACCCACTCACCATTATGATGGCTTTTCAGATTGTAATGAAAATCCCCTCCAATAGACCATGTGACCAAAGGTTAAATAAAAATGTCACGCATAAATTACCAATTATCTCGCAATCTGAGAAAATCATGTAGGGTCAAGCATCCCGAGTTTCTCCTACACTAAAAAAAAAATCTAATTGCTAATTAATTGGAATCTGAATTCATTTGAGAACACACAAAAATACTTACTTCGATTTCATCAGTGTTTCCAGAAGTACCCATCAATAAATAGCGCAGAGTTTCAGAAATATCTACAAAAAGACTCATTTATAATGAAATAAACTCAGAAGAGAAATTGTACATAATTATAGACATAAAAAAGAATGAAACATAAAAAAAGACATAAAAAAGAAAAGAAAGACAGAATTATAGATATAAAAAAGTATCTATACTTATAAGAAGACGATCTTTGTGTGTGTGTGTGCATTGTCCACACGAATCTATCGCACTTAAGGCCTTGAAATTTGGCACACAGGTAGTCTTAATGGTGACTCAATGCACCTCGAAGCTGGAATTTTAAAATTTAATCTAGAAATTTTTTTATTTAGTGTTGTGTTGTTTTGGTTGATTTTTTGCAGTAATTTCTCAATAGAATGGTTTTGAAAAATTGTACGAAAAAATAGACACACCATCGAAAAGGGCACACAATTTCCATTCTAATGAAGTTAGTTTTGAATTTTTAACGTAATTTACAGAATTTTGAGAAATTTTTAAAAAATAGTCAGTTTTGCCATCGAAATTTTATTTTTGTTTTTAAATTTGCAGCATCCAACATTCTACTAACTGTTAGGAAAAAGATAAATTAAACATAATATATTGTATTTACCTTTTTCTCGGTTTTTCCTGACTAAAAGTTTTCAAATGTACACGATAAACGCCTACATAAACAAAAGCGTAGTTCGCTTCTGTTCATTCCCGAGAAATCGTTTTTATTAATCATTAAACACATTTTTCTTAATCTATAAACATATGAGTATTATAAATAATAAATTAAAGTTCATGATCTCATGCTGTATTAGTATTGTGCAAGATTAAACCATTTTTAGATGCAATCATCTAATTAGCATGAGATTCCGATATTTATGATTCCGAGTCGTAACTGCTACATTGTATGCAAATCTTTTCCATGTGATCGCCAGAAGATTGTATAAAAGCGGTTGCAAGCATTTTTTTTTTTTTATCCTCTCTTTGCTTTCGCTCACTGGCTGATTCACGCTACTGTTGAGCATGTAAATATTTTTCTATTTTTAAAGTTGTAATAGTAACTTTGTGCTTTTATATTTTTTGTTGCACTTAAAGCTGTTAGCCGTAAATATTGTTGATTCTGATATTAATCAACTAAAAGTTGTTGCATTAAAAGTCATATTAGTAAGCGATTAGATGTTATTTAAAGGCCACTGCGTGATTATAGAATTTCTTTGAAGTAAAATTCAGCCAAAGTTTTACGTAATATTTTTCGAAGAGATAGAAATCTCATCAATAACACAGGGTTCGTACACATTTCCTTAAAAGAAAATCAAGGACTTTTAAGGACTAAAAAACACAAAAAATAAGGACCTCTAAATTGAATAAACTTAACGAATTGTCGCATGCATTTTTAAATAAAATCTCATTTTTGCAAATTCAACCTATTAGATGATAAATTATAATATAAAACATAGAAGATACATTACAAATTTAACACAACTCCTAAAAATATGAGTTAATAAACTGATGAAAAAAACCCCCATGAAACTGGTAATCAAATTAAATATCTTTTAATTCCAAACTTTTTTCATTCAATTTTACATCCAAGGTATTTATTTTAATTTCTTTTTCAGAAATTGTTTTTCTTAGTTCATGCGATTGAATAAATAAATTTATGTCCTTTGACTTTTCAGCCTCATTAGCTAAGTCATTTGCTTTCTCATTTGTTTGGCGCTTGTCCGTTTGGAGGAACATTTTCTTTTGTTTTAAAAAATCTATTTCTTCCTCTAGAGCTTTTCGTTTCAGTTGTTTTGTTTCAGTCTTTTCTTTGGATCTTTCACTTTCTAAATACTGCATGTATTTTGCTCTAGCTGAGGTGGCAGCCGTCCCCATTTCTTTAGTAATTTTTAAGTCATAAATAGCCCCAGACAGCTTAATAAATTCATGATTTACACACTGGAAAATATATGAAGCATCTTTTAAGTTTTCTATTTCCAGGGCCTTGTTCACCGAAAAACCTCATTGTCCATGTGACAGTATTAATACCATTTTGATAATCTTCCAAACTCTTTCATAATGATTATTGCTAAAATAAGTTTCCAAAAAATTATCAAGGGAATCACTCTTTGGATTGAAAGAAGTAAATTCAAATGAATTTGGCTTTACAATATTTAACAGAAAATCTGCATAGAGTAACAAAATTTCGTCGCAATCTTTTCCCACAATACGTTTATTTTGCGACAATAGAATCAATACCTTTTTCATTTTTTCCTGTGCTTTTTCGGGATATCCAGCCATTACTTGTGGATCAATGCAAATCGCAGGTCTTACTAGTGTGTAATTCACAGGACATTTCTGCGTGAAATGTTTTATCATTGTTATGTTTTTCCGACTATCCTGTCTGAGTGTGAAAACATCCTTGTCTGCTAATTCCTTATTTTTTATCTTTTCTTTTATTAGATGCTCTGCAGCAAATCCTAAATAAACTTAACTTTTATCATTATACAAGTTTGGGTCACTGAAGTTGAATTTGCATAAAGTCTCAGGTTTCTCAATTCTTTCATTCTCTGGTTTCAAAATTTTGAAATGTTGAATGCAATCATTAACAAGTTTTAAAAACATCACTGGCAAAAAATGGAAGTAAAGGTTTATCACTTTGATACTGTTCTAAAAATGGTAACAGCACTTTTGACAATCATTCCTATGGAACCATGGACCAATAAAGGCCATCTGTAACTCCTCCCTTATTTCCCAAAGTGTATGCGATGGATTTGGATTCGTAGAACGCGAGCAGTGTCGTTGCCCCACCCCCACCGCATTCCGCGAGAGCCACGTCGACCGAGATTAGAGCCGCCGAGAAGGAGGAATTAGAAAAACGATAATCGGTGAAATTTTAAATTTTTTAATAATGGCAGAGTAAAAAGTAAGGACTTTCAAGGACTTTTTAAAAATGGGGCATAAAAATAAGGATTTGTAAGGACTTTTAAGGACTAAATGTAAAAGTAAGGACTTTTAAGGACGCGTACGAACCCTGTAACACTATTACTTTCAATTTTTTTCAGCTTATAACTGCAACGGTTCTGTTGGATTTAAAACAAGAATGGTTAAAATATCTTTTCCCTTTTTTTTAATTAATTTTTTCCTGGTCAGCTTTGAAAGATATTTATCTTTTAGCAAGCTTCCACCCGTGTCACTTCTCCGGAACGTTGCTGGCAATTTCATTGCCTGACGGGGCAGAGCGCAGGTGATGTCGTAACCTTCAATTGAATGACTTCATTTATTATTTTTGGATTCAATTTTATATTTTGCTTGCTGTATAATAATCATTTTCATGTTGCAATTTTTTAATATTGTTTCGGATTAACAAACTCTGTATTGCTTTTCTACAGTTGAAATGTCATTATCACGAAGAAAAATAAGCGGAAAAATCAATAATGTGTATCTTTTGTTTTGTTTTCAGAACCTTTTCATGTCATTGTGAGCGTTTTTTATTTATTTTGTTGAAGTCCTGATTCCATGGGCAACACTGTGCGCGTAGTCCTAGCAGATTATATAAATTCTCCAAATCCTTTCAAAACCATTTTAAAACGCTGGACATAGGTACTATGAATGTATTCAGTTCACTATGAACCTATTCCATATTAAATCATATTACAATTATGCTGAATTCCTGTCACACTCTCAGAGTTGCATTCGAAAAACGCCTCAAAGCAAGTTTATGTTGAAGAATATAAAAAATTCAAGTTCTGGAATTCCACTTAAAATCATACAGTGTTGATTAATTTCTATCCAGAAATTCTACATTGGACACAATGGATCCAATTAAGTATAAAGTAATTACCAGTCAATACACAAATTCCGAGATAAATATAAAAAATAATAAAATAGCACATCAATATCCTTGAAATAATCAAAGTACCACTTGGAAGGTAATGTTGTGCTGAGCATCATCTTTCACTTCTAAAAGGAGGCACAAATGACCACGCAGGCTCCTTGGATTAAAATATTTAATTTACAGACAATTTCACAGAACAAATTCAAGTGTGTGAAGTAGTACGCTTATAAAGCTCAATCACAATAGAGTGCAGACTGTACAAAAGATTGCAGAGCTCACTAAGATTCACAGTGTTGGATAGTTTGACCAACTCTGAAACTGAACTTCATAGCAGCTGCCTGCCTTTTACACTGTGGAAAGATGAAGGATTTAATTTTTTAGAAGTTTCCTCGTAACTCAAGAACCAAGCTTCATAAAGCCTTGAGCTTTCCAAACAAGCAATTAGCGCTAAATTCGGTCACCACAACAGTATAGAGATCATGCAATAAAGGAATTTTTATTCATAATTTATACATATGCTTTACTGTATACAATTCTAATTAATAACATATTGCAAAATATGAGCATTTTACATCCAAAGCTTCAATTTGTTTACATTTGGCTTTGTAATCAACCTATGGTTTACAAAGCCAAAAATGCAAATGCTAATGTTTTGGCTTTAGTTGGCCGTGAATTTGAAACCATATAGTAAAATATCTTCATTAATTATGCTCAAAACATTTAGATTTTTCTTCCCAACAATTTTTTTTTTAACCAGATAATCTCCAATCTCAATAATTAAAAGAAAACGAAATATAATATCTACTAAACACACACATGTAAAAATTTTAGCCATAGAAAAAAAAGGTATCAAGTTGTACTGATGTGTTAAAAATAAAATGCTAGCTGCTATACACAATGTCTTACTGAATGAAAAAGTAACAAAAAATATCATTTATCATCCATTCTAAAAGTTTTGTAATCTTAAAAATTTCCAAGTTTGCAATATTTAGGGGTAAATCAAAATTACTAGGGATAAAATGATACCAGTTAGGAACTGGATGTTGAAAGTCTAGAGCTTGTGTACTCACAAAACAACCCATCATTGGTGTGCTGGAAAATTAGCTGAGTGATAAAAATAGTTTAACACAACTTAGTGAAAATTAATGTCAACATTTCAGGTGGAGTTCTTTCATTTCAGCAAAGTTCCTCTTAAGAAGTGGAATTTAATTTCAGTAAGCATAAACCATTTTGAAGTATATTTCCAAAACAATTTTATAAAACTTACTTTGCTTTAATAAAAGGACAGCAAGCTCTGGACATGAGGCACACATAACTGCTAACATTCGTATAACAGTAACAAATGTTCCAGAGCTTACAATAGGTGGTGAAACAACCAGCTAAAAATTAAAATAAAATAAAATTAGAGAAAACAATATATTTTTATACAACATACTGGTTTGAGTTTAAAAACTATACAATACCACCAGTACTTACCAGCTGCTGAATATTTGATAATAAGCCATGGCCTGCAATTTCCATCAAACATTTCGAGTCATACTGAAAGCAATCAACTAATCGAGAAAATGCAAGACAAACACTTTCAACTGACTTTTTATCCTGATGAGTCAGTCTTGCACTCAGTAAAGGCAAAGAGTCCTGCACTAGGTTAAACTCATCAGGTAAAAGATTTTGGCAACAATTTGCAGTAATTGCAAGGGCAGCCCGTTGTGCATTTATTGAGAAAAAGTCAAGGTACATAAGGCAAGCAGCAACACCTCTCTAAAAAAATAAAAATCAATAGTTTCAGTTTATAACAAAATCAGTCGTATACATTTTTAAAAATAGGTAATATTTCTTCAGATCCTTTATTATACACAATTATACGTTAGATACAAAAGAACTGAGTTTAAAGAACTGAGGAATGACGTGGTGTATAAAACTTCCAGAAAAACTAAATGACAGAAACCCCATTTTGCTACGGCAATATTCATAGTGTATCTTTAAGAAGTGCGATATGATATACAACTTCATACATTCCCCCCCCCTAAAGTTTACATTTCATTAATTCTAACCTTGGATTTAAAAAAAATACTTCACTGATTAAAAGACTAATAGCCAGCAGTTTATGAAATTACTTTTTGTCAAAGAAAAAAAGCAATAACTTACAGCATGCAAAATGGCTTTACTGTGTCTTCGAGATAACATTTCTAGTGCTGTAAGGGATTGTTCTGCTACATCCATGCACTGAATAACTTGAAGCTTCTCAAGAAAAACAGGTATTGCTTCAACTACAACAGCGGATGATCTTGGTAAAGCTTCCATCATATAAGTCAAAGCTCGACATGCATGATTCATCTGGAATGTAAATTTAAGTAAATTATTAATCTAAGATATGCTATCACATAATACAAAAGTTCAATAAGTCATATAATACAAATAAAATAGCAAAAGAAATAAAATTAATAATACTTCCATATATTAAAATTTTCATAGTTAGGATTATTTCAGCATTTTGCTACAGATGGGGGTTTGTGTTTCTAGGTACATTATTTGTGTTTAAATCCCACATCAATCCATCCTACCTAAAGGCTGAAAGGTATGATATAGGCTGACGGGGAAGGAAAAACAAAAACAAACAAACAAAAAAAATCAAACTATAACAATCTTAGATAAGAAGTCAAAAACAGTTAAAGGTAACAAAAACAACCTCACTAAATTCAAGTAGGAAAGAAAAGGTAACAAATCGACAGTATTAGACAGAAAAATCTTCATGCGTACAAAAACACAATATAAAAGAATAAATTCTTAAAAATGCAATAGTAAATTTGGTATATAAGGCATTTTAAGTATAACAGAATATACACAAACAACTATGGAATAGTGGTTTAAAACAGATAAAAGAAAAAGGGGTTAAAAAACATTAAAAGCATTTAAAAAAAAATTTAATCAATATATGCCCTGTGCTGGAATAGCTCATCACAAATCTTATCACAGATTTTAATTACTAAGTGAAGTTCAGAACTTACAATATTATCATTACTTATAACTTTTTTATTCTGTGAGACTCAAACAACATTTCGAAATTTGAAACTACCATAAATGTATCAAAACACACACCTTCAATCAAAGCAAATAACATATTGATTTATTATTATATTATACCATTGAAAACTTTAAAATAAGGAAACAAACCATATCAAAGTTATGCTCCATAGAGAGAAGAGTAATTAACACAGGAACGACTTGTTTAACAGGAAAACCAGTTAAAGTATCTTCATTGCCCATAACTAGTAACTGACACATTTCCATAACAGCTTGTAACTGCTGTCCCTCATCACCAACTGCCTGTAAACCTTGTAATAGCTGATGAGCACGGTTGCCTGGAAAAGTTTATTATACACAGAATATTAATTTTTATAAAATACTACATATTAGTTTATTAAAAATCAGATGTTAGACTCGATGCTTTATTTAGAAAGTAACTGATCAAAGAAGTCAAATGAATGTAGCAGTAGTGTATTTATTCACAAATAAAATAAATAACTAAATGGCAAAATTAGCTTAACTAATTAGATGTACAGATCTCCTTTGTCTTTTGTTGGGAAATTTCGGGCTAAGAGAAGCTATATTTCGTGTAATATTTCGAATAAAGTCCTTAGCCCTTGATAAAATGGATTAGAATGGATTCCTTATTTGTTTAATTCGATTCCCTCCGAGTTTATCTTAGTTTTTTGGCTTTCTTTTGAATGATATTGATTGCCATTGTTCTTTGTTTTTGTATGCAGCTGCAATTGCGTGTGACTTAAACATTGTATAAATTTCATTGTTTAATTTTTTTGTTGTTTTTTTCTAGTTGATTGTTTTTAAGCCCTTAACTGATACTAATACAAAAAGACAATGGTCTTTCATTTCAAGACAATTCATTGTTAAGAAACTACTTAATCAGTTATCCCTAATTTGTTTCTTTTCACTTATGCAAGAACTGGGTTTAAAAATCTTCAACTGTTTAAAAAAAAGTGTTTCTAGGGAAAACGTTTCCAGCAGCAAACAGTTAACAGAGGTTTTGTTTCAAAACAGAACACAGTTTTAAAGCAAATGTATGCTAAAATAATCCAATAGCACATAATAGACTTTTTACCTCCCCCCCCCCCTTGAGTAAGAGGAGAGAATGCAACAACAGACACAATAAGACTACCCTAAAACTTTCAATGGGATATTTTTGTCACTGATTATTAGAAGTAGAGTAATTTTTTATAAGGAGTGGAACTCGGCTGAGGATGAATTATTTTTTTACATTCTCAAGTTTTCTACTGCATATGTTTTTAAAGGTTTTTATTGCTTGTTTCCTTCCTTCTTTTCATTCTTCTCAAAGGGACATTTGTGTGGTGCTTTCATAGATAATGCCTAACCCTAACAATCCTACAAGTTCATGTTTACACAGAAAAAGCCTAACCCGAACAATCCTATGGGTTCACCTTTACACCGAAAATGCCTAACCTGCACGATTATAAGAGTGCGCTCTTGCATTTGAGGGAAGTGCTAAATTTTTAAAATTATTTCTTTACAGTACTAGCAAGATCAAAGCCTACCTACAAACTTAAATAAATAAAACAAAATTTAAAGATGAAAATATTTCTGGTCTTAAAGGGTTATCATTGAGATTAGGTGCAAATGTCAAATTGAATTTTTCCAATAAAAACATAAACATTAATTTTTTTATTTACATTTATTTCAGCTATTATATCTTTATATAAATATATGTTTTAATCTTGTACCCTTTAAAACTGTTTAGTGACAGTAGATATGAATGTATTATGAATAATTTTAAGATTATTACTAATTTCTTAAGGCATGAATAATTTGATTTGTGTGTTAGCAATTTTTCCTACCAATTCTTCCAGAAGTAATAGGATTTTTTGTGCAACCTATTATTTGAAGTGGCACTCATCACTAATATACAAATGACATGCATTTGTTATTGTATAAATGGTCAACAAGATAAGGGCATGTCAAACAGTCTTTTAATTTTTAATAAGTTGCTTTGACTACCGATCAATATTATGTTAATATGCTGCTACAGCAGGAACAGAGAAAAGAAACAAAAATGAACACAATTTAACTATCAAATGGCTACATTTGTAAAATAACTTATTATATAATATAACGAGTTAATGAATGCTTACTTGCAGTAGTTCCCATTGACCTATGTAGAAGATGCTGCATGCGAGGACCTAAAGCACCAAATAAATGAGGAGGAAGGCCTCTGGCTTCTAACAGAGCTATAAAAAGACAAATTTAAATATTAAAACCAATACAGTGAAACAACTTGAGCAAATCTCAATATACACATAATATAAATCAAAAGGGGTAATAAATTACTTTCTGCACTTTCAAACAATGCCACTGATATTTGAGATGCTTGATCACTTACCAGAGCTTAATTTTAAAAAATCGCATTATAGAACAATTCTTTTAAATTTTCCTTATCATAATACTTATTTGTAATGCAATAAATGACATAACATTTACATTTCTTTTACTAATGTTTAATTCAAGACATAGGAGGAATTGTAAGTTTTCAAAAGAAGACATAATAATACAAGGCACTGCATACCTTGTAAACGACCCATTTCACTATCTTCTGACTCACTGTCCCCAATTGTAGCAATACTAGCAGCAATGTTCATTCCACTGGATGCTAAAATTTAAAAGTCATATTATACAAATGTATGTATTACAATAGAGAAAAAAATTTCATTAAAGGATAATTAGATGTAATACCTGGGGCATTGGTAGAATTTTCAAGAATAGAATTCCCTTCAGATGTAAATGGATTTGAGGAAAGTTCTTGACCAGTATCGGTACCAGACATTCCAGCTCTAGCTCTTACTACTGTTTGGCGGCTTGTTCCCCCTCCAGCAGCAGTTGAGCTTGAGGGAAGTTTTGTAACACGGGAGGAACGCCGACTCCTAATGAAAATTGAAACTTTAAAAAAATTTATACAAAAAATTTAACCAATAATCTAATAAAAATGAACTATGTTCTATATTTGTATAATCATATTACATACTAGGAAATTTTCACATGGTTTGAAAAATACATAAAAATGATTTTAAAACAACTATTATCTAACCAGCTTGGTACCAAAGCTTGTAAACGGAAAAAAAAAAAAAAACTTTTATTGTCACTTTACCATGGAAATGATTTTTTTACTCAACTTTTAAGAAATGTATAGAATTACTATATTTAATAAATGCAAAGTTATTTATAATACAAACCCTTTCCACAATAGAAACTTTAAAAAAAGTTTTTACAAGATATTGAATTGCAATTCAAGAAAAAACACAACCTGCAATTGATATAATGAGTAAGTTTTGAAACTTCCAAAACTTCCTTCAAAAATTTTACACATCTATTTATTTGGGAAATTGGACAGGAAAAAACAGAGAAAAGTGTAATGCAACCAATCAATTATTGATATAAATTTAATTAAATACAAACACACACATAGTAATATCTAGGTCAGTCAAAAAGTTAGTTGCATCCTTCGTAAAAAATCTTGGTAAAGGAATATTTTGTTTAAATTATATGGCAACAATGCAGACATTATCTGCATCACATGACCTAGTGGCTTGGATGCAGCAGTTTTAGTTTGCTTGGGGAAGATAGGGAAGATTTTAAAGTGAAAGGAGAGTGGCACTTTTTGGCCACAGCACATGGAAAAGAGCCTTACGACGGAATAGGGGGTTCAGTAAAGAGATTGGCAACTCGTGCTAGGTTGCATAGACCATACGAAAATCAAATTTAAACCCCACGGCAACTTTTTGAGTGGGCTGAAGAAAACATTAACAAGGCACACTTTGCCTGCTCAACCCAAGAGAAAATGCTGAATCAGAATTGTTCTTGAAAAATCACTTTGATCAAGCATTGACTATCCAAGGAACGCAGAATTACCATGCGTTCATTCCAAAACTACATCAACATTATTGGTGAAATACTTTTCAGATGATTTGCAGGGTTGGGAAAAGGAAGTGTCAAAATCTCCAGATAAACTTATAATAGAAGACATAACAGGCTATGTCACCACTGTCTATGAAGGAAACTGGTGGCTCGGCTAAGTTTTGCAGAAAAATGAAGAACTTGATGAAGTAAAAATAACTTTTCTTCACCTATTTGGACCATCTATATCATTCTCATATCTAAGAAACACTGATGTTCTGTGGGTGACTGTAGTGGATGTTCTGACAAAAGTAAATCCTGTAACTCCCATTGGAAGAAGTTATGTTCTAATTGAAAGTGATGTATGCAAAACAAATGTGGCTTTTTCAAACTTCAAATGATAAACATCCTACTACTTAATGAAAAGTTTTACTTTAGACTCATTACTGTACTCTTTCTTCACGTTAGTGTTCATATTTATTTTCACGTTAAGTGTAAAAATTAGTATTCTTGTATTATCCAGCTAATTACAGGGTATTAATGAAAAATCAAGTTTTAGTTTAAATTTTTTTAACAATTAACCCATCATCATCCCAAATTTATATGTTATCAGGTGATTTACAACAATACAAACTATTCATGGAATAAATTTGAAAATTTTAAAATATGCACTTTTTGAAAAAATTTAAATTTTGAATATTAATCTATAGTATGTTGCATACCACTGGAAAGAGAAGGTAAAATGCTGTAAAATGACACCTATCCCAGCTCAAACAGGAGAGCTTCTAGAGCATATTTTTTAAAATTAAAATTGCTGTAATTCAAAAACAAATCAACATTTCTTGATGAAACTTGGTATTTTTCCAAGTCAAGATCAATAGTACATCTGTGTCAAATTTCATGAAAATCTGAGATGGTGAGGTTTAGAGAGTGTGTCGAGTTGATATGGAAAATGACGAGATGTTGCTCACCTGAATGAGTGCATTCTTGCAACCAGATGCATAACAGTAGATAAAATCGCTAATGAACTGGATATTTCACATGGAAGTGTGCATAATATTACTGTTGAGCACCATGCCTCAACAAATGTTTGAATAAGGGAGGTGATTGCATTGAAAAGTATTTATATGGAACTTTAGTGTGCATACACCATTATTGCAAAATTTTAATCAAGTTTTGTTTACTCCAATTTAATCCAAACTGGAGTAGAAAATAAAAATCAATATCTTTTCATTTTGGAAACTCATAAATCAGTCATTATGCTATTATCATGGCGATCTGTATTTATCTCACTTTATTCAGGCTTATTTCAAAATGAAATCCTTTGTTTTTCTATACTATACTTCAATTATGCTAAATGCTTTTAAAATTATCAAATGCAAACTATTAATGTAGTGATATTAGATATTTATAATTGGCATTTCAATAACATTCATAGAATTTTAAGAAATTCCCTAGAAAATTTAGCAATCTTATTTAAACAATGTGATATGGACAGATTTTGTTTTTGTAGACAATAACTGACATCGTTTCCTAAATACTGTTTACCATTAACAGTTACAATTTCCGCAGCAACTTAACCAAGATATACTGCAATGATTTCATAACAGATTAAACGATCTTTCTACACAGAAACCTACATTTTGAAATTATTTCACTGAAACAAGGTACAAGAACTTAGTGAGGAAGTATAGTACCTGTAGAATACGATAAAAATACAGGAGACCAAAAATTCAAAGAAATGAAGCTATATCTCACAGAAATCTTGTATTTCTTTTAGACCGGTTTGTTTTTCAATAAATGCATCCAATTCTCTTAACATTGGATTATTCATATTATATATATATATTTGTAATAAGCTCACTTAATTTTACTTTAAATTCTAATATTATATATTTTAAAGTCTTAATGTATTCCAAAATCACTTTTCTTAAACTGCAGTTTTGTTTTATTTCCCGCACTGGAGGTATATTAAATCTTGCGTTTTGGCATATTTATTACTAAAAGAATATTCTAATTACTTCCATGCACCCACATAAATCGCGAAATCACCATACTTTTCCCTAAAACACTTACGTAATTTAGTAAAAATAGCTAACATTCCCTTCAATTTGATCATGTGTCTATATGTTAAATCCCTACCTGAGAAAATGCAGGGATTTTGACTTGAAAACTTAAACTAAGATGCACGCCACTCTCTTTAAAAATGACTGAAATATTTGGATAATAAAAGAAAATTAGTTAATAACTTGGCTCTTTAATGACTATAACCACAAAAACATTTTATATATAACGTTGTTCCGTTAAGTGCAAAGTAGATGCAGTCGTTAAAAGTTCAAAACATTTTATTACATTTCGAAAATAGGCAAGATTAAATTCGTTATAGAGTACTCAATAATAGATTAAACTTTCAAAAGATTATGGGAAAATTAAAGCCATGGCCAGGAGTAACAAATTACGCCTAAAACGGCGCGACTTGCTCAGTGAGTTACATGATTACAAAAGAGGAAATTACGCAGACGCAGAGAGTTTTAATAATACCAAAAAGGGAAAAGTACCAAAGTTGAAGCTCAAGAAATATTGGGACTCTTGCGAGTCTAGTTACAGTAGAAGTGTTTTTATCATAGGATTGAAGTAGAAATAATTCGTTCATAATTAAAAAATAACTGTCGTTAAAAAGGATTTATTTCAAAGATGGGAAAATTTCTAAGTCATTACATATATATTTCACATAATTTTTTATTCAAACACACCCTTATATACAAATTTCAAGAGTAAACCAAATTCGTAAAATATTTTTACATAATATTGCTTCGCAAAATATGTTCAACTATAAATTCCATGCACAAACTCTGAAAAGATGTAGAGAACCTTAATATAAACTCTACTCATTTAGAAAAGATGACAGAAATGCCACTCCGAAATGACAAAAGAAACACAAACACACTGCAAAATCACAAAACACATATGTGCTTTATTGGGCATATCTTAGTAGTAAAATTAGAAGACACTGAAAGCAGTACCAACAGAGATGCTAAAAGTTCCATTTATTCGCAGTATGCATACTAGACACCAAAGCTGAATATTTCCAAAAATACTAGGGGGTTACACAATTCTTAGCAGTGGCAATGGCGGTTCTTGCCATGAGGACTAGGTCCATAAAAAAAACAATCCTGAATAATTGTGCATGTCAGGTATTGCACTGCTAATTTTTGCCTTATAAAATACTTTACACTTTCTGCATTGCAATTTTGCTATCTGATAAATTTACATTTCAAAGACTCATACATAGTGGCCCCATGGGGCCAATGTGTTGTACACATCTTTTCTAAACTGTGTACCTCTGTGCATGAGGAGTTTTGAAACACCCTACAGAATTGATTATGGCACATATTTATTAAGAATGAGGAAAAGAAGTCATGCACACTACTTACCGGCTACTAGTACACGACCCCGTGATCTTTGTCTTGCTAGGCTTGGCTTGATCACTAATTGATTTTGTTTCACCACTCTCAACTTTGCCCTTTGCTTTATCAGAGCAACTTGCACCACCAGTACTTGTATTACTTTCAGCTCTACCTTTTCTGATTCTTTCAGCTCGTTGAAGATTCCTTTCTGTTTGTGAAATTGTTGCAAAAATTGACTTTTCAATTTGCACTTCCTCCTCACTTAATAAAGGGGTATCAATGCTATTCACACTTGAGGGCAAACAAGGAGTGTCTTTGGTTAGTTTTAAAGCATTTAAATCCTGCTCAACAGTTCTAGTAGATAGTTTATCGTATTTAGGCAAATGCGAACCCACAAAGTTCTTCCTTTTGCATGCTCCTCTTAAGATACAAGAAAAATTCTTTAGTTTTCCCTGACTTGCTACAGTTTCGGGAAGTACGCTGTTCTCTTGAACTAATGAAGAATCACCTTTACTCACAAATTTTCTATCAGCATTATCTAAAGAACAAAAACTTTCTCAGAGTGGTCATACAATAATTGAGACATACGTGATAATAAAAATAAGTGATAATAGCAATAAGATATAAAATGGGAAGCAAGACTACATAATTCCACAGATCTATCTACAAATAAGTTTAACAGTTTTATTTTTTACTTAGGGGAAAAAAATAAACTGCAATTTTTCAAAAACAGAAATAAATGCTACGAAATAAATAAACAACAACTGAGGGGAATAGAATCATTACTACATTAGTTTTCTACTTCTTCCAACACTTGAAATGCATTAAACAAAAATATTAAATAGAAACTTTAAAACTGAGAAACACTACCCACCAATCAGATAAAGTGACATTATAAAAATTCCCAAATCTTACCAATTATTACCAAATCTTGTCTTTATAAGTGAGAAAGAGAGCAAAGGATTAATCTCAATTTCATATGATGTTTTTAAATAACTTATTCAATATTCACATATGATGTCTACATATGTTAATGAAGAGAAAATTGAAGAAAACTTGAAAATTCAAGTTATAAAAAATCAGGGTTTAATAAAATGCTCTTTGATTAATGAAATACTATCAAAATATATTTTTCATTACTATACATTGCAGGAAATCTACTAAATAAATTCTGGGGCCTACATAAAGCTTTTAGAATAAAGGCATAGTTGTATTTCTGTTTCCTACAATATCTATAAGGAATAAATTGTACATATTAAATAATAAAATAGATTCAATACAATAAAATGAAACATGAATACACAGTAAATTAACACATAAAATTCAAAAATATTGATAACTAATAGATGAATAAATAATTTTAGAATCAGCAGTGTTTAGGAAAGTTGTTAAGTAATCAAAATAATGAAAATAATAAAATAAAAACAAAGCAATAGAACCACATGTTCTTGCAAACAAATCACAAATGTGATTACTTCTGAGAGATAAGAAGCCAAATTTAAATTTCCAAGATGACCAATCAAAATGTTTGTTTCTTAGAATACACCAAGTTAAAATTTCAATTTATTTCCATTTCAGAAGAAAATTAAGTTCTACTAAATTAAGCAAAATTTATTTTTTGCATATAGATTTTCATCACACAGCATATGTGTTTAAAATTAAATTCTGTTCAAATACTTAAATTACTTTTAACTACATTAGTATCATATTCAGGACTATTTAAATTGTAGGGTGACAAATCTCAACTAAATCACAATGGAGTAACTTAAAAACATATTGAATCTAAACTAAGGATATAATATCAATATTTTTTAAATTCAGATGAAATAGGAAGAAACAAGATAAAAGGTTTGAAAACAAAGAAACGTTTCCAATTTTATATACTATATTCTTTTTGCTTGTGTATTAGGGCGAGAAATAGCAGCAGGTGTATAAACTAAGTTCGTATACTGTTGCAATACATTTCTAAGTTTACACCTTCTTCTAATGTATCTAATATATATCACTGAATTCGAACATGACATATAACTAGATAATACTCTCATTTACAAATTCTAGAGCCAGTGATTTCTGTAAAAGCAATTTTCATTTCAAAGGTGACTATGCCAGAGATTTGGGGAATTTTATAAAGCAATTTGTAAAAATGTGGCTTATTTGGCTTTGGAATAATGATTGCAGAATGACTACAATCTAATTCAGACAATTTTTCTCCGAGGAGTAGAAAGAAAAAAAAAATTACTTTATATTTTTAATGCAAGTTAAGTTTATATTGCAACAATCTGAAATTAAACTAATCACGAATGAAGTGGCATATATTAATTAATAAATTAAAGTGTACCATTCCAATATTATCAGTCTGCCACAACTTAAATATGAATAAATTCCTAGATAATTTTTGAATTATGCAAGTAAATTTTGTATGTTATGCATATTTTATGTATTTTCTGTCAACCAAAATTTATCTAATGGTAATAAAACTCTTGAGTGTACTAAAAAGTAAAATAAATAAGCCAAAGTTGAATAACAAGACAGTACAAGATGGAGAAAATTCTACAATTAACAGTACTATGAGAACAATGGATGAATCAAAACAAAAACCTACAAGAGAAAAGTGATTTCTGAGAATGGAGAAGCCTATACAAAATCGTATTGTGGGTGTACGTGAATGCAGTCCAATAAGCAGGATTTAAAAAATAAAGCTCTTTATTTTACAAATATTCTAAGCAAAGAAACGTAGCACAAATATTAGTACAGCACTAGTAAAAATTCACAACAGAGACTACCAATTAATCTCAACACAGCGCTCAAAAGTTTCTTGTTAGCCCACCAGCTTGCTTGCTGATCAAAATCCAACTGACTCCTCTTGGCTTGAGAGCTTGCTTTTATACCTTTCAACAGGAAGTGACTTCATTACGTAGGAAGTGACGTAATCTCTAGAAAGTTCATGAAACCAGTAGAAATAGGTGGAAAGTTTGAGGTCCTTCTAGAAAATTCCCTTTGTCGCAACTTTGCCGCCAAGTCGCCAAAATGATCGCCAAGTCTAGCATCTCAGGGAAACGACTTTATATCTTTGTAACATTGCTCCCCTCCTCAAAGACTGCCTGTCGCGGCAGTCTCATTACATAGAACTATGATCAGTGGCCCTGTATAGCGCTAACCGATTTATATGGATGACTTTTGGCTTGGCGTTGGTCGACCTCTGTACTCTGTAGACAACATCGTTCAGTTTCTTGACAACAGTATACGGTCCTTCCCAGTTCTGTTGCAACTTGGGACTCAGGACTCTCCGTCGCTTCGGTTTATACATCCAGACTAGATATCCCTCCTTGAAATGGTAGTCTGTTGCTCTGGAGTTGTAACAAGTCTTCAATCGTTCCCTGGACAGTTCAACTTGCTCTCCGGCAGATGCCTGTACGCTTTCCAAACGCGCCTCTGAATTAGTCGGCGAGGAAGGCGTATCCCTCGGTCTTCCAAAGAGAATGTCACAGGGAAATCTTAGAGTTCGATCAGAAAACGTCTCTGCTGGAGTCCTTCCAGTTACTGACTTTCCTTGTTCTGTTTTTGGCCCTTTTCGGGTTCTGCAAGCTTGGCATTCCCTGCACCATTTCTCAACGTCGGTGCGAAGTCAGTCCCAGTAAAATCGCTCACGAGTTTTACGCAAAGTTTTCAAGACTCCAAAATGTCTTCCACTTGTGTTGTCATGAGTCTCTCGTAGAACTTCTTGAATTCTGCAGAATTAGTTGTCGATAAAAGCCTCCATCATTACTCTCCCACTTGCGATATAGAACACCATCTTTAAGATATAAGGAGTTCCAAAGAGCCCAATATCGTTTGGTTACAGGGCTCTCACAAGCTATTTCTTGCCAAGATGGTCGATCTGCCGAATTTAGTTTTATCATCAGAATTGGTCTAATATCTGGATCTTTCAGCTGTGCTTTTTGGATCTCACTTAAAGACCATCTGTTCTCATTTGTCATGGTTAAGGCTTCCACAGAAATATCCGTTTCTATTCTGAACTTCTTTTCAGCATTCGAACAAGGTTCGCAGCCTTCAAAACAGAGTCGTCGAGAGAGAACATTATTTCCATCAGAGGTTCTTTTGCGATGTTGTGTACTGCCTGAAAACAAAGAAATTTTCTCCAATCCTGTTCGTATCTCGTTCTTCTCCAGGTCTACCATAAATTTAAATTTTTGTAGAAAGTTCAGGCCGAGAATACAGGAATCGGTGATATCAGCTATGTAGACTCTATGTTGGAATTTTCTGGATCCACATTCGATTAAAGCATCAAGTTTCCCTTGTATCTTTGCCTTTTCACCTGTGGCAGTCTTAAGGGTCAAATTTGGAGCCATGTAAATAAGTCTTTCCTTCACTTATGGGCCAGGTCTGCTCTTAAAAGAGTTATATTCGTGCCTGTGTCCACCAAAAACAAACACGGGATATCACAAATTGATCCTTCAAGAAAGAGTCAATTTCCCCCTCCGCTAAGTGCAGAAACTTTCAGTCCTTTTTCAGGGAATTTATTCAGAGTAGGTATCTTTCGCTCCGCAAGATGACCGCAAGTCAATTTTCTTGAGTAGACGTCATTCACTTGGCACACCCTCTGTACATGCCCCTTCTTAAAGCACTTCCAACAAGTCACGTTCAGATTTCGCCGAGGAGCGTTCTGTTCAGCATCAAGATTGTTCACTAATTTTTCCATCGCTTTCAAAAGAGATTCAAATTTATCATCTCTTTCTTTCCAAGTGTCATCGTCTGTCTCTATTGATCTTGCGTGTATAGAGATCTTCGAAGCAGTTTTCGCAAATTCAAATTTTATGCTATATGCCAAGGCCGATTTCAAATCCGTAAAGTCCATTAACCTTGTTGAAACTTGCGTTTCTTCGTCTCTGATGGCATCGACGAAGTACTGGGCTGCTAAACTTTTCCGAACATCCAGAGGGCATTCGGCGTAGGCCAGGCTCATTAGTCGTTCCACTTCGGCAGCCAATTCTTGAAGGCTTTCTCCTGGTTTCTGTCTTCTAGTTTTCAGTTCAGTTCTATAAAATTGCGTCAAATGGCTGTCTCCAAATCTGGATTCCAAAGTTTTCTCGATGGTTGTTAGATCTATCAACTGGAATTCCTTGAAGGACCTCCGCCGCTGATCCTCGGAGCGATGCCACAAGTTGACTGGCTTTCACAAAATCCGCCCATCCATTTGTAGAGCTGATGACGTCGAACTGAGTCTTGAAGACCGTCTATGATGTTTGTCATCAAATGTCAAGGATTTTATAGTTGGTCTGGGATGCATGAATTCTGGACTTGCCGAGAAACTGAATGGTCTATCCTCAAGTTCACCGAGCCTCCTCTCAATCTCGCTGATCTTCTCTTGCACTTTATGCTCCATCTCCTCAATCTTCCCTTTAACTTCGCTCTTCAAGTCCTCGACCTTCATTTGAACTTTTTCCTCTACTTCATCAATCTTCCTCTGGACCTCGCCCTTTACTTCGTCAATCAATCTTTTTATTTTTTCTTGTCCTTTCTCCATTCTCTCTTGTCCGGATTGCATTTCTTCCTGTCCGGATCACATTTCTTCCATTTTCTGTTCCAATCTTGTCATCATGGCAAACAGCTTTTCAAATTGTTTATCCATAGATCTGGTCAAAGGTCTGGTCTCTGGCATTCACAGGAAAATCAAAATATCCCACTTCTGACACCAAATGTTACAAAATCGTATTGTGGGTGTACGTGAATGCAGTCCAATAAGCAGGATTTAAAAAATAAAGCTCTTTATTTTACAAATATTCTAAGCACAGAAACGTAGCACAAGTATTAGTACAGCACTAGTAAAAATTCACAACAGACTACCAATAAATCTCAACACAGTGCTCAAAGGTTTCTTGTTAGCTCACCGGCTTGCTTGCTGATCAAAATCCAACTGACTCCTCCTTGCTTTTATACCTTTCAACAGGAAGTGACATAATCTCTAGAAAGTTCATGAAACAGTAGAAATAGGTGGAAAGTTTGAGGTCCTTCTAGAAAATTCCCTTTGTCGCCAAAGTCGCCAACTTTGCCGCCAAATTTATCGCCAAGTCTAGCATCTCAGGGAAACGACTTTATAGCTTTGTAACAATATATATATATTTCAATTTTCCCACCACATTCATACAGGTCCTAAAAGTTTTATACGATTTACAGTTTATAGAAGGAATGTCTAGCTCAACAAAGAACATATGAGATTGACATAGGATAAAACAATTTAAATATCTGTATAGCTATGATAAAATGATTGATCAAGATTT
This sequence comes from Araneus ventricosus, assembly GCA_013235015.1. NCBI lineage: Eukaryota > Metazoa > Arthropoda > Arachnida > Araneae > Araneidae > Araneus > Araneus ventricosus. The sequence continues at coordinate 973,609 of BGPR01000028.1, read as the reverse complement.
TACGGGGTGGTTACAATAAAATTGATTTGTAAGATAATTAATTCTGGAAAAAAATTTCTACAAAGAAACTATTCTTGGTTCAAAACTCATGGATGAAACCACTTTTATTCAGTATGTATAAATCATTAAATAATAGTGAGTGATTCACTTCAATTCTAGTAACATCAAAGAGAGCAAAAGTTCATAGAATTAACAAAATTAGTGAGCTTAAATCCCTGTAAATCTACATAAAAATTTCGGACTAAGCACAATTCTTAATGACACCTCAAGAAGAATGAAATTCATAAATGGTTTACATCAAATAAAGCAAATTTTTGTTCACATGAAAAGGGGCTGTCCACAAATGATGTCATGCTTAGAGGGGGGGAGGGGGTAACAAGAAGTGTGACATCACACATTTTGGTTAAAATAAAAACATTTAAAATCAGCAGATTAAATTTTGAAGTTATTTTGAAATTACCAAAATTTGAGGGTAATTTTTTTAATCGGGGCTAAAACAACTTTCATGTTTTTTTTTTTCACTTCCATTCCTTTCTTTTAAAAAAACGCATTCAGGATAGGTTCTGAGAATATGGTAGCAGCAGAAATTGTTCATCATTAGAAGGAAACCTTCCTCTGTCACTCCCTTGAAATGTCCAACAAAAGATACGTCGTCCCACCTGGGTGAGTGGTAGAACTGGTAGTGGCACAAACAGGTTGATCTTATTGAAGCGTTTTAACTCAATCAGTTTTAAGAGTATTTTGAGTTAATAAAGTAAAGATAAGATTTAAAGCAAAATATATCAAATTCCAAAATACTACTGTTTCAATTCCTCTTTTATATTAATATTTTATTACTATTGTATATTAATTAGGTTTTTTTATTGTAAACCTTAAACTTATTTCATACAAACTAAGTACACATATAATCATTATTATTGTTATGCTCACAAATGTCATTAAAACACAGTTAAAGTTTAAAAATAAAATTTTGAATATGATCTATAACATAGTACTTTGTTTTTGAACCGCAAGTATATGTTTATGTAATATAGAGTGACATGTGACAGGGGGGGGAGGGGGTATGGTGAAGTGTGACACTTTGTGACAAAGGGGGGGAGAGGGGTAAAAAATATTGAAAAAAAGTGTGACATTTATGGACAGCCCCAAAGCTATTTTATATATCAAAACAAACCATTTCCATTTCTGACATTTTAAGAATCCTCAAATTTGGTTTACACTAAGGAAATAGAAAGATAGGGTTTTTTCTGTGTTTTTAAGTGCTAAACTATTTTCGATTATTACCACATATTTTATTAAACAGAGGCTTAAAAATTAAGCACTTTAAATCAAAATTTTTGAACAGTAAAAAACACTCAACATAACAAAATTATAAAGTTAATCAGGATTTTAAAGCAACTATTCCATAAAAGAATAACTAAAACTAGTTTAATATTATATATATATATATAATGATAGGAAAAAATTTAGAAAATGAAGTGTTTTAGTTTACCTTTGCAAGCCAGAGATTCACTCTTAGGACCATCTGATTTGCGCTTTTTGATTTGATCAGCAGTGTTTGATGATGAAGCTGGTAAATGCTGTGAAGTTTGAGTTTCAGACTGTGCAAGTCTTGAGTATGTAGCATATGATGATGATTTATTAGGGTTTATATATGCGGCACTATAAATACCATTGTCCAGAACCAAGCATATATCTTTCTCTTCACATGAGGATAGTGCTTCACAGGCCAAAGATGCTTGAGAGCATGCACCGTTAGAGGACTGGTCCTCTTTTTTAGAGATTTTTATCTCTTCCAAGTCTTGTTCGGATTTTATGTCCACAGATTCATCATTAAAGATCTTTGAAAATCGTGCACTGCTTCGATTAGAAGGTTTAACTTCAACACATTCTGCTACAGATGAAATTATGCCACTTTGCTTTGATTCATTTTTTGGCACTGTTGCATCAGCTGAAAAAAAGGTGTGTATATATATACACATATACTTTAAGAATGGAATTTGACACAACTTTTAAAAAGTCAATGGAAACATCATACAAATAAAATAGATTTTTATAGCAAATCTTGTTCATAGTATATGTATATTTTTTTAACAAGTTTTTACTAAATAAAATACTATTTTGAGATTTTTTATGACTTTTTTTTAGAAAGATCAGAATTGTAAGTATGTGTCTAACATTAAAGACAAATGGTAAGCGAAGTCAGGGCAGGATGGCAAAGTTAACATTTAACCATTTTTAATAAATTCAGTTTTTGAGTAATTTTTTTTTCTTTGCATATATTATTACATTGACCCTTTGCTGTGTTGTACTTAAATTGAGAAATTTTTATTTTAATATTATCAAAGTTATTTTGCCATTTAAAATAAGCAAAATAAAAGTGCCAACTTGCCCCGGTATAGGGGCAAGATGAAAATTTTGACAAAAGTTCCAATACATTTTTATTTTTAGAAAATTTATGGCAGGACACTAACTAATTAAACGTTTTTAAGTATTTTTTCCTTGGTTAATATGTCCTGAAAAGGTTATTTTAGTTAAAATTTGAGCCAATAGAAAAATTGATAACTCCAAACCAGTATTTTTCATTTACAAAAATTAAGACACAAATTTTCTTCATTCAGAGTTCGAGTAGCCCTCGGGCCAGCATGTGTAGCATTTGCAACTTAATGGAGGGAGGGTCAACATAGATCTTATAACACACAGGGTAATGCATTATATTTTCTTTGAAGTTTGAACTCATGTCATGAGTGTCAGAAGTTTGGGCTTTTTAAAGGAATCAAATTTCAGTTCCTTTGTAAAAACTCCTTTTATGCACCCTAGCCTCTTGTCTTTGCTGCTTTAAACATTCTTCTTCAGACATCTCTTTTATAGATAAGCTTATTAAAATATTTTCGGTAAGTCTCGCACCTTGCAACATGTGATGGAACAGACAGAAGATCACATGGCTCAAGAAAATTATTCAAAATAACTAAAAAAATAATATATTCCTCAAAAAGAAAACAGTAAAAAGCACTTGGGACAAGATGACGAGGTTGTCAACTTGCCCTCATCGGCAATATTAAAAGTCTTTATTTTTTTGGTGGGATTATTAAGAATTCGATAAAAAAAAGTGATTTTGAAAAACACATTGTCTAAGGTAGTCATGCATAGCAAAGAATAAACAAATAGATGAGGCGTTAGTCCAATAGATCTTACGTTAAGGGTCTTGAAAAATTACAAAACGTCAGACAAAAAACATGAACACCATATAACAAACAACAAAATGGCGTCGGTGGCTTCACTAAGCGATTTTTTAGTATGCAGCAGTGTAGAGGGCTGGTAGTATCAGTAAGGTGGTGCTACCTAGTATTATGATCTTAAAATAACAAATTTGCCATCTTGCCCCGACTCACCCTATATAGTAAAATCTTGTAGATTTCAGTAGTTCATTTAAGCACATAAGAAATTAAATAATTCCAATAAAAATATATCTGGAGAAACATGAAAGATTAGTTTTCGTATTTTTACAAAGATTGAAAATTCATATAGTTTGAAACAATCCTCAAGATATCCATGATAGTATCATCTTGAAATCTCTGCTACCTACTATCACAATTATCCTAATAACCCTGGAATTGCAACTGAGCACAGATTTGTTTTTGTGTAGTATATTCCGTTTCCTCTTCTTTAAAGTAGAAATGCATCAAAGAATTTATTATCTCAAGCAGCTGTACAGTGACTAAAAGTAGGAAAGGATAGTTCATCTCACTATCAATTGAAACAGAATTTTTTTAAATTTGATTTTAGAATGCATTTAAAAATGCTAATTTGAATGCAGTACTAATTTTAAGACCCTTCAAAATGGCAAGTGTTGATTCTAAGGAATAAAATATTCATTAAGATCCAATACAATCATATCAAAATGAGAATTCTCAGCAATTATTACATTTTCAAAACATTTCTTGTTCTAGAAATTAAACCAATTTCAAATTGATATTGGTCTTTCATAAAGAAGTAATTCAGCATAAATTTCAGCAAATATTCAAAGAGTCTTATCATTAAGAAACTTGCTATATCTTGCATAGATATTTGAAAGAATATGATTACTTGACAGTCATGAGTAGCAATTATATGACAAAATAAATCAAATCTTATAGACTTGAAATTGCAGAAATCCAAGTTTAAAATGAGGATTTTCGATTTTAATATTTTCTGCAACTGCTATGATGATAATAATAATAATAAAAAGAATAGTTTTCAGCAATGTTCCAAGACTCACATCTATCCTATAGTTAACATTTACATATTAATATTCACTTTATTATGATGAATATGGTATGGTATGGAAAAATGGAACACCAAAGTCTGATAAAGTAATACAAGTATTTAAATTCTAACATGAGCATCTATAGGGTGTCTCAAAAAAGTGGAACAAGTGCTTATTTCTTTAAATATTAATCTTAGACATATAATTCAAACTACAAATAAGGTGAGAATTTGTAAGAAAACACTTTGGCTTCTAAGGTGATGGATAATAAAAAGTTTAAATCAAATTTTTATACGTCCCCCCACAATGCAATAACGTTCATTTAGTAAAATGTTTCTCTTATATTCATTTATTCACATACAAAGTTGCATGCTTCGATCTGCAAAACTTAAGAGACATAAGAAGACACATTTATGGACTTGGATCACTTTTTCATACCTCTGACTACTGTTTGATTCAATTGTTCCATATACATTTCAACGATAATATACATATTTAGATAAGTTATTAAAAGGGCACAATCAGGAAATAATGCATTTGTTAACTCTTGTTAAATTTAAAAAAATAGTCAAATGATATATTAATTGGTGTATTTACAAAAATAGTTCATCTTGTGAACCTTCGAAAATTATCCAAAGCAGTGACGGCTCATCTGCCCAGAAACAAGCAGTGATATAAAAATAGTACTAGAATACAATTGAAATACAAAATAGCTTTACTTTTAAATAGCACAAACTTGTAATTATCTGAATTATATTTTAGAAAATTACCGTTGTATCTTTTTTTCGGTAAGTGAATGCTAACAGAAAACAAATATGTAGTAACCAGCCAAGTTTCCAATGAGGCAACCAAATGTGAAACCCAGCCAACGAAAGTGAATCCGAAACCTAAAAACAGCCAATGAAAGAGAAATTGAAGAAAAACTAATCAATAGCGTGAAAGCAAATTTTAGGTAAGACTGAAGTGGAAAAAAGAAAAAAAAAAAAAAAAAAGCCAAACAGAAGCATCCGAAAATCCAGTTCAAAGACTGAAAGGATAGCTATTAGCCTTTGTACATTATATCACTTAAATATGTACAATGAGCAAATTTTGGCAATTTCCAAAACTATCTGATGTGGAGCCACATCTCCTATGTCCGTCTTACTTTTTCATTCATTTTCTGTCTCCTTTACTCGATTTATCTTTTTTCGTTAATAATCGAACTCTCAGAGTGGAGAAGTAAGCAAATAAGAATAAAAACGAAAATACGAAATTTTAAAATAATTTTAGTGAGTACTGTAACTCTTGCGGCCCAAAAGGACAAGTTACCACTGTCTTTAGATAAAGATTAATAATGTATGCAATACTGAGAGAAAAGTTTATTCTTGTTCGATATTAGGCTATTTTCCTGTTTTATGTCAAATTTTATTTCTCAAGTTGTCCTTCCATTCTTTATCAAGTTGATAGTTACAACTATCTGCCAAAGAAACTGAGTAACAGTATGTGTCATTGGCAAATTTTTTTCAATCCACGATGATTGAAAGACAAATATTTGCATTTTGCAATTTTTCTGTGTAGAATAAATTTGCATTTCTGCAACAAACATCTTCATTTAAATTTTTGAGAAGTGCCTTTAAATCTAGAAATAATATAGGTCTGCCAATTTTGTAGATAGAATCTTGAAACTTATGTTTATGCATAGATAGTGTGAGAGGAACATTTTACTCTATGGGGATAGTATAAAAGTTTCATTTTTTAAACTTTTTATTGATAACTTCGACAGAACCGAAAGTTTTCATACTAATTCCCACCTTATTTGATGAAACCTTGTAAAATTGGAAGTGTGTCTAGGTGCAATATTTAAGGAAATAAATGCATGCTCCACTTTTTTGGGACACCCTATATATAACTACAACTAAACATTGGTTAGAGTTTGCCTACAGACACAATAGTATCATACGAATTCCAATTAATTCAGTGCATTAATTTCTGATTTCACACTGATGGTAATTCTGTAGAATTGCTTTCAAAGTTTGAATATTCTCACTTTAACCAGTGACAAATTCATCAGAAGAAAGATCATTTTCTTGCAAATTTAACAAGATCTTCTAACTTTAATGAAGCAACTGGTCTTTTCAAGGATGAAAGCTTGAAGGAAGAAATTCTAGAAAGTATTTTAGAAAGCTTAAAGAAAATTAGATGGGAAGGTTTCTTTCTTCTTCTTTTTTCATAAATGTAACAAAGGGATTTCATAAGTCGCATTGTAATGTAGTTTTAAATTTAAAATATGTGATTAAAATATTATGACGAATGCATTGAGTACTTACAAGTTTCAAAAATAAATTAGTACAAATAAAACTATGAATCATGCATCAAACTTTTGAGAAGGCTCATAATTACGCATTTGGCATAGGGCAGGGCTGGTAACTTTTATTTCATAAATGGCCAAGTTTAAATTGGAGCCACAAGGCAGCAATTTGACTTACGAAATAAAAATTTTTGAAAATAGCCTAATTATGCTATTCTTTGTAAAAAATTTTTGCTCTAAGGTACTGTAATAAAATACACTAAAATTTATTATTGTCAATGTCAAATAGTGGCAATTCTGATAATAAAAAATAATTATTAAAATAAAAATAATTTATATTGCAAGAATTTTTAAAATTATTTTTTCATCAAATGTTATTCTGGGATTTCAAATAATTTATAATATATTTAACTTGAATGATTAATAAAATTTTAAAAATATAAATAGTTTCCAATTATTTCTGTTTCTGAATTTCTTGATAAAGTCTGGAAAATATGGTGGAGGTGAACTGTTGATTGAGTTTTGACAGAGGAGCACATGAGAATATGATGCAAAATTTTCATTTGGTATGCCACTGAGTGTGAGCATGCTTCTGGATCAATTCATTATTGTCATCAAAAGAATGGATTTAGAGCTAAGCATGAATAGCTAGGTGTACAAATAATTTTTAAGACATATTGTAAGGAATTTTTTTTCTTCCTTTCACTGAATTTTGATATTTTATTTTCTTATAGATATACTTTTTACTAACTTGGCTTAAAAGCCATATGTTACTGACCCCAGCCCTAGGATGTAAAAATTGTGTAAATCTGGGCATGGTGTTGTATAATTTAATTTGGTATTTAGAACACTTATTTAAACAAAATTTTTGCTTCAGGAAGGACACCAATTCTGTGATAAATCACTTAGTGAAGAAAAGAAAATGTTGGTGGTTTGTCAATATACATATTGAGCAACTCTAGCAAAACATATGAAAAAAAAAAAAGATTTTTCTTGACCTTTTTCTGCAGATGTCAAAGACGATTTCAAATGCCAAAGTTCAACCAACAGTGATTTACATATTAGTTGTTGCCAACATGCTTCTTATTTATACTTTTCGTGTTATGGTCAGTTCACTGCAAACTGGCATTGTTTTTTTAATAATGAAGATAAAACCAAGAAAAAAGGGTTCTTATCAAACTTTCAATTAAAGGAATTAATTTTGAAGCCTGCATCATATTCAGCCACTACAGACTATAATAGTGCACTACAGAAGTGATCTTATTTTTCAGGACTAGGAAGTTGTTCAGCAAGAACTATCCTTTTATGATTATAGATGGTATAGATTTGGAAATGTAAGTAAGAGCTTTTATTTTTTATTTGGCAGTATACAGAGGGTTTCAGAATTCAATGAAGAAACTTTCACTACAACAAACATTTTTCATATAGAAATCTATGGGTGCAAGGGATGCACTGAGGCACAAATACAAGAAATACACATGAAAGGAAACAAATTGCTTACTTAAATTTTTTACAATAATGGCTCAAAACTGCACCAACTGTAATACATCCTCAGCAGCATCAATGGAGTGGTTACTGTATGATTTTCAATATACCAGATATTTCTCGCAAAAAAAAAGTTGCTATGAATATTCAAGCAACAAGATCTTTAAAAAAGTCCACCAAGCATCCCATCAATGCTTCCAAGCATGTTTTCAGCTGGTGGATCAAGGTGTTGAACTACTCAAAAGATTGCTGGGAAAAAGCTGAACAGCTATGCAATGATGCTGTAAGTAAACAATTTATGCTTATTTTCAAGTCTATTTCTTGTACCTTAGTGCACCACTTGTACCTCTACATTCCTACAAACACACACAAAAAAGTTAGTTATAGCATGCTCTTACTACCACACACTGTCTCTGAAATTTGTGTTATTCAAGTGCGACATACAGGCATGAACATGCTAAAATTTGTCCCATAAATTCTGAAATGTGCTGTATATTCACAGTAATTCAGAGAATTTATTTACCAATAACCTTTCAAATCCAATTTTGAAAATATACGAATTTCAACAACAAAATTTTGCTATCATTCTTAAACCTCTAAATACACAACTGTTAGACAAGTACAACATATTATTAAATTTTTGAGTTTGAGAACTGCCATGAAGTCACTCTGAGTAATTTACACATAAACAAAAAGATATATTTACATATCTATATCAAATACTTCATTAATCAACAAATATATCAAATGGTCAGTGGATTCTTATCTAAATCAAAACATACCAAAAATATAATTTATTGTCCAATAATTAGGTAGTAAAGAAAATCCGCATGTTCAAAACAATAATCCTCAATATATTTTTTTACGAGCTACTAAATTATTTTTACAACTCAAAAAAATCCCTCAAAAATTTTTTTAAAGGAATTTCCTCAACATTCTTAGCAAATTTGAGTAGCATATATACTCAAACACCAGAAAAACTGATACAGAGGAGTTTATGCAAAATTCATAAAAAGACATTGGGTGAATGCACTCAACATCCTAGGACAGGGGTCGGCAACCTGCGGCTCTTTTGATGTAAAGTTGTGGCTCTCCAGTTCCATACGAAAAATTTAATAATTTATTATGAAAACCCTTAAAGAATAAGAAAATATATTTTTAAGTACCTAATTCCTCAATAGCTTCTATTTTCATAATCGTTAATTACAAATCGCTACGCTTAACATGACCATAATGAGATAAATTTGAACTATTGTTTTGTTCTTAGAGATGAGACTCCATGACCATGTTTATCTTTCAGCCAATTGCATTCCATTTCCGTCTCACCCAAACAGCCACCGTCTAGAGTCTTGACGTGTTGTCAGTCAGTCATCCTCGAATAGCGCGGTCGACGTTACTTTGCATGTGTGTTAATTTAATCGCTTGCGGTTTTTGCATATCTATTCGCTTGTTGTTTCGAGAAGAATACGATTTAAAAGCGAATTATCTTCTCAAAGGTATGTACGCGTATAATATAATAAAATAAGTAACAGAATTGGATTACATATCTGAGGATCGTGTTAACGAAGTAATAATGGTAAATAAATAGTTTGCCGTTTTAGATAGCCAAGTAAAATTTTTAAAAATCATTTTTTCAGCTCCGCCGCCAGCATAGTATCTGGTAAAAAAAAAGAAGAACTGAAGAAGAAAACCGAGAATTCAATCAGGATTGGACGGAGTCGTTTGCATTCATATGCAACATAGATGTCCTTCCGACTTGTCTCATTTGCCACGGAAAACTCGCACACAATAAGAAGTCAAATTTGGAGAGACACTTCACTACAAAACATGCCTAGTTTGCTGATAAATATCCAATCGGTGACGCATGAAAAAAAAGCTGTTGAAGAGCTCCAAAAAATAATAGTCAAGTTCCATGCTAAGTAACTGGGTGCAATCTTCCAATAATGTAAATCTGGCAAGCTTTGCAGTATCAATAGAAATTGCAAAAAGAGGAAAACCTTTCACAGATAGTGAGTACGTCAAAGATTGTTTTATACGTGCATCTGAAGAACTCTTTCGTGATTTTAAAAACAAAGCAGAAATCATGAAAAAAAAAACAAAGATTTGCCATTATCTGCTAAAACAGTACAAGATAGAACTGCTAAAATGTCTTCAAATGTAACACATATGCAAGTGGAAGACATTCAACTGGCTTCTGCCTTATCACTTGCTATAGATGAGTCTTGCGACATAAAATACACGGAACAAGTTACCCTTTTCGTCAGGTATATGTCGTCCCAAGGTCCAAAAGAAGAACTGCTAGGATTGCTACCGCTCTCAGGGCAAACTCATGGAGAAGATATAGCAAATGCTGTGCAAAAATACCTAGAAGACAATGGAATCGATATAAATAAAATCGCTTCTATAGCAACTGATGGAGCCAGAAGTATGACAGGAATACATAGAGGGGTAACATCAATTCTTCAGAAAAAAATAAATCACGAATTTCTAACGTTTCACTGCATAATTCATCAAGAAGCGCTTTTCCCAAACATTTGTGGCCGAAATAGTTGAGGTCATGAACTTGTTAATTAAGATTATTAACAGCATCTTGGCAAAAGAACTCTAACATCGCCAGTTTAAAGATTTCCTTGAAGAAATGGATAGCCAGTTTTCTGACCTACTTCTGCACAATAAAGTGCGATGGCTTTCCAGAGGTAACGTATTGCAACGTTTTCCTTTGTGCTTGAGTGAAATAAAAACATTCCTCAATGAAAAAAACACTGACCATCCCGAATTGGAAGACGCCAAATGGCTGCAAAAATTCAACTTCATGGTAGATACCACAATGAAACTAAATGAACTAAATCTAAAACTGCAAGGAAAGGGCAACCCAGCCTACTTCTTGCTTGAAGAATTAGTTTGTTTCGAAAAAAATTACTTCTTTTTGTTGAAGACATGGAGAGCTGTAAATTAATTCATTTTAAAAATCTGAAGCAATATCGCGATGAGACCAATTCAAGTATTGGCGCGAATTACTTCAGCATAGCTTTAAAAACATGAAAGATGAATTTGCTGAGAGATTCGAGCAATTCAAAACAAACAAAAGTACTCTCGCGTTCATAGTAAATCCTCTCAACACAAATACAAATGAGATCAACATTGAGCCATTTGGAATTGATGCTGGATCGCTTCAAATGCAATTGCTGGATTTGAAAACCAAAGACTTGTGGAGTGACAAGTTCACAGAATTCAAGAGCAAGTTGGAAGAGTTGGAGGTTCAGAAATGCATGCACTTCGCGCAGCACAATTGGACAGCTCTAAAAGAAATTCCGCGAGTTGAGTCCCTCATATTCGGCGCATGGAATAGTCTTCCAGAATGCTACAGTGAGGTGAAGAAGTTGGCATATGGAGTGTTGACGATCTTCGGGTCAACATATTCGTGCGAGCAAGCGTTCTCTTGCATGAATATAATAAAAAGTAAAGTTAGAAGTCAACTAACAAAAATATAGAGTCATGCTTGAAACTTAAAACAACAAGTTTTAAGCCAGATTTAATCAAACTTTCAAAAGGCATGCAAAGCCAATGCTCTCATTGATGTAACTATCTATATTTGCGTTTTTATATGAACAAATATTATTCAGTATTTAAAGCCGTTTATTTTAAATCAAAAATCAAATATATATAAGCAAATACTATAATATTGAAATGAAAATTTTTAGTGGCTCTTTAAAAACTGGGAAATTTTGTAAATTGTGAGTTTTGGCTCTTCCGTTTCAATAGGTTGCCGACCCCTGCCCTAGGAGATAACATTGCAATTTGATGCTTGAGCTTCAACAAGTAATAATGTCCAGATTGCACAACATACCCTGCGGGATATGGGCTTGAAGAGCCAACGGCCAACTCACCCCTTTGATGATTGCATGACAAGGAGCCATGTGTCTCATTTGGACATGGCAATACTGAAATTTGATGATTGGAAACAAGTAATATGGTATGATAAATTGTTATATCATTGCAGCAGAATTACTAACTGAAAACTTTCTATACCACCTTCTTTAGACAACTGGAAAAAAGAGAACACCATCTGAATAACTGACCTGGTCCATTGTTTATACAGTATGCATGCATTTATGGCTGCTAAAAATTAAAATATTGAAAAACATTCAAAGTATCCACCAGAGAGAATGTTTTTATATATTATATCAACTATGACTGCTCCAAGCTTAGTCTTATTGCAGTATATGATTGTTTCTAGGCTGTTCCTTCTTGAATGCATCAACTAAAATAACTGAAGCACTTCATGGTATGACTGCAATTCACAAATTAAGTTTTTTTTTTTCTTTTTCTGATACTTATACCCTTTTCAGCACCAGAGTTTTACCAACATAAATAAATAGAAAATGCAATTGCACTGTGCTAACTATTTCATATCTCAAACATTAGCTTTCATGAATCAAAGTTGCATTGTTTATGTCCGAGGTTTACTCAGTAAGAACCGTTTATTACTGTTTCCTTTTATTACTGAAGTGAAGCAGATTTACTAGGATTAACACTCAATTTGCGATTATGCCAAATTGAGGCATATTCATAAAGAAAGGTATAACACAGAGTATTTCAAGATTACAAGTTTTGGGAAAAAAAGCATCTACATATATTTGTCTCTTTAAATGTTAAAAATCAGCAGAAATTGTCAAAGAGAAACATAAATGGTTTCTGTAATTTTCCAAGTGAAACTTGAAATGCATAAAAATGTGTTAAAATAAAAACCACTTGTTGGATACTGATAATTATCAGATAGAATAAGTCGAAGTATTCACTTAATGTACCGAATAAACCAGGGTGCATAGTGAGAAATTGCTGCAAAAATTAAGCACTTTTTAAGCACCTTTGTACATGCATGTATACGTCAACCCACGTATTTTCTAAGCATATGATGATTTCTGTTTTAAAATAGCGCATAGTTTTTATTGGAAATTTTAAAATATATTTTTTAATTTTAAATATGCATTTTTTTAATTTTAATATTTATTTCCGTATTTGCACAACGTCTTCTAAGTGTAAAATAAAGAATGTATTTTTGATTTTACAAAAAAATTAAAAATGATAATGCAAATTGTTATTATGAAAAATTAAATCAACTTTTAAAGATTAAAAATAAAAATCTGTTACCTGTTTCAAGATTTCTTAAAATTAACAAATCACCAGTTAATTTGCCCCTTCGGGATAATCATTCCAGTATTTTAATATACGGTGCTACCCATTGTTGAAGTAAGAAGGAGCATAAAAAAATTCATTAATAGTCCAGTCAACGAAGGATTTGAAAAAAAAAACCATTAAATCATATAGTTTTGAAAATTAGTGCACATGTCCGTGATGGTCTCCTGATGAAGATACAAAAGTCCCTGGCCCTAAGTAATTTAACGAAATAAAGAATGTAAAATTCCCTACAAAACATGCTTTTAATTTTCTTCTAGATTTAATGATTTCTGAGATAATGGGTCTCACAGTTTGCCAACATCTTGGATTTCATACCCCTTTTTTAAGTGTTTTTTAATATCTCGAAAACTATTCGATTTGCAAATTTGTTGTAATCAGCAAATTAATGAGCACAATTCTCTACAAATACATGCCTTTATGTTTCTTCTATCTTTAATAGTTTCCGAGGTAATGGGTCTCAAAGTTTGCCTCAATCTTGGATTTTATCTCCTTTTTCTCAGTTTTTCTTGAATATTTCGAAAATTATATAGTTTTCAAATCACACATGATACAACAAATTAAAAAACGTAAAATTCCCTACAAAGGAGTGCTTTTATTTTTGTTCTAGTTTCAATAGTTGCCGAGATAATGAGCTTCAAAGTTTGCTTCTTTGGATTTCATCCCCCTTTTTAAGTTTTTCTGAAATATCTCAGAAACTATTACAACTAAAAGAAAATTAAGAGCATGTATTTGTAGGGAATTTTACGATCCTTAATTTTTTGTATTACATATAATTGAAAATTGAATAGTTTTTGAGAAATTAAAAAAAGATGAAAAGGTGGGGGGGGGGTGAAATTGAAGATGGCGGCAAACTTTGAGATCCATTATCTTAGAAACTATTATAGGTAAAAGAATAATAAATGCATGTATTCGTAGGGAAGTTCACTCTGTTTAATTTGTTAAATCAAATGTAATTTAAAAACTGAATAGTTTTCGAGATATTAAAGAAAAAGTTTAAAAATGGGGGGGGGATGAAATCCAAGATGCCGGCGCGAGCCGCACCCTCAAGATCGGGGACTTTCAGAATGTTCAACAGATGGCTCTCGCGAACATGTGTACCAATTTTAAATACTATACGATTTGATGTTTTTTTCTTTTTTTCACAACCATTCATTGACTGGACTATCAACTAAGATTTTGTTCCTAATCTATCCACTTTGAGACAAGTTATCTCAAAAACTATTAAAGCTAGAAGAAAACAAAAGCATGCATATGTAGAGAATTGTACGCTCTTTAATTTTTTAAAGCAAATATGATTTGAAAATTTAATAGTTTTCGAGATATTCAAAAAAAATTTTAAAAAGGGGATGAAATCCAAGATGGCGGCAAACTTTGAGACCCATTATCTCAGAAACTATAAAAGCTAGAAGAAAAATAAAATCATGTGTTCATAAGGAATTTTAAGCTCTTTAATTTGTTAAATCAATTGTAGTTTGAAAACTGAAGAGTTATCGAGATATTCAAGAAAAGCTGAAAAGGGGGGGGGGGGGACCAAAACCAATAGGGGGGGGGCCGCCCCCCCCCCTCCCCCAGGACCGGAGACTTCTAGTATGTTCATTAGGAGTCCCTAAAGAATATGTGTAACAATTTTCAAAACTATATGATTTAATGTTTTTTTCATCCCCATTTTAGGTCTCCAATGACTGGACTATAAGAATTATCTTAACATGTGTTGACACCCCTGAATCTATCTCGCACAGGATTCCTTCCCCGAATTCTTTCCTTTGGTCGGTTTCCTTTCTAGATGCATCCGGTAAACAAAGCTTTAAGACTATGCTTTTGATATCATATTCAACGTCTGGGGAAATAAAAATAAAAAAAAAGAATGTTTTCTTTGAACTTCTTGTGATAATTAAGCCCTTTTTAAGGACCTTTTTTTTCAAAAATAAGCACTTTTAAGATGCTTAAAAATGGTTTTCAAATTTAAGCACTTTTCATGACGCTACGCATCCTGTAAACAAATAAAATATTAAGTTACCATATGCTACAACTCAAAGCAGTTCAAAATTATTTGATTTCAATGACATATATTAGCCTTTCATCAGCTGAACTACTGTTTCAAAAACACGATTCTTTCCCAAAAAGAATAAGTTAATTCTCCCCTAATTGTCAGGATTCTATCGCTAAAACATTTTCCCCAATAATAGAAACAAAACAGCATCCAACAATGAATTCTCAAATTTAACATGACAGTTTTACTTCCCCAATGGATGATGAAACAAATTCTCTCCATGGAGTACACTCTGATTAAAGATTGGGGAATGGGGTCCAATAGAAAAAGATATTTTAAAAAAAATCAACTTCACATTTAAATTTTCCAACTATTTATTACAGTCCCTAAAGCACAAAACTTAATATGTTATCAACAACAACAATAAGGTAAGTCCATTTTTTCTAATAAATGTAAAAGCAAAGAAAAACAGAATATTAACTGCATGAAAAATGTGAACACATCTTTTATTTTCCAAATATTTAAGATTTATTTAAAACTGTCATTTTAATTAACACATTCATTAATTACATGGAAGGAGTTTCCCAGAGAACTCTGAAAACAAATACACTCACTTCCAAAAGTTAAGCACGGAGAGGAAAATGTTAATTTCTGTAAACCAATCTGAATTAAAGAAGCTGAAATTTGCTGCAAAGGTAGAAGGAAGTATGCAAATATGTTAGGTAACAGCCAATCACGGTTTCACGTCAAGAAATATGCAAAACAGACAGTTGTATAAGAAGCCAGCATTGTGAAGGGTTACAGGAGTTGCATGTAAGTCCTGATGAAAGGTGTTTAGAATATCCCTATGATTTGTTTTCAAGCTAGACGTGTTTCTATGGCTTCCAGAAGATGAATGAAAGATTCCGAGCGCTGGTGGGCTGTCGGATGCATTGAAGCAGGACAGTTTATCACAGATGTTGCTCTTTTCTTCGGCGCTCATCATTCCACAATTATGGAAACAATTCCAAACTAGCTAAACAGTTGTCCGAAGACCTGTAGCCAGTCGTCCAATGGTTACGACCCCCGCGGAAGATCGATATATTGCTGCTGTAGCCAAGTGGAATCGAAGATCGACTTCCACATCTATGTGACATCTATGGTTGCAGCAGCCATTGGTAAGGCGATATCTGCCACTACTGTTCGTCGAAGGCTACACAAGAATGGTCTGTATGCCCGGATACGAGTTTGTGTTCATTTATCCATCCAATCCAAAGGTGTACGATTTAAATTGTGCCGCCAGCATGTGAATTGGACTGTGTCTGATTGGGGCAACGTTATGTTCGCAGATGAGTCCAGATTTGCCCTACAACCCGATGATAAGTGTGTAAGGGTCTGGAGGGAACAAGGCACACGCAATCGGCCCGAGAACATCACCGAACAGCACGCATTCCGCGGTTTAAGCATCATGGTCCGGGAAGGGATTTCATTGGGATATCGCACCAACTTGCGCATCTACAGGCGAGGTTCTGTGACGGCTGTACGGTATCGAGATGAAGTCCTAGACCCCATTGTGATACTGTACGCTGCAGCAGTTGGTCCTTCTTTCATTTTAACGATATGGGGACGATAATGCCCGTCCCCATAGAGCTGCCAATGTGGACGACTTTCTGGAGAGTGAGGGGATTGCACGTATGGAGTGGCCGGCTTACTCGCCGGACCTTAATCCAATTGAAAATCTTTGGGATGCCTTCGGCCGTACTGCATGTAGACGTTTCCCACCTCCAGCCACTCTCAGAGATTTAGAAACTGCCCTACAGGAAGAATGTCGATTACTGGACTCTGCAGTGGTTGATCACCTCGTAACAAGCATGATCGCATGCTAAACACTTTGTATGAAGGTGAAGGATGCTCACATACCCTATTAATGTCGGTTTTTGTTGTTTGTTTTGCATTTAAACATCATTTTGTTAATGACGCAAATATGACGTCATCTTATAATTTATGAAAATTTATTTTAAAAAAGATATTATACAGATATTAAAAAATATTTTTTTATATCTGTATGTAATTCTTTGTTTTGTTTCATGAATAAACATAGAGCTACTTACTTGCAGCATTTCATGTCAATCAAAGTAGTACTTGTCCATTTTTTCGCATTTTACCACTCCAAGCTTAACTTTTGGAAGTGAGTGTATGTGCAATAAGTTCACAGAAACTTGATTTTATCAGCCACTGTCTTTAAATCATTATGAAACAAGCATAAGCAAAACTGGGATGACATACAACTTATATAACGGATAATACAGCAAATATGACATACGAGCTGAGGTGGAACTTAACAAGTTTGTAAAATTTTTCTCTTTTAAGTTACAGTGACACTCTGGGGAAAAATAACTTATATAGGAAAAGTTCAGTGCACGAAGGCTTTAAACTGTCATATAAGTATTTTAAATTATTCTTATGCAACAATTATTAGAAGTTAACAAAAAGTAAATGTAAGTAATGCTCACAAAAATGGAATAAATTTGTTCCAGGAGTTTTAAGGAAAAATTCTTCAGAATGGAAATGATTTAATCAAAATGATTGTACAGAATGAAAGAAAGGAAAAAAGGGGCGTGGGACTGTGAGATGTAATTACATCGCTTGTGCAATAAATGCTTCACATTTATTCTTGATTTTATTCCTACTTAAATGGAAGAAGGGGCAATTCCTGAAGTCAGAGGTATATATATATATATATATATATATATATATATATATATATATATAGCAGGTAAAAGATAGATTAGAATATTAAGAACCACAACTCTTCTAAAATGGAAACAATATCACAGCATAATGAATATTTTTAATTTTTTTAATATATTTTAAAATTCAGGCACAATAATAGCAAATAATGAATGGGAGAAAGTATATCAATAGTATAATAATGTAAAAACATATCTTATTCCAATTGAGTTCAGTACACATGAAATTTTTAAATTAAGTATTCCTAACAATTTTCTAGTCAAAGATAATATTTAATGTTTCAAAAAGTATTTAAGTATTAGCCATATAATGAATGCATTTATAATTAACTTACAATGGTGCTTTCAAACGAGTTATATAAAATCTTACAATTTAAATTAATTTTATCTGAAAAGAAAAGTCTTGAAACAAAAAATAATAAGCATAAACTCACTGCTCATGTTTGATATTCCAGTCCTAGTGAATTTTTTCTTCTGTACACACTGTTTCTTTCCTACAATATTATTTTCAAAAATAAAAAAACTTCTAGCACAAAAGTCTTACAAAACAAAACTAGTTTAAATAAAAAAAACAAAAACTATCTACAGCTTAATGAAGAAAGCAATATTCGATTGTTCTCATTCTTTTTTTTTTTTTTTTTTAACTATTTAGAAATGTGATTTTCCCCATGAAATTGACATTAAACTCAAACATTTGTTCACTGAAAAAAACCTTTAATCTTTAAAAGAAAATTAATGTCCTGTCCAAACAACCAAGACCAAAACTTCAAAGTATTAACCAGATTTTTAAAAATTGCAACACTCCATAAATAAGAGGAATTTATACAAATCATGTCTTTAAAATAAAAGAATTGCAAGAGGAATAGTTTTCCTTGAATGAAAGTTTAATTTTAATTCAGTTTACTTTAAGTTTTCAAAATGCTGAATGTTCTTTCATTCTATTCTTCATGCAAAGATAATCCATCACTAGAATTATAATTCTAAAATTACACAATAAGACTACCCATAAAATAATAATGAATTTTGGCAACAACTTATGATATGTTTAAAGCTGATTTTTCCCCCACAAGTAAACCACTATAGTAATAATATATAAAAAAATTGCAAGATGATATCATGCTAATTTAATTGAAATCTTTTGCTGTAATTTATTATCAATTTATACAAATTCCTAACATCACTCCAGTTAAAATTTTGAAAGTATCAAATTTTGTTATATAAAATTTCATTAATAAAATGCAGCATAACAATTCACTTATAGTAGCAATATTTTTAATCAAATTTTATTCACACAATTTTATGAAATAACTTTTGAACACATGGAGATATTCCCATAATTGTTTATATTAAATACAAAAAGCTAATTTAAAAATAAACACATACAAATACACAAGAACAAAACCCACCACAATTTGGTATTTGAAAACAAATAATAAGTTTTTCAAGACAGAAAAAGAATTTTTCATTGTCGCTTTGATCTAGAAACAGCAATTACTCACAACACAATACAAATACCCGAGATAAATGAGTATGAATCCACAGTAAACCAATGCAGAAATCATATAACCATGAATAATGTGGCATACAAGTAATAAAACAGACTGCCTAACTTGCATAAAATTCTAACAATAAATAATTAATTTCATACATAAAGCTATGTTAATGCAGAAAAATAAATTAAAAAATTGTTGAACAAGAAGGTATAACTTACTCTGCTTGATTTTTATTTTTGATTTTTTTGAATGAGATATTGGTTCTAATGGTTCTAATCGATGAGGATGCTTGCGCTTCAAAGTATATTCAAGAGCAGTTGGGGAGGTATAAGATAACGGAACAGTATGGAATTCCTGCAGAGCAAGAATTCGACTTCTAGACCTGTTTCAAAAAAAAAATTTCAAAATTAATCTATCGTTTAAATAGGCCTTAATTCTAAGAAATACATATTACAGGTGAACGTAATAACAGGGAACATTTAAATTCCTTTCATGAGAATTTAGTTCTTGTACACATTACAAAGCAGTTAAAATTCTAATCTCAGAAAAATGTATAATTTATTATGGCAAGATCTGCTATATACATCGCTGAAAGGCTGTGTCTACCAAGTTCAATAAATAAATAAACACAATATCAAAATTTTTTATCACCCTACTTTTTTCAGTCTTGGGATCTTTCTCAGCATAAGAATATACTAAGCCAGTTCAAACATTTTAAGTTATGTCACATTACAGCATAAGCCATAAAACGTACATAAGTAATTGCTTGTAAAAGTTAATGCAATGAGATAAAGGCAAATTTGATAATGTTATAGGTTTAAATGTATAATTTTCAAGCTAGTCTGCACTTAACTCATTAAAAAACAGAAAATTGAACTGAATAAACACATTCCTATCAAAAAATTTGATACAAAATTATTTTCAAGCACTCATGGGAGATTACAAAAGATTCTCAATAATTTGAATACTTCCAATTCTTGGTTGGGTAATGTGCTGGCAAAGATAAAGCTGCAATTTATATTAATAATCAATTTATATATATATATAATCAAGATGCAGCCAAAGCTTTATTGTATGAAGCAGTAAATTAAATCCACCAAAGTATAAGCACCATTGGAAACTGGCGATATTCATCTAGAAGCATTTCAAGCACTCACGGGTGATTACAGAAGATTCTCAATAATTTGAATACTTCCGATTCTTGGTTGGGTAATGTGCTGGCAAAGATAACAAAGCTGCAATTTATATTAATAATCAATTTATGTATACAATCAAAATTGAAATATATAATGTAGCCAAAGCTTTATTACATGAAGCATTAAACTAAAACTACCAAAGAATAAGCACCAATGGAAACTGGCGATATTTATCTAGAAGCATATCTAAAGAATGGAAATTTTGATCAAAATTATCATTTTTCCTTTCCAACAATTCTTTATCAGAAATTTGTTTAGTGATGAATTTAATTAAATCTTCAAGGGAGATCCATGGCAGTTAAGGCCTCTTTGAAAGGTCATCTGCTAGTTTGTTTTCTTCAATGACTTTATGGCCTGAGGTCCATACGAACTCAATTAAATGGATGATGTTGACTACTTATTCCAAATAGACAAGTAGAAGATAAAATAGATTGTGGTGATTTGCAATTAAAACAATTTAATCAACACAAAACAGAAAGATTGTCTGAATGGATTATGACTATTTCTATCTTTTGCAGAAATTAGTTCAGGTGAGAAGAACAAAAGTCAAAGTTTCATAAGTGAAGATGCTGTTACGACTAGAAACTGTTCCTGAGATTTCTTCCTGCATTGAGTTATTTTATTGTAGTTACTGCGTTCTTTGAAGCATTTTTAGCTAAATAAATTTTGTTCTTCTAGTGAATTTCCTTATGTGCCTTGAATAAAGTAGATATGTTATCTGGAAGAGGTTGTTTTTTTTTTGCAATCATATTCTGATAAGTGAAATTCACAATTAAGGCTTTTGCAACACCTGTATGAAAGTGAAATAAGATTGTCATCTTTGAAATGCCAGTTGTTAAAAAAATCTTTTAAGCTGTGAGGATGAACAAGGGGATGTCCGACAAACAACGCCATGTAAAATGCAAAAAATACCGACTTCCCTTTAGTTAAAATGAGTCAAATCCATGCTAACTGCCTTTAAGGTCACATTCAACAGATGGAACTCGCCATAAGACACCCCCTTGCGCATCCTCGCATAGAGTTACTTTGTTCAATTGAGTGATCGTATCAGGGACAGGAAAATAATGTTGTTTTGCTGTGTGAGATTTAGTGAGGAAACACGTGGATTCAAGAACATTCTATATTTCTAAAATGGAGTTTTTTGTGGGCACAAGACTTTTAAACTGGATAATAGTCTAAGTGAAAATATCAAGAGCTTGATGCAATAGTTATATTATTCTGGATGTAATGTAACTGTAGTCAGCTGGTACATGTCTTATCCCCGTTTGCAAAAATTATTGGAGGAAAAGCTTAAAATTGTATAAACTATTCTGAAAAATAAAAGTGTATTACGCCTTATTGGATCTCAAGATAAAGCCCATCAGAATTCTTTAGATTTCTTTAAAAAAATGGTTTTCTGTGTATCCAAGAAAATTAGAAACAGTATTTTTCTATCCAAATTGTATAACGATTATTATATTGATGATTGTCTACTATAAAAATTATTGAAAACATGTATGTATGAAATATATTTTTCTTATGTGTTCGCAATGCGCTGAATAATGTAATATATTATTTACTAAATTTTCCATCTAAAAATTTGTTCTTGTATAACTAGAACTGTTTGCATGAATCATTTGAAAGAGATATAGCATAAAAATGTTGCTAGTTTTGCTTAAATACTGAAATAACAAATTGGGGTATCGCATCCCCCTTGCACATCTTCGTGTTACTCTTTGTAGCACGCATCATTCTGGGTTAAATACATCTTTAAAGAAATAGTATGCTTTAGACTTGGAATCTCTTCTCTTGTTTTGAGTATTTGAGCAAAGGAAGGAATTAAAAATAGAGATGCTAGATATAAAATTTATTTGTGAGTAAGTGACGTCTAGACAAATTGAAGAGACCATGGCTTTTTTTTTTTTTTGAACTAATTATATTGGAGTATATCTTGGTAATCCTGAAATGATTCTGAGGGCAGAGCTATATAAGATTTTAAAATATTAAATTTCGATTTCCTTGATGCTAAAAATACTTGAGTACTGAATTTCAATCTACTTCTAACTTTTAATTTTCAACAGATGATATGATCGAGTTCTCCAGCTAGTTTCAAGAATGCATCTAAAAGCATTTTATTGTTTCAAAGTTTAGGAATGAATGATTAAAAAATTATGTTTGAAATTCATATTTTGCTGAAAAGTTATCCTTAGAATAAAAAAAAGTATCAAATTACGATAAGTAGCACCAAAGTAAATAAAAAAATTACCGTGTTCTGATAGGTGATCGGGCTTCTCTAACAGATTTGGTCAATCTTCTTTTATACCCCCCTTTCTGACTGTCAGATTGAGCGGCCATAGACCCTTTTCTCTGTATAATTCATGCCACACTTTCAAGTGATCTGTAAGACACATACAATTTATAACATTTCATTTAAATTAAACAAATATTTATAGTAACAAAAACAAATTGCCAATTATAAAGAATTAGCAATCAAAACTAGTGCCTTTACCAGATAATGACAAAAGTTAAAAAATTTAGTAGGTGATCAGTTAAGAAAATGTTCAGATAGTGAACACTTTCCTGGAACATTTTTAAATATTTTTATTTATTTTCACTTTTAGATGTACAAGAGTTCTCAAATTTGGTACCGTTATTCGTTCTTAATGACAATACAATATTTTAATAATTTTAGGACTCTTAATTACCAATTAATATATTAATTTAATTACATACTGATTCTATACAGGTTGCAACATCTAGTAGGCAACTTAAAAAATAAAAAATTTAGAATCCATGTTACTTATAATTACGAAATATATTAAAGATTAAAAAGTAGGAAATAATATTTTTCATTGAAAATCAAGCAATATTATAAAGGAATTAATACAGTTAATACAATAATAATTATAAAGATTATCATAAGAAAGAAAATCCTGGATATTCATTAGAAATTAAAATATATAAATAAATGCGACTAAAATTTCAATTTATTTAGAGTATTTGTAACAGATTCTCACACTTTCACGGTTCTGTTTTGACTTCAACATTTTTGATAAAAAATTAAGATAAGAAATTAATAATATTATAAGAAGATAAGAACAAAAATATTTATTCTTAGAAGAATATTACTAATTCGAGATACAATATTCTAATAGAATATTAAATATAAAGATTATGTACGAATTAGAATATTTATTCTTAGAAATCAAGAATATTAATGGAAGGTAATTTTATATAATTGTTTAGAATATGGATGCAAACTTCGAGAAAGCAGGCCGATTTAGTACAGTGGCTTGCGCACAGGGATGGCCTGAACAACTGCCCGTGACGCCAAAGTCCACGGCAGCTCTAAGGCGGGAGGGTGAAGGGAAGAGGGGGGAAATGCTTTAATAGAGATGAGAGCTACGGAAAAACGGTAAATAATTCCCTTTTTCTTTCCCAGTGGTGTAGTCACACAATGCCGGAACGCTCTAATATGGGTGACAAAAATCGCGCTGTTTGAAGGACGTTTTCATATTTTTTTTTTTTTCTTTATTTATTTCGGTAGAGGCCAGAACGTCGTTCCGGCTCCTCTACACCCCTGTCCCTCCCCTTCTCCCGAACAATACCATTGACACCAGTGGTACTGAAGATTTTTCTGACACTGCCAGTAACCGTTACTACAGGCGAGAGAAGTTCTTCTAAACAGAAACTTATACTGCGATCCAGTATGTCCCTGGAGCGACTGGTTGGCTTAGCAACCATGCGCACTGAACGGGACTTTTTGCAGAACAATGAAATTGAGAAGATGATTAATGATTTTGCAGATAAAACGGCAAGAAAATGGAATTTTCGAACAGAATTTATAATACTGGGTTAAAATAAAGTAATACATTTTTAAAAATAAATTTGTTGAATACAGTGCACTCTCGATTATCCGGGTTAATCACCGGGAGGGATCGCACGGGCAATAGAAAAACACGGATAAACCGAAAACTCCTTTTCAGTAAATAAAAAATCAACATCAGTACAAAAATATAAAAATTACTTACATTTGCATGCTGTGTAAGATCAAACTAGGAATTTTCCTATTAACATTTACTGCTTTAAAAAATCTGTAATGCGCCTTTGCTTCTGCTGTTTGTTCAACTCTTATCGTATATCAACACATATTTTACGAATCGCCGCGATGTCACCGTAATAAAATCCTCTTTGTCCCATATAATCTAACAAAGTTTCCACAGATTGTAGAGCAGCAGAATGATAAGTTGTATTTCCCTCATTTAGTACATCTTCTGCATCAGTACTAGCTGATTCTCCATTATCAAGTTTTTGAAGGATTTCTATTTTTTGTTTAACATTTAAAACGTTTCGTTTTCGTTTCACACCACTCATTTTTACCAGTAAAAAAATCTCACGCCACTAACTGACGATAAACCAGACGCAAAAACTAAAGGAACGCGTGCGAAAGTGAAAGACGAAGAAGTTAAAGAATGACGTGTCAGGGAGAAGCGTGTGCATACAAGAATGAGCTAGCAGGAAGTGGACGATTCATTTCTCGGAAAATTAGGGGTTGAACCGCTAGAGATTGCACGTGGAGGAAGGAAAAAAAATCTATTCTTTAGCCTCCGCCGTCACGACTCACTAGTTTCACGGAATGAATCTCTCAATCGAACATCAGCATCGATTTTACATGCATGATAAGCGTGAAAATGTTTCTCTTAAATTTTTTTTTTTTTTGTGAGTCCGGAAGAGTACACTGTATATTATTTCAGTTTTAATAAGACCATTTTATAATCTTAAATATATCTGATGTTTAAAAATTCTCTCCATGATAATATTTAGTCATGTTTGCAGATAAAACATGCTTGTTTCTAAGTAAAAGTTTAACAATTAGAATACCGACATTATAGAATTTAAAAAATACGTTGGTTGTGAGAGGAGGGTGCCATATTAATGCCTTGCCCAGTTGGTAGTTACCTCGGGCCACCCCTGCTTGGGTGTTTTGTCCAACTTCTGCCGTCAGGTAGCTCAAAAAAGGAAAAGGGCACCACATTTGGTGATTATTACATTAAGGACTACCAACTAGAAAATAATAAATATTAAAAAAATCTTTCAAGAAATCCGTTTTATCAGTGTAGTGAAAAAGATAAATAATTTTTTATAAAAAGTCTGGAGGTCAAAATAAAAATAGTAAAAGCGTGAGGTGCAAAAAGCAATAAAAAGATATAAAACCACAATGAATATAATCAGAAAAAAATTTCTAAATATTCATTATATAAAAATTAAAATACCTTATACATGTGATTACAATTCCAATTTACTTTGAGCATTTGTATCTGCGTCTCACGCTTTTCTGATTTTTGTTTTGACCTCTAGATTTTTGATAATAAAATTACCTTTTCTTTTTTAATATAATGCTAAAGTATTTTTTTATTATATAATTTTATTTAACAACTTCTTTCATGTTTGAAAAGATGAAAATTCGTAATGAAACTTTCCAGAGGTGCAGTCGTAAATTAAACAGTACTGGAACACTTTGACCTGAATGGTATTATAGTGGAGGGAGGGGGCACGAGGGACAGAATGTTGCGGGCGACAGGGAGAGTAATAAGGATATCACTTCACAATAAAATAATTTTTTACATTTAAATATTCTATGTACGTTCTGAAATCGTGAAATAATAAGATGTCAACAATGAAACAATGTATATTTTGCAGTTATTAGTTTATATTTTATTTTTCATCGAACATTAACATAATGCGTACTGTAGTTCAAAACATGAATATACTGAAGAATATATATTTAAATTTTTTTAACTTCAAATCATATTAAAATTAAGTAATTTCAACGAAAAATCATGACATGGATAAGTAATATGGAAAATATCATTGGTTTTCAGAGCCAAAACACAAAATACATTTAAATGTTTGAAACCTTAATTTTTAAACAAATTTAAATGTTTCTCGAAGACAATACACTGTTTTCAACATAATTATTTAGTTGATTAAAATAAAATTTTTATTTCATGCGTGTAGCGCTATCTGCAACCTACTAGAAAAAAACCTGCCACTATCTATCAGATAAAATAGGAATTTCGTTCAATTCATTTTCCATACACGATGTTTGGTTTGATGGAGTTGATTGACGCAAAAACTATTTCCGATTACGCTGCGCCAAATATATGGTGTGAGATAAACTTTTGTTTTAGAAGTTAGTTAAAAAATTCTACAATAAGAATCAAATTAAAAATTCATAAGTCATGGCTTGTCAATTTGTATAATCTGCAAAGAAATATAGCACGAGGAAAAATACAAGTTTAAAACATGTTAAAAAACAATCAGATCAAATAATAAAAACCAATAATTTTTAAGAAATTAAAAAGTTGGAGATGGAGAACTTTATGAAGGATGTCTTTTAGAGCGATAGAGAAAGATGAAAGGAACCGCGAAGTTCGGATGAAATTCAGTGTGTAATCTGACGACATGATTGGACACAAAGTATTTCCCATATCAATTTCTATAAGAACCAACATAAGGCAGTTCTCTTGAAAAATTGAAGTCATCAATTAAATGGCGGAATTTCCTGCGATAATTTATATTTTTATTCTCACTTCTTTCAATTATTTTTTACTTTATCATTGTTTGCATTTATTTTTTCTTTTGATTATTCCTTATCACTTTTATTTCATTTTTCTCAATAATAAATAAATAACATAGGTTTCAGCGCAAAGCACACAGGCAATGAAAACTAGTAACCTCCAAAGACGTCGATAGCAATTTTCATGTGAGTTCCAAAAAACGAAACTGATTTCAGCATGTGACATTGAGAAGTGGTTAACTGAAAGAATGTTTTCAAACTGTAAAAAACAGCCAAACATATAGTTCGTTTGTTTTATACAGTACGGAAATTTGAAGGAACGATTTCAAATACTTCCTACATTCTACACAAAACCTACGTTTGCTAGTTCGAAAGCAAATAAAACAGCCAAACGTCTCGATAACAGGTAACTGATTGATCGTACATGTTAACTGATAACCAAGTTTAGTTATAGAAAAGTAAAAATAGTTTACTTAGTTATAGTTTAAAAATAAATAATTTATAGAAAGAGAGCGAGCAAGAGCAAACCACATTAAAAAACTCTGGTAAATATGTCTAAAAATCACTCAGCCATTGAAACACGTCCTTGTAATTGCTAGACAATGGCCTGCGAAATTAAAAAAAAACTTTTACAGGAAAATACATTATAGTAGCAAAACGAATAGCATTTGTAAACAGTAGCTTAAATCAAAGTTGGTGAAGTAATAAACTTCCTATATTAAAGTAATAAACAGTATGTCTTGGACAAGGCGCTTATGAACAGTCACCGGTGACACCCGTTATTGTTTAGCAACGGATTTGGAAACCCTCCGCGATTTTGCGCTGGGTGGAGTTATTTTCATCAAAATAAGGGGGAAAGTGAAGAATGGAAGGGTGATGTTTACATTTTACTGAGCGTGATCTAACAAAGAACTCCGGAAATGCGCTCATATGACTTGCCCGACACCCCTTTCCGGTGTAAAATCGTCCAAAAGTGGTAGTCTCGGAATCCGTTGTTGAACAGTACTTGGTGTCCCCGAGTTTGCGCCCTTCGCGAGTTGCAAACTGACATGAAGTTCAAGTTAATTAAATCGTCCGTACCTTGTGCCCTCAGTAACTGTAAGTAAATAATTTTTTTTTAAGACCCCTTAAATCATTTCAAAATTTTACTCTTCTAAAATGTTTTCAATCAAAAAAGCAATCACTTTATAATAAAAGTTGTACATTTCATATCTAACGTGTTCAATTTATTTTGAAGTTTCATTATTCACTTGTTGTATTCAAAATGCTGTTTTTAAAAAAGTTTATGTATAGAAAATATTTTTTAAATTACTAAAAAACTTTAATCGCAGTTGCTATAACTTTATTTATTAAATTACAATATTTATTGATTAGGTATTATTTATTAAAACTGTTAAATATTAAAATAATCTTTACTAGCATCAGTATCAACGATACGGTAAATTATGCTGAATAAAATCGCATTACATATTTTTTTAAAAATATTCTTTCTCAATAAATAGAATAATAAAACATTTTTCTACACAAAATTGGCAATGTTTTATATAAATAATAAAACAGTAAAAATCGCCGTGTTAGAAGAACTTAATTAAAATCCACATTACAAATAAAGGAAAAATTAGGCTCTGTACATTTTCCAGCCAGTTTTGTTCCACGCCGATTCTCACAAAGTGAAGTTTTTATTACTGACATTCAAGATTAAACAATCGATCAAGTGAAAAACGCTGAATAAAAGTCGTTACATGTAATAAATATTCATCTAACAAACAACACTTAACAATAAAGTCAATATTCCACCATGTTAAATTTAGCTTGTCTTAATAAAGGATTCTTAAAAAAACTTCCCTTTACCCAAATATTTAAAAAAGTTCTCAGGGATATGATTTCTTCAATTTTTAGCAATAAACACTCACTTATTCATCTTCAGTTTTACACAATTAGCGGGCTCGAATGGTGTGCGCTACATCATATGCCTAAGTTCGATCTCCGGACAAAGTTGATGGATTCCTATAACGTCAATACCTATATCATATAATTATGCGGCACGTTAAAGATCCCTTCAATATTTATTCGGCATTTAATACTCTCTGTAAAATTAAATTCATGATGCAATTTCAGCATTGGGAGATACCGATTCGTTTATTCTAGCGTTTGGGCTGTACGTCAGAATTAGGCAATGACCAACGTCAACTTAAGATTCGTAATCAATTTCGGGGAATCAAACCTTGCAAATGATTTTACGTCGAAAAATAATCTTCAGTATGAAAAAAATAACGTTTTTGCTCAACTAATGATAGGATTATTTTGCATTGTTTACTCACGTTAATAAGTTAAATGCAGAAAACTAAGTTTGCATAAAACTTTTTTGGTGCAGACGTCAATCGGTCGTGTTTTTTTTTTTTTTTTCCTTACTTTCTCGTATGTACGAGTTTTTTTTGTTTGTTTACTTACATTAAAAACCTTGACTTTATCTGCTTGTATGTTGGACTTCCGCTTTGAAGATTCCATTGACTTAGCATTACACCGGAATCACGTAGTCCCAGCACTTAAATATAAACAAACAAAGCAGAAAACTCGTCCGTACTAAATACACAAAAAGAAAGTACAGGGTGTACACAAATGAAATGACACATTTCAAAAATTAATAATAAAAAAAAAAACCTAAACATGTTGGAACTATGATTTTTTTTTTTTCCAAATGAGAGCGAATCTCAAAAAGTTTTTTCCAGATAGGTAACATGCCATTTCGGTGGTCTAGGGGGTTGTAAATTACTGGAAATCAAAAGTTTGTTTAGAGCCATTATCTGAGAAAATATTAAAAATGGAAGAAAAATAAAAGCATGTATTTGTAGGGAATTTTAAGCTCTTCAATTTGTTAATTCACATGTAGTGTGAAAACTGAAGAGTTTTCGTGATATTCAAGAAAAACTAAATAAAGAAACCATAAAACACGCATCAGTTTCTGCTGATCGGTAGCCATTGCGTACGGAATTTTCTCGCTGTAACAAATTTAGAACGGCGTAACGCCGCGTTACCTATCTGAAAAAAAAACTTTTTGAGATGCGCTCTTATTTTTTAAAAAAAAGTAGTTACAACATGTTTAGTATTTTTAAAATTAAGTTTTGAAATGTGTCACTTCATTTGTGCACACCCTGTATTGTAATTGTCAAAAAATTCAACCTCCATATTTCGACTATCCCTAGGTTTAAAGACCTCCATGGACCCGAAAAACAATGTTTGGAATTATTTCTGATTGTGAACACGATAATTAAAAAAAACTCGAGAGCTAGACGGAAGAAACTTTGTATACTGTCCTAAGACCAAAATTACAGATTTTTATCAAATTTTGGACCAAATCCGTCAACGGTATGGACAGTCTGTTCGGTGCATACATTCGTGTTTATGTGAAAGTTTTAACTGAAAAGCGCAACGACCTTTAGAGAAATGAAATGTTTGATTTTTTTTTTGGTGAACTGTCATTTCACCAAAACTCTCAGCCTCTATCAAATTTTGGACTCAATAGGTCAAAAGGAAGACGTCCAAGATACATACTAGATTTTCTTCATGATACTAAGGAGCACCAATCGCGCCATATGTGGGAGATTCTGGAAAGAAAGGAGGTAAGTGGTCCAAAAATCAATTTTAATGTTCTGACGGTTTCTACACCTTCACCCTCTCTTTCATACGGACATAATACTAAGTCAAGTTGCAACTTATTTTTTCATCCCTACAGTGGATTAGAAAATAGATATTCGTTTGCAAGAAGAAAAAAATACAACAATATTGATTTGAGAAATTTGATGGTAACACTACGTAGAATAACGGAGATACCATCTCAGCAGTGTATTTCAACGTAGCAATGTCACAAAATTTTAACCCTTTGAACTCGAGAGGTGACTCACTCACCACATGATTCGATGCCGGAACTCGAGAGACGACTCTCGCTCACTACATGATTCGATACCGCAACTCGAGAGACGACTCTAGCTCACCACTTGGTTTGACGCGAAAACTGGATGCGTGGCAATGACTATGTTTAATTTCTTTCAAGTGGGTTCCTAAGATCTTTGGGTACAATTTTATGAAGTGCGGAATGTCATCCCTTCAAATGGAGATAAGAGTTTCTTATCGCAAATTAGTCCGGATTTTCGGCATTAGTCCTCGCCCGGCCAAACCTGGGTCTTTTTTGACCCGGCGCACGGTTTCGCTTTCTACCGAGACAAAACTCATAGAATAAAAACTAGAAACAGCAGAACCTTGAAATTTGCACAGTTTAAAGGGAATGGACTTCGGTTATCTCCCATGAAATTTCATAACATTCTGTTTGGTATTTTTTGATTTGTGACAATTTTTTAAATTCTTCTCCATTGTTCTCTATGGAAGAATCTGTTGCAATCTACTCGAAAGCTGACAATAGCTGAAAAAATATTAAAAAACTCTAGAAAATTTTACCAAATGAAGGAAACAGTCTAAAAATAAGGATTATTGAATTTTAGCTAAGTACTTTTCAATTTATAAGTAATTACACAAAAATAATATGAGAACCACTTCTAACAATTCATTAAAAATTTTCATTTTTTGTCGCGTTAATTTCTCAGCCATCTTTGTTTCAGACTTATCCACAATGAATGATTATTTTTTTGTTTAATTTCATTATACATCTCCTCTGAACATTATGTTGTACTGTATTTCATTGTAACATGCTGTATGAGTTCTTCCTTCGAATATTTCGCAGAAGAATCGCTTATTTTTATTTTTTCAGAGACGTCTTTTGAACATAACTATCTGAGAGACTGAAAAAGAAAGTAAAATTCCAAATTAGACCGCGCATAAACGCAGCTAAAATTGTGACTTTGTCTCAAAGGTCAATAATTTATTATCCAACAGAAATTTCAACGCACAAGAAAGCAAAAAAAAAAAGATGCAGTCCAAAATATTAAATATTTAAAGAAAAAATTGTCAATTTTTTAAAGCCTAATATTGCTCCAACTTTCACGGAAAATTGTACATCGAATAAAGCTGAAACGATATGAAATATCAAATACACACCTTTTTCTTCCAAATTGACAAAAAAAAAAAAAACCGTGTATCAAATAAAAAAATAAATCCCTTAAAATGAATTTTCTTTAAGGAGAGCTTGCGTACAATCACTCCGAGTAGAATCGAGCAATTGGGAAACGTTCCACTTTGATGACATAATAGGGAAAAATATCGAATAATTAGCGCCGAATTTGTGATGATTGAGCATCTCTGTAATATAAAGATTCATTTGAATTATGATTGAAGGTGATCTTATGATGTTCGATTTTTGGGTTTTGGCGCGCTAGATGAGCAATCTGAACCACTGTGCGACGTTTGAACACCTCTTGCAAAGTTTCTCCTCTACCGAGGAGTGATTTGTGTGTTGGCGCTGGAAGATAATAGTCGGGTCGTAATATAAGATTTTATAAGATTATATATAAGATTAGATTTTATATAAGATTAGTCGGGTCTGAAGAGACCCAGGCTTGACTCTCGACGGTGGGCCTTCCGGGATCCGTTCAAACTTGACAGTCGTGGCAAAAGGATTAATATTGAAAAAAAAAATTCTTAGGCATGTAAAGATAGATAAAATGTCAAACATTAATTTGTATGTGTAATCGTTTTAAGTTAGAGGTAAGAAATTCACCAAGAACACCGAGAAACGTCCCGAGTTGCTAGTTCGCCCGAGTGAAAAAGGCTTCGAGTGCAAAGGGTTAAACACGTTTTTCTCGTATATTGCATTTTACCCAGTCTTTTTCCTTCCAGTCTGTCATGTATCGTGTTAGCATACGAGAAAGTCGAAGGGAAACACTCCGCTGGTTTGCTTCGGACATTAAGGCCGAGACGCGTATTTTCATTGTTCAGCCATAATGGTCAAGAGGGACAAAGAAATGGAAATAAAACAAGAATGATTTGAAATTTAGAACTCTCCTTGCGAAAAAATATGAACTGATTATTTTATAGAATACAAGAGAAAAAAATATAAACATTTAAACAATTGATGGGATCAGTTCATGCGCGCTCTTCAGGGACTGCACGATATGGAATGGTATGATGTTTACTGCTCAAAGCTAGCAAGTAAGAATAATTTTAATAAAAAAAAAAACCAATTTTAAAAAACACACCTTTATTAGAAGGCTAAAATAGATTTTTTATTACGATTATTTTTTACTATTTAGTTTTCAATTTATAATTCATTACTATAAATATAGGGAATTTTGAAATTAATTTCTTCTCAAATACATGAACAGGTGGCGCCCTTCGCATGGAATCAAATTTAAGTTATTTGATAATTAAGTTTTGAAAATGTTAAAATACTGCATTGTCATCGACAATACACAAGCATACATGCCAACACTGGAAAGGTGACTTGCCAGTAGCAGTAGGTCTACGAGAGTGGAAGACGCGAGAGCGCGCGCACACGGAGACTTGAGTCAAAATTTTAAATTTGTGATCATTTATATATTTCTGCATATGTTATGTAATCAAAAAATTTTATTTTAAGAAAAGTGTCTTATCTGAATAAATAATACAAGATATATATTACTATTATTAGAAGAATTAGAAATCATTATATGACATTTTTCAAAACATGAAATGTAGAAAAAAAAATCTGGATCGTCATGTAATCGAGGAATACTGCTATAACAACTGTGAGCAAGAGGGGGAAAACTCATTTCTGTAGAAATATTAATCTTATCCGTAGTTTGTGGCAATTTTCGATAAAATCCGTAGCAGATGGCATGTATATGTTACTGTGAAAGACCGAAATTGGAGAATGTCAACTTTCACCGGTGAAAGTTGACATTCACCGGTGACATGACTATGCGAATGTTGACATTCACCGGTGAAATTCGACATTCTCCAAATTTCGGTCTTTCACAGTAACATATACACAAGTGTACAACACTCTAGCACAGCGGTTTCCCAACATTTTCCTTCTCCCTATCCTTGAGTGGTTTTTATTTTCCAGTATCCCCCCCTACGGTCAGCAACAGAAACAGCAGATAATTCAAGCGCAGAAGTCATATCTGTCGAACTTGGTAGCAGAAAACTCAGCAATACCAAGGAGCTCTGGAAGTAAGGTCAAACAAACTATCTAATTAATATACTATCTCAAAATTAAACCACTTTCTGAACTTATAAAAATGACTTCAATGAATTTTTTTGAAAAAATACCCCAGATTCGCAACGGACCGTAACAATGAACAGTTCATGACCAGGCTATTCCCAGATCGAGGAAAAGAATGTCAAATCTAGAGAAAAGTCAATACTAGATCGAGTATTTCCCGTCTGTAAAAGGATACAGGACGATTGACAACCAGTCGATATCAATCCGGACTATTCAGCTTTCAAAATTTACACTATTTAGGTACTAGCAAATTTCCAAGAGCTAATCGCGTTCTATATCCGAGAATTCTACGAAATGAAAACAGAATGAAGCTAAATAGTCCTCAATTGAAATCATGAGCAACGAAAATCACATCAAAATCTCTAAATTATTTTCAATTTTTACATTTTTTATACCCTTAAAGAGCGCAAATAACACACCCAAAATTAATTCAAATAAATTTATCTTTTCCGCAAACTATAAATTAAATCTCCTAATCCAGATTCTAATGTGGAGGAGCAAGTGATCTATTCGCAATAAGGTACTCCGTAACATCACACATCGTTGCAGTTGCCCTTCCTCTTATTCCGACACCAGGCTTTCGGACATGCACAACTTTTCACACGACTTGCGGAAACAGAATACTTTCTTACATTTTAATTCCTTACGTATTGTGTCATCCGACATTACCAGTATTACTTTCGCGTCCCCCCAAACTGGTCGACTGCGAACCACAGGTTGGGAGCCTCTCAAGGGTGTAGTGGAGCAGGAACGACGTTTAGGCACTTTTTTTTTTTTTCGAAAAAGAAATAAAGGAAAAAAAATGTTAAAACCTCCTTAAAATAGCGCGACTAATTCACCCAGGTTAGAGTGATCTAGCATTGCTTCATTTGCGACTACACAACTGGAACCTCTGCTCTAGCAGATAAGGAAGTAAGTGTAAAATCGATTACAAAATTTTGTCTTTACAAATATGAAACAAAGTTGCATACAACAATATCCGAAATTCAAACCGTCTATCTAAATAGCTGATCCCTTCTCTGCTATCTCTTAACTACAGTACAGAAGGTGTCATCTAATTGGATGATAAGCGTGCATTGTATTTGATTCATACAGCGATTAACGTGTTAAAAGTGTGTAATAATTAAACAATTCTGATGTCATTTTGAATTTACTTCTGATCTACAGTGGTGTAGCGACCGCGATGGGGCGGGGGGTATAGATGCCCCGAGCGACAATTTTAGGGGGCGCCATGAAGCCAAAACATTACTGGGCTTATCCCATTTTTAAAGCAAAATATGATCAAGGCAGCGTAAAAATAACACCATACTTCGGGCTGCATTTACGCTTGCTAAGCCACTGATGACGACTGGGGTAATAAATGAATCATATTTTCCCGAAGCCACTCACCATCTTACATCTTTGTCACTTTTTAAAGTCAAATATGATAAGAGGGCGAAAAAATACCATACTCCGGTCGCCGTTTACACAATCTAAGCCCTTGACGATGAAGGAGGAGGGCGAAAAAATCTCATTATGACCCAGGCGACACAAACCCTTGCTACGCCACTGCCGATCTAATTAAGCTATCTTCACATTTGATTGCTTCATTTTATATTTTTTTTAATATATACAATTTTTTCATCACACCATTAACCACAGCTCTCGTATTTTACCACTGAAACTTCGGTAACCATATTGTATGTATCGCAGTACTAACCTGCATTAGTAGCATTCCAACTTTTTAACCCTTAAAAGCCCGATTTAAAAAAAAAATGATTTTAAAATGTTTTTTGACCTTCATTTCTTGAATAAAACATGGGAAAAATGCTTTTAAAAATCCCATTTTGTTTTAAATAAAGTTTATGGCTAAAAAACAATTTGCCACCAACTGACAATCCGGGCTTTAGTTCAGAAAAAAAATTCTTCGATAAAATTCCATAATGTGAAACACAGATGGATTTTAATAAATAATAATACGGATAAGAAATTTCCTTCAGCATTGTAGAATAAAATATGGTATTCTCAAACGTACAAACAAAGCTAAAAAGATGCAGCTTCAAAGGGGAAAAACATCAATTTACTTTTAATTTTTTTTATCGGCATTCAGGCCGCCAATATGTTGTAAATTTATTTAATAAAAATTTCAGTATGTATCCTATTGGCAACAACAGGCAATAGAGCTTCAATCTTATTCTCAAGATTTTAGAAGTCATAATTAGGTATGTTGCTTAAAAGCAACACTGGGTGTTTAAGGGTTAAGATCCTGCCTTTCCAATATGTCACTGAGTTTAAGTCAGTACTTTGTAGGTGCAATTAAGTTATGTCGAGTCCATATACATATACACAAATGACTGTTTTAACCCATAGATCTACGAATTTCTTTACTCTCCTAATTAAAAGACACATCTTGTTTGGAACATTTATTATTTTAATCCATATAAGAAAGCAAAGGCCATCTGAGATACTTAAGCGTACCCAAGTGATTTTTGTCTTTTAAATGAATTGTTACTTTGACTTAATTGCAGATTTAAATATCAAAATTTCTAGAATTTTCGGTGCACTAGTCAGACAAGTCGTTGCATGCGAAGGTGTTAAATAAGAATCTGGGTGACCATAAACAACTAGATTGCAACAACTACATTGTTTAAATTCAAGCAAATCCACAACGCAAGGATCAATTAACAAATGAGATTACCAAACAATAAAATTATATAATGAGATTCAATCACACACGCAAGTGCAAGAAAATCCGAAGAATTTTTATCAGATAAAACAAATACAGAAAACAAATTTAGTGCAAACAAGAAGCGAAACTAGAGGGGGAGATATCTATACTACCAAATCCTTCCGTCGGCTACTTTTATCCTCTTATTCATGAAATTCAATTCCCTTTCGGCAGTTTTCCCACATAAAAATAACAAGCTTCAGATACGGAAATCTTCCGCGCTTTTGCACATGCGCAAAAAGCGCGGTGATTTCACCAAAATAGGGGTGAGATGAAAGGTTGAGGAGTAGACGTTTACGATAATTCCATACGTTCAGACATGACACAGACTTGGAACAAAAAAAGCTGAAATTCATAAATACGTAATCGTATCAAACGTAAACACCGAGTAGTAAAATAAGTATGATTAATTGAACAATAAATGAATAAATTTATACAAAAAGTGCTTGAGATATTAAAAATATTGTAGAATTATTATTTAAAAGCAAATTAATGGGTGAAAAATGAATTACGTATAAAGTTTTATTAAAATAAAAACTATGGTAAAAATTATCTCACTAAAAAATATGGCAATGTAAAACTTTTTTTGATCATACATAATTATTAAGACTTTTGTTTCTCATTTTTTGAGCTAACAGTTCAAGCTTTTTTTATATGCTTCAGTCTGCTATTTTCCTCCATTTTTTTCCTCCAAATTTTGCTCTCTTTCTTTGATTGGGGTTTTTCTTTATATTTTTTCTCATTGCTCTTTCTTACTATCAAGTTCCTCCTAGTATCATTTGCCTGATGACCTTAAATATTTGCACGTTACTATCAATAGCATCATGCAAAAAATCTTTTTTCTAAAATATTCGAAAGCAGACAGCTTTTTGTTCATCATTTTGTATTTAACACTCTAAATTGAAGAATCTGTTTCAATATACATTCTTCCTGATCTTTTATCTATCAAATCTGATATTATTTTGAATGTGCACACGGCGCACAGTTTTTGTTTGCGTGCTATTCACGTCTTTTGTGAGCGACCCCTCTTCCCCTGCCCCAACGCATTACCAAAACTTTTAATGCAGATTTATATCGATCCCAAGAATGACAAAATTCGATGCCGAAAACGCCGAAATCCGCACAAATGTATCATGCCTGTGTTGATAGACAAACGTTAAGGAATGAAAACTAACAAAAATGAAATCGAAATAACTAACAAAAATGAAGAAAAGAATGTTAAAGAGAACGCGAAAATAAAATGGCTTCCTTCACAGACAGCTAACGATCTTTGTTCTCACGAAATTCGGATCGGAGAACTTCGTGGATGATTTTCTTTCAGAATTCGGAATGGATGGAACGAAAGGAGAAAGAAAAGAATACAACCTTCGGGCATTCCTCCCCAATCCCAATGCTAAACTTTGATCCCAAAGTGCGGGAGAACGTCGATACATAACTCGGACGCTGAACGTCTCTCGGCAGGATCACGCAATATCTTATGAATGTGAAACTCTTTCGCTTTAGAGCCATACGCAAAATTTTCACATGGCGCACAGTTTTTGTTTGCGGGAGCAACCCCCCCCCCAACACATTAACAAAAATTTTAATGCAGTTTTGCATCGATCCTAAGAATGATTAAATTCTATGCCGAAAAAGCGGAAATCCGCGTTTCCGCGGAAATGTGTCATGTCTGATACGCTACATCTATCATTCGATTCGATGTTATGGACATTCGATTAAGAAAAGAACGTTTCGAATTAAAACTAAATAGTATGATTCAATACGGAAGAATATCTGCATCGAAAAAGAATAGCTATAAGTCGTTTGGTTTGGGATTTATTGGCGCAAGAGCCAAATTTGGCCATGCTGCGCCAAGAAGAATAGCTATAAGAAAAATGCGCTTAGCAGAGAACTCCGGAAAAGCGTTCACAGCGTATCATCAAAAGATATTTTCGAATCGCCCCTCTGCGGAGTAAATTCGCCCAAAGTAATAGTCGCGGCTTTCTGAAACGACAGTAATCAGAAATGTAAACGGTAATGCTGTATTATGTAAGTTATGGTATTAGGAACCAACTATCGTTTTATGGATTTCGGATTCACTATCGAAAACTGTACCAAGTGTGTATAATTTGCAGTTTAAAATTAAAAGAACTGCAATCGTTTGCGCAACAGACCAATTATAATTAATTATGGGAAAATACAGCATTAGAATTCACTTATTATTGCTTTACGAAAACAGTTGCACCTCGAAATCTTGTTTTGGAATTTGTTCCTTACAATGTAGCTACGTTCATATAGCGATAGTATTTTTGGTTGGTTTGATTTCGAAAGAAATGAAAATTTCTCAATGATTACAATACTTGCTTTATTTTTTAATTCTAAACTAGCCATTAGAAATAATTTTAACTGCTAGCCATGACGAACTGCAGTACAAGTTACAGATACACCAAGTCTTAAAACTTATCTGTAAAAATTAAGTAGAGAAAAATTCTGATTGGAGAATTGAGTACAATTTGATTTATTAGAACAATGTCCTGTTTTGAAGCTACACGATGTTTATTTGTGGACAGACCTCGTACGCTCTAATTGTAGTAAGATGATACCCGAGTCGGAACTCCTCTCCAAACTATGGCAAATCTTTTGTTATCAAACTATGACAAATCTGTTTGACACACAACAAATGTGCACCAGACCCAAATACACAGATAATCGTTATAATCGGGCCTCCAGAGAATATGTTTGAAATACATATTAATAGTTTCACTAATTTACAGAAAACATTTTAGAAACTTTTAAACCCTTAACAAAGTCTGCAATTTGCCTTGGCAGACAACGCGTTACAGTGAAACTTCGATTAACCGCCAGTTTCTGTTATCCGTCATCGTCTAAAAAGTAATGTAGGTTTAACAGTTTCATTATACATTTCTGTATCTTACTGCTCTTTTATTGAAGTTTATATTGATCGTTTTGTGAAATTAAGTACATTTGTATATATTATTCATTTTAAAGGATTTCATTTTCGTCCCGAGACAGCAGTGAAATCACATCTTACTGTACATTAAGAGATTTCTGCTATCCGTCTATTCGGTTATTCGTCGCAGCCCCTGGTCCAGACGGTGACGGATAATCGAAGTTCTACTGTAGGTTAGGTTAGGTTATATTAACGTCCCGTTTTGAAGCAACGAAGTTCTACTGTAAGAGTACCATTTCCCCCCATTAACATGGAAATAATAATTGGTTTTGTGAATAAGTGGCAAGGGAGAATTTAGTATTTCTTCGAAATTTCCAAAAAGGTGCTCTTTATACTTACTCCAAGAATATTCGTCGAAGGAAATAACCATGGCTCAAATAGGTACTTTCAGTCTAAAAACCCAATAAAACCATATTTCGGTATCTTAAAACCAGTAAGAAAAGCGTAAATATTACAACTAAAAGAGGTAAAAAGAAATTTTCTTCTATCACTAATTGCATCGCTTCCCATATCTGTTTAATTATCAATATTCCTCTGGATTCACGAAAACAGATTGCCGCACATTTTCATTTCAACAATTTATCTGATCCATAAGAGACTTCGGGAAAATAAGAACGAATGGCAAGACATTACGTTTTTCCCCATCGGCAAATTTATTCTAGGTACCCAATGACACAACACAGTGGCGAATCCGGGGGGGGGGGGCGCTAGAGCTAAACCAAAATTCTTGATTTTATTTAAAATCACTATAACTGTTTGTTCTTAATTTTCATTTAAAAAAAATAAAATCGTGACAACATTGCTTTCTGTCTTTTCAGGCTCTAACATTTTCCTACTTTTCTAGCCATTCCACTTGAACTTGTAGCGTTGACGCGGTCTAAAACATTTTTTGGCTAGTTATTTCATTGCATTTTTTATTAAATTATCGGAAGTATTGTAGTGTTCTTTATGATTCTTATTGTGAGGTGAGGAATGTCTGTAAAGTTAAAGTGTTTTGGTTTACATAATACATGAGGTTTGACATTCGTCACTACGATGCAAAATTTTTATGACCAGATATTTATGATTTAGGTTTTGACGCCATGGCGCCCGGGGCACCAATATCCCCCTAGCCCCACGGTCGCTACGCCACTGTCACTCCATAATTTTCATCAGCACTCATAATAAAAACAGCAATGCAACTCTGCCTTGATTAAAACTCAAAAACTAAGAAATATGGGTAAATTAAAGACGGCATTCACTATACCAGCGGTTTTATATCTCCCTTGTAGTTTCCAGCAATATCAAACTTTACGACCACAAGACCCTGACATTCTACAAATAATTAAACAAAGCATCACCTAAAAATCAACATATCTAACGGTAGTGAAAACTGCAGAACACATGTTCCGATTTATTTTCAACTAGCAATACGAGCACAGCGTTGCCCGTGAAATCAGGACTTCAACAAAATGAAAAGAAAAAAAAAGCGCCCACAATGATCAGGAATGGCGCTAGAGTTTGCCCGACAGGGGGGACAAGTGTAATGAAATTGGTCTCAAATTTTCGCCAGATTATTATTTATCAACTACAGTTAAATAACCCCGTACAAAAATTTTCCCCGACGGGATACAAAATTTTTCCCCGACAGGGGGGCACAGCATCCCCGGTCCCCCCTCTGGCGCCACCCCTGACAATGATACGGGAAAATTTTGAAAACAAAATAAAAACAAAAGATACACATTGATTTTAAGGAAAACAGTACCGAGTACGTTAAACGAAAACAATATTAAAAAATTGTAACGTGAAAATCATTATTATACAGGAAGCGAAATATGCGAGACAATGAAGCATGTTAAGACACTGCCGAAAATAATTATCGAGTCATTCAATTAAAGGTTATGACGTCCCCTGCGTTCTTCGCCGCCAGGCAATGAAATTGCAACAATGCATTCTGAGAACGGAGAATGTCGCTGAGAAGCTCGCTAGCAAAAAAAAAAAATCCTGCTTGAACTGATCAGGGAAAAATTAATTAAAAAAAAAAAACCGGAAAAAGGTATTTTAACGGTTCTTGTTTTAAATCCGACAGAAACGTCCCAGTTATAAGCTGGTAAAAAAATTGAAATTAATAGCGTTATTAGAACGTCGGATGCAAGAATTTTAAGAAATCCAAATGAAAAATTAACATAAAAGTGACTATTTTCCAAAAATTTCTCAAAATTCAGTAAATTACGTTTTATGTTAGAAATTCAAAACCAACTTCGTTAGAAAGAAAATTGTTTGTTCTTTCCGATGGTGTATCTATTTTTCTGCCTACGATTATCAAAACCGATTTTATTGAGAAATTAGCGCAAAAAATTACCCAAAACAACACAAAATATTAAATAAAAAAATTTCTAGATTAACTTTTAAAATTCCGGCTTCGAGGTGCATTAAGGCACCATTAAGACTACCTGTGTGCCAAATTTCAAGGCTGTAAGTGTTATAGATTCGTCTGGACATCGCACACAAACATTGCCTTTTATAAGAATAGATTCATTAAGAACAATATATGTCACAATGGAACTGACAGGGGTCGATCCAGGTTTTTTTAGGGGCCCATTTTTGTAATGTAATATATATATATATATATATATATATATATATGTGTGTGTGTGTGTGTGTGAAAAATACAAATATTTTTGTGAAAAACTTTTTATCATGTAAAACCTTCAATTTTAGCAGTCATATTTCTGTATTTTACATTTAATATAAAAAGTGCTTCATTGAACCAAATCTACAGTCCTTGTCCAATCTTGATGAAATTTGGCACTTCAAAACAAGAGAAATATCACTGTCAACTTTTCAAAGTCCAAAAGTTAATTAAAATTTCGGTTAATTAAAAATTACGCAAGATTTTGACGTTTTTTTGCAATACTCTCAGAAAATATATCTCACAAAACCCATTTTTACACCATCTTAAAGGTAAAAAAATTAGCTTTTCAGTGACACCACTTTCATTTCCGTATATTTTGTCTTTAATTTTAATAAATTTCTAAAATTCAATTTCATACACAAATATACAGACATTAAACACATGACGAACAAGAATACAGACGAAGAACTTTTGTCGGAACACATGCAAAGAACTGTGGAAGAACATTAAAAAAAAGTTTAAAAGCTGACGATTCACAAACAATTAGCAACTTATTTCAAGCCTGGTTTGGTTTAATGGCGCAAAAGTAATTTTTTGGCCATGCTGCGCCAAACACATGGCCAATTTATATCAGGAACAATTATTGATTTGGTTCAGTTACTCCATTTTAGCAGGAATTATATTGAATTATTTTTGCTGTTTCAAGAAAAACAGGACATTATGTGCTCATAGTTTCTTGCCTTCCACAACGTTTTGGTACTAAAAAGATCGAGCAGCGCAGGGTATTCAGCTAGTTTCACTTAAATGACGTAACAGAAGCTTCATCAGTTCCGTACATAACTATTATATTCAGGACCTAATGAGGAACGAATTTCAATTTTGTTTGCACAAATGACAAAGTATCTGAAATACATTTTTCCTGGCAACTAAGAACTTCTTTTCATATAATAACAGAAACACATCGAGTCTCAAAATAGAATTAATAGACGGAGAAAAAATACATTTAAAAGATTTTCCAAGTGAAACATTTTACGAAAAGAATGCATTATTTCCAAGCAAAGTAACCACTGCTATAAGTCAGTTACCGCAATATGCGAAAGCACGGGTTCATCGATCTCGCAACGTTCGAAAGATAGTCACGAAAGCATCTCATTTTCGTTTGCCCTTGATCTGTAAGCTTAACAAAAAGGTCGAACTGATATTCAAGTTGTTTTCGAAAAGAATAACGCAACTTTGACAAAAAAAAAAAAAAAAAAGAAGAAGCACCTTGGGAAAAAATATTCCGAGATACAAATAAAGACGATGAAAATTTGATTTTTCATCAACATATTGAACAGAAGATTAAAATTTTGATCGCGTCCAATAT
Source organism: Araneus ventricosus (assembly GCA_013235015.1). Lineage (NCBI taxonomy): Eukaryota > Metazoa > Arthropoda > Arachnida > Araneae > Araneidae > Araneus > Araneus ventricosus. Next base: position 929,635 of record BGPR01000028.1, on the reverse strand, counting down.
GAGTCACTAGAAACATACACGATAAATGTTTTTGCAAGTGATTAATATTTTTACACACTTCTATTTAACTCGACTTGTTTCATGTTTATCAAAACGGAATTTTGTAATCAATTTTTCACTCGCTTCCGGATGTGCTAAAATGTTGTACACTTGAATATTCTCTATGATAATACACTATTTTAATGCTCTCACAGCTTATCAGCTAACCGATTAATTTAAATTTGGATTCCTTACGAATGAAGAGCCCAGGTACAGAATTTGAGAAAAAAAATTGATTTCCAGATTCCATAACAGTTATAATAATTAGTTGCAAATAAAAGACTGAAAAGTAGAAAACAATTAAAATAAAAAACATTTTAGTACCCGAATAAAAGTGCATTTTTAAAAACTGTTTTTATTGAATTTACTTATGATTGCTTTTCGACAAAGAATGATTTTTTTTATTGAAACTGATTTAACCTGTTTTAATGAGCAACTGCACAGAACAAGTCAATTTAATATCATGTTGCATTCACACCAGACAGGATGAAATTTCTTTACTCCCCAAAGTGTCAAACTGATTCAGTTTTATTACCATCACATTCAGGAAAAAAATAATGAAAAATCAGAAGTATTTAACTTTGGCTCACTATTTGATTTTTCTGGAGTTATTTTTTAAAACTAGATTAACAATATCTTTCAATAACGAAGATTTCACGGGGAAATGCTAATGCCTTATAAATTATTGTTCTTTTGAAACGAGCGACAACACCGTTTATTAAAAGTGGACTAGTGTTGAAGATGTACAGTAACTAAAAAGATGACGATTCACGTTTGTTGAAAGACAAAACAGCTTTTATAATTATAATAACATTTTAGAGCTCTCATTTTTATCGTATTATATTGAAACACTTCCTTAATTTGTTTAAATTCGTTTTGATAGAAAATTTCCCATAAAATAAAGACAATATAACGCCAATCAGGTTTATATTTTAAAACTTTATATGACAGTTAACTTATTAGTTTTAGACTAGGATCAAACACTTTTTTTTTCAAATTAAAAGAATTTTTAGAGGTCTTGTTCACTATTTAGTGTTTAATTCATATTATATAATTATTAATTATCAACTCGAAAAAATTTAAGCTACTAATGATTAACAGTCATACAGTTTAAGAATTAAACATTTAAATAATCGATAAAAGTTAATTAGAAAGTTCACTAACTTTAAAATACTGGAAAAAGATAAAGAATTCCTGTGTGAGATTCTGACACAGGAATTCATCTACAGAAGAGCGAGTTCCTTCGCAAGTACTGACGTTGTCATGAATTAACTATAACATTACTTATATGTACGCAATAATAATGGGATCTAATAAATTAATTAATCTTCATTTCTTGTTCGATTTCTTCAACAAAACGAGAGACAGAGTGAGCAGGGAAAGAAAAAAAAATCAAATTTCAAGGGATATTGGCAACATTCAGCTGCTTCACTTGCTCTCAATATAATTTATTGTTATTATGTGCCTGCTAAATATTTGTACATTTTCTTAAGGTGTGTCAAGCTATCAGAGGAGATGGAGAACATTCGTATTAAAACTCTCCACGACTAAACGAAACAATTTTTATAACTGCTATATTCTCGAAATAATTGGAGACCAATTTATCATAATACTTCATTGTATTCTGTTTTGCCAATTTCCTGGCTTCTTCAACTGAAGGATAGAATTGATTTTGAGTTAATGGAGGGGAATAGGGTAAAGTGCCAAATAATAAATATGCGGGAGGAAATTTTGTGACAGAGTGAGGGGTTAAATTATACTCATTAATAACTTGTTCCAGAAGTTTAGTCCAAGGAATTTTGGTAGGAGAAGAATTTACTTTACATTTTAATTTAGTTACAATGGACTGATTCACTCGTTCACATTTCCCATTTGTTTGTGGGTGATGTGAAGATGTTAACAAGTGTTGGACATTGTAATTTCTAAGGAAGCGTTTGAATTTAGATGAGGTAAAAGCACCATTTCTATCACTTAACAATTTAGTTGGTACTTGAATTTGAAAAACTTGTTTTAGACAATTAGTATAAGTTTCTGTTGTTTCACTTTTAGAAGGGAAAGCCCAAACATAACGATTTGCATGATCAATTACTAAGTCCAGATATTTTTTAGTTGAATTATAGTAGTTAAATCCTCCAACAGTATCGATCGAAAGATATTCAAAAGGTCGATCTGTGGGTGGCACAGTCTGTAAAAGACCAAATCTTTTTGCCTTTTCTTTTTATTTAATTGACAAACATCACAGTGTTTGACAAATACTGAAATATCTTGGTTAATGTGAGGCCAATAGTATTGAGGAGTAATTAGATTTATCATTTTTTGAGTACCCGGATGCCCAAATTGTTCATGAGCATTTTGCAGAACTTTTCGCCTTAGCGAGAAAGGTACAACTATTTTAAATAAATTTTTCTTTTTAAGGACGAGGACATCATTAATTTTCTTATATTTAGAATTATCCAAATTGTCTAAATTTTGATGTGTCTTTATCTCATCTAATTCAAGTAAATGTACAGAATGTTGGATATATTGGGCAGTAGGATGCCTTGATAACATATCAGATTCAACATTTGCTGTTCCCTTTAAATATTTAACTTCATAATCGAACATGCTTAATTTTAAAGACCAACGAAACAATCTTCCTCTTAAATTTTTTACATTTTTAAGCCAAACAAGAGCAGCATGATCAGTATGGATTATGAACTTTTTACCATGCAAATAATAATAAAACTTATCAAGGGCATCTACTATAGCCAAACACTCCAATTCCGTGATGCAATAATTCTTTTCATAACTATGTAAAGTTCTTGAATGATAAGACACCGGGTGAAGATTACCAGAACTATCAGGCTGTTTCAAAATTGCCCCAATTGCCACTTGAGAAGCATCACAGAACACATGAAGAGGTAATTTAGGGTCATACAATTGTAATACAGGTTTAGTTACCAATTTATTTTTTAGCAATTCAAAAGCTTCTTGGCATTCTGCAGTCCAATGCCATTGTTTATCCTTCTTCAGAAGTTGGTTTAAAGGTTCCCTAATTTTAGCATAAGAATCGATGAATTTGTTATAAACGTTAACTGAACCAAGAAAACCCTGAAGTTGCTTAACATTTTTTGGAGGCTGCAATTTTTTAATACTTTCAATATTATGATTATCAGGAGTGATGCAACCCTCTTTAATTTCATAACCAAGAAAGTTGATTTTATCTTTAGCGAAAACACATTTTGAAAACTTTAGTTTGATATTTTCTTCTTCACAAATTTTGAATATTTGTTCTAAATGATCATAGTGTTCCTCTAAAGAATTCGAGAAAATAACTATGTCATCAAAATAATGACATGCAAAAGTTGAGCATTTATGTTTGTTTAAAATTCTACGGATGGTACGATTAAATATTGCAGGGGCATTCCGAAAACCAAAAGGGAGAACTTGAAATTCATATAAACCTTCATTTGTAACAAAAGCTAATTTTTCTTTATCTTTTTCATGAAGGGGGATATGCCAATAACCTGATGCAAGATCTAAAGTTGAAAATATTTTAGTATTAGTTAATTTATCTAACAATGTGTCAATTCGTGGTAAAGGTTCAGCATCAGTTTTACAAATAGCATTTAATTTTCGATAATCTATGCACAACCTAGTTTTTTTCATTTCATCTCTTTTATAAGCCAATGTGACAGGAGAGGAGTAACAACTATTTGATTCTTTAATTAAACCTGCAGCCAATAAATTCTTCACTTGTTTATTTATTTCAACCTCTTCAGTAGCTGAAGTTCTATATGCTCTCTGGGAAACTGGCAAGTCTGATGTCAAATTTATTCTAGTGGGTTCTATTCTAATTTTCCCTACATCATATTTATTTTTAGAGAAGACATGAGAATATTTTGACAAAAGGGATAAGATTGGAGGGGATAGTTGTTTAACAATCAAAGGTGGAAAAATTTCCTCTGAGGTATTAACTATGCCATCCTGATTATCCACTGTTATTTGTATTTTCTTGTATATGCAAAGACATTTGACTATTTATTTTTGTATGTTGATTTATAATATATTTTCCATTTTGTAATATTTTATTTTTATCACAATCAATAACAAGTTTATATAGACTACAATCTGGCAGTCCCAAAATGATATATGGTAAATGATTTTCAATGATGTACATCATTATTCTTTTATTAATTTGGCCAATTTGTAAATAAACGTCACATATTTGGGTAAGTTGAAAGTTGCCATGGGCTTGATTTACTCTGACAGGCCTAGTATGTTGTCTCGGTAGATTAAGTTTATTGACTATATCTGCAGATATGAGAGAAAGAGTGGATCCTGTGTCAATAACAATGTTAACATTATCAAGTAAAGTATGTGACATAGATAAATGTACCAAGTTTGAAGTATTTGGTAAAGTTGAAATGTGACCGGACACTAATAATTGTCAATAAACTGGGTCAGATGCCTCAGTTGAAGGGTTTTGTCTGTCACTAGCAGTGTTTTCACTGCCATTTGTTACTTGTGATGAAATAACCGAGTTTCCTGTGCACTGGGAAACAGAGTTATTTGTTATAGGCAAGTCACAAGTAAACTGGGGTTGTCTCCAAGGGCACAATTGAGTCCAATGGTATGCATTAGGAATACCTCGTCTGGTGCAAATTCTGCATGGAGAAGAAGGTAACCTATTTTGAAAATGTGTATTATGATTTGGTCTAAATCCTTGATACATAGAAGTGTTAGAATGAGGATTAACAAAATTATTTGGACGCGACCTCGAAAAATTATGGAAATTTGACCGAAAAAAAGAATTTTGTGGTCGAGGTATAAATGTCGATTGTCTAGGACTAAAGTTTGGTCGAGTTACCATTGTTGGTTCATTATTCACGACTGCACTTTGCTCAGAAGATTCTTGATTTTTGAAAAGTTTTGTGGCTAACGTGAGCCATTCTGTAGGTGTTTTAGGGGGTTGAACTGTCATTAATTGTTTGAACTGGGTAGGTAACCCATCTGTAAGTCCTTCTAAAATAAGCTGAGGGGAAAGACCCAATTGTCTTCCACAATTTAATTTTTCATGGAAATATTTAACCAAATCATCATTTTTCTTTAAATAATGTTGTGAAAAATCGGCAAAGTTAACTACAATGGGTTGCAAAAATTTTTCAGTAAGAACAGAGCAGAGATCATCAAAATTACGGATATTTAAACAATAATTGATATAATGTGTTAGTGCAGAACCTTTAAGGAATTTCGATATGTTTTTGACTTTCCAATCTTCATTTTTATTATGCTGTTTGCATGTGTCATTAAAATACTGTAGCCATAATTCCATCTTCATTCCATTTTCAGAGTCAAAAGGAATTATGTGGGGGTCACTTATATGGGTATTTTCCATGAGTGCATCAGTATTAGCACTACTATCTACAGTTTCTTTATTTTTATCATTAGGGTTAGACATTCTCAATCCTGATCTAAGAATCATTCAAATAAAATAAATCTTATATTTGCATAAATTTCTAAACACACAATAAAATATCTTAGATTTATATACTTTTCTAAACACAATGAAATATCTTAATTTGTTATACTGACGTCAGTTTTCGATAATTATTAATAAGAAAAATTGACAAATATTTAAACATATACAGCAGATTTTAAAAATAATAATAATAATCAAGTAATTTAAACTGGTATCAGCAAAAACACACTAAAGAAATAGTTAAAATTCAAAATTTAGGAAATTTATTATTTTAAAATAGCATTTTATATAAAAATAATTTCTTAACAACAATTTTTCACTTTTTGGTGTAAACACGCTCACTATGATTACGTTATCTGAGATTGAGGGAATTTTCATCGGCGATCTTGACCGAAACAGCCTTTGTTTTTATTTAATTTCACTCACGCGCACACTGAATCACTTTGAAGCTGTAGACAGCTAATTCGCACATACTTGGCACACAAAAAAAAACTTCTTTTCACTCAAAAATGCAATCACTACGGATGGAATAATTTTTTTCGATGAATTCTCGACGCAGAAACACTTTTTTAAAAACATTGTAAGACTGACGTAGCCGTGTAGATTGGCGCTCACTAGCACAACCCAGAATGTGGTAAGTAATATGGGCACAGGACTGGAATTTTTGAAGATTTGATAGTGACTGGGCAGTGGCAGTGTCGATTTCTCTTCTTTGTTATCGACTTCAAGATCCATGCTGAATGCAATTTTACGATTACGGCATAGAAGATTTCCATGGAAGGCGCCATTGAGATTTCCGTAGAAGCCGCCGTTGATGCACTGTCTTGTTCTATCGTTACTCCACCACTCCACATTCGTTAATTTCGATTTTAGATTTTTACATTTTTTTTCATTTTTAGATTATTTCTTTTTCGCCGTGCAGTATGATCCTGCCGACTCTTGAAATATTTTCGCTATTGTAGTCGTTGAAAATAAACATAGGCCGAGTAATTAACTAATTTCTTTTTATTATCGATAGGAGAGTGGTGGACACGTGCATCTCCGTTTAGGTTACAAGCGAGAGTGCACAGAAAAATCCTTGTATTCTCTCGGATAAGGGAATAACATATGGACATGTGATCAAAGTGAAGGGAATATTGGGTATTTTTAATAAGTTACGTAGGCGTTTCAGGGAAAAAAGTCTGGTGCCAAAGAGACGACGTCATGATTTTCTGTCGGCACGTGAAAGCAATTAAGTATTCTTTTAGTAATAAATATGCCAAAATGAGAGATTTAATATACCTCCAGCGCGGGAAAAGAACGAAAATTGAGTTTTAGAAAAGTGATTTTGGAATACATTAAGATTTTAAAAATATAATATTAGAATTTGGAATAAAATTAAGTGAGATTATTACATATATATATATATATATATATATATATATATATATTGGGTTCTAGGGGTCATGATCTGTGAAGATCTGCAGAAATTTTCCGGAAGTCGTGTCATGAGAACCATTGCAATAGGTAGAGTTCCTATAAGGAATCTACCTAAAATTAACATCTAAATTTACAGTCACGCTTTATTTATTTACAAATTAACAGTTAAATTTATTTGAATTAGAAAATTGTTAAAAAATTTAATTCATTTACAGCTAATGATAATTCATTATACTTAGCAATAACAAAATTAATGCAGTTCCAGTCAACATTACTCGTTACTGTTGCGTATATATAGGCATGAATCCACAAGCACGTATTATTAACGCTACAGCTCTTAAAAATACAATCTAGCTGCTTCATAAATTTCAATTAGAGAATGGCAATGAAACGTAAATCTATCATTTATGCGATATCTTAATAACTTAAAAACAAACTCAAGTTGCTTGTTTGTAAAATAAACACCTCACTGATGATTATCATTATTTCTGAATAATGAAACACTTAATAATTAATATATATTAGCAACATAAACTATTTTCTTAATCATTTGTTTAAAATTAAAATAAATTTGCTAGATGATCATGATAGGAATCTTTTAACACTTTTATTTAAGTTGACTTGTTTCATGTTTGCACAGATGAAATTTGATTATCGATTTTTCACTCACTTCTTAATGTGCTGCTAATTTTGCAACCTTGTACATTCTTGAAGACAATACACTAATTTAATATTTTCAGAACTTAATTATCAGTTAATCGATTGATTTAATTAAATTTCGATTCAATACTAGGGGCGCCATACGATAGTGAATTTGACAAGAATCCGATTTCAAGATACCATAATATTTATAATACTGAATTACAAATTAAAGACCGATAAGTACAAAATAATTAATAATCAAATATTTCTACGTTTCAGTACATTAATAAAATTGTACTTTTAAAAAATCAATATCTTTTTTAAAAATTTTACTTCAAACAATTAACATTACAATTCACCTTCTCGGTTTTTCACGAACAACAAGAGAAATGAGAAAAATTACCTTTGCTGTGGATTAAAATCCATGGGTTATATTGCCAGAATTCAAGTCACTTTATTCCAAATCCGTCAAGGAAACGTCACAAAACAGTTAAAATGATTTTCTTTGTTAACAACAACTCGCTGGTTGTTAGAAATTCATGATTCAAAACAACACGGCAAATGAACCCTTAAAGGCCCAGTGTTGCCTTTAAGCAACACACCCAATTTTGGACTCTAAAATTCTTGAGAATATGACTGAAGCTCTAATGTCTGTTGATAGTCCAGTCAGCGAAGGGCTTGAAAAAAACATTAAATCATATAGTTTTGAAAATTGGTACACATGTTCGTGAGGATGCTTCTGATGAACATACTAAAAGTCCCCGGTTCTTGGGGAGGGGGGGTGCGAGTTCGCGTCGCCATCTTGGATTTTATCCCTCCCGCCCGCCCTTTTAAGTTTTTTCCTAAATACCTCCTAAACTATTCAGTTTTCAAATTACAATTGATTTAACAAATTAAAGAGCGTAAAATTCCCTACAAATACATACCTTTATTTTTTCTTCCAGCTTTAATAGTTTCCTAGATAATGGGTCTCAAAGGTTGCCACCATTTTGGATTTCCTCCCCCATTTTTTAGTTTTTCTTGAATATCCCGAAAACCATTCAATATTCAAATTACATGAGATTTAACAAATTAAAGAGCATACAATTCCCTACAAATGGATGCTTTTATTTTTCTTCAAGCTTTAATAGCTTTTGCGATAATTGGTCTCAGTGAATGAAAATGTAAAAATCTTAGTTGATATCTCGAAAACTATTTAGTTTTTTCTAGCTTTAATTGTTTCCGAGATAATGGGTCTCAAAGTTTGCCGCCATATTGGATTTCATCCCCCCTTTTTTAGATTCTCTTGAGAATATCTCAAAATCTGTTTAATTGTCAAATTACATGTAATCAGCAAATTAAAGAGCGTGAAATTTCCTACAAATGCATGCTTTTACTTTTGTTTTAGCTTTAATAGTTTCCTAGATAATGGATTCCAAAATTTGCTACCATCTTGGATTTTATCCCCCTTTTCCAGTTTTTCTTAAATATCTCAAATTAATAAAACTAGGGGAAAAAAAGCATACATTTGTTGGGAATTTTAAGATCATTAATTTTTTGCATTATATGTAATTGAACAGTTTTGAGGTATTCAGGAAAAACTAAAAAAGGGGGATGAAATCCAAGATGGCGGCACCTTTGAGTCCCATTATCTGGGAAACTATTAAAGCCGGAAGAAAAATAAAAGTATGTATTAGTGGAGAATTTTATGCTCTTTAATTTGCTAAATCAATTGTAATTTGAAAACTGAATAGTTTTCCGATATATTCAAGTAAAACTAAAAAAGGGGGATGAAATCCAAGATGGCGCCACAAGCTCACCCCCAAGGACCGGGGACTTTAAGTATGTTTATCATAAGCCCCTCACGAATACGTGTACCAATTTTCAAAACTATATGATTTAACGTCTTTTTCACCCCCATTTTGGACCTTCGTTGACTGGACTATGATGCCAATAGAATACATGCTGAAAATGCTATTAAATCAATTTACAACATATAAGGTAGGGGGCCCAAATTATCGCATACTACGGTTTCTTCTTAATTTTTAGAGATATATGGTGGCCACTACCGGAGATGAAAGCTTCCCCCTTCAGAAGTTGTACGAGGAAGCCATTTGAAACTGTGTTTTTCTTTTTCTGGGAATTTTCGTGTAAAGAGAGTTAATAATCATGTTCCATTATCTTATATATAAAAATCCGAAGGTAAACAGACGTATGTATGTATGTCCTTCTATCTTCTCACGAACCACTGGATCCTGAAACTAGCCGTAAGTACGATGGAAAATAATCCAAGGAATTCATTTTGACTATTTAAATTCCGAAATTGTAATTAGTTAAAAAGATATTAATTAAAAACTTAATACTAATTGATTCCCTGTGGTGCCATCTATCAAGTCTATACAGAACTTTGGCATCCAACGTTCTTGCATTTTTTTTGTTTATTGACAACTTTGAATCCGCGGTTCTTGGAATTTTTTGTTTATTTATTTAACGAAACCTGGTTTTAATTCGTATAAAAAGGTTTTTTTCTTATTTAGCAAACTTGGTGTTTTGAAATTATAAACAACGAAAACAAAATAAAATCATTTTCTGGTAAATCATGAATATCTGTCAGTTACGTGCCGCCATATAGTGAGCAAATAAAATATAATTTTAAAGTTATTCGTTTACAACAGACAAAAATCAAGGAAAAAATAATTAGAAGCCCAAAAGAAATATAAATTTCAAAAGCTACTGGTTTTTAAGTAAAATTCAGGGATAAACAAATATGAAACAAGAAATATCAATTAAACTCAAATTGTAATCAAAATTCGTTTATTTGCAAATAAATTCAAATTTCAATTAAAATGTGAAATTTGTTTGTGATGAAGCAGGCAATTTAAAATCCCCGGTGAAGTCCCCTTCTAACATCAAACTGAAACTTTGATGATTTACTACAATGTAAGCGTGATTGGCAGAATTTCAGGTTTTACACCAAACAATGCAACTACATTCATCAAATCCAAAATATCCTATTATCCGAGATAGCACGTGCATCGCCGGGCCACGCTGCTAGTTTTTAATATAATCAGTAAAGTTCAAATGATAATGTTATATCATTTGAGGCAGTGATAGTGACTATAATTGGCTATATAATCAATTTACAACATATAGATAGCAACATGAGTGCTGATAAAAAAAATAAAAATAAATTGATGATTTTCACTTGAGGCTGCATCTTTTTAGCTTTGTTGTACGCTTAATACCATATTTTATTCTATAAGTTTGAAGAAAATTCCTTGTCCATATTATTAGTTCTTAAAAATAATCTGTGTTTGATATTATGGAATTTTATCGAGGAGACTTTTTTTTTTTCCAATTAAAACCCAGTCTTGCCGATGGATTCTAACTATTTTTTAGCCATAAACCCTACTTAAAACAAAATAAGATTTTTTTAAAAGTATTTCTCCAATGTTTTATTCAAGAAATGAAAGTCAAACATTTTAAAATCATTTTTAAAAAAACTGGGCCTTTAAGGGTTAAGAAAATAATGTTCATTTTTGGCACTTATCTGCTTTCGTTTTAAACAACCCATACCTCTCAAAAACTCGATTTAATTATGTTTTGACTAAGGGTCATCCTCAAAAGTTGTCATAACGGAATTTAAAAGCGTGATCGCGTCAAATGTCATCTTAAGAAATCGAAAAACCCTTAACTCATTAAATATTATTTAAAAATGAATAACATGAGTGTTTTTGAATTACGCAATGTTTATGACGAATGTCATAATGAAAACGAAATTTTAAGAAGTCTTTGGAAGATCCGAAATTTTGCAACGCAATTTTCTCGCAATCAAACATATGAAAAGATTTCTATCGATTGTTTCGGTAACGGTTGAGAAAAAAAAAGAGAGAAAAGACGACATTAATACAATTCTTTTTGAAAGAATTATTGCATAATACAAATGAAATCGAAAAGCAATATTTGTAAACAGTGCTACAAATATTAAAGTGCGATTTAATAAGTAAGTTCTATTGACATACTCATTCATAAAGAAACGGGAGAGTTGCAAAGGAAATTTATGCAGCCTTTTACAGAAAACGCTTTCAAACTAAAGGAGACAATACAAAACATAGAATTCAAGTTTGGATTTTCGAACAAAATACTACAGGGTGTCCGAGAATTGTGGGACACATTTCAAAAATTAATAATAATAATAATGCTACAACTACGGGGTTTTTTTTAATGACAGTGCATTTTAAAGTTTTTTCAGATAGGTAACGCGCCGTTACGGTGGTCTATGTGGCCGTAAATCACTGAAAATCTCCCATTTTTTGGAGCCATTATCTGTGAAAATATTAACGCTAGAAGAAAATAAAAACATGCATTTGTAGGTAATTTTACGCTCTTTAATTTGTTAATTCACATGTAGTGTGAAAACTGAATATTTTTCATGATATTCACGAAAAACTAAAAAAGGAAACCAGAAAACGCGCATCGGCTACTGCCGATCGGTAGCTATTGCGTACCATACATGCCAATACCTCGACGATGGCAGACGCGCGAGCACACACACGGAAACAAACTTGCGTCAAAATTTTGAATTTATGATCATTAATATATTTTATCTAATTATAAATTTCTATTTTTAAGAAAAATATCTTATCTGAACAAATAATACAAGAAATATATATATTACTATTAATTAGAATAAATAGAAATGATTATTATATAACATTTTTCAAAAACATGAAAGGTGGTAATTTTCAGATTTTTTTTCGAAAATATAATCCAAGAAACCTTTACACTTCAAAACCATAGCATTTAACAAAATACCGATTAATACTTAATATCAATAAAAGATTGAAAAAATATCTTCTAGAATTTATTAACCTTTTCCAAGATATATTATGTTATAGTGAACTGTAGAATTAATAAATTTACTATGAATGATTTCTAACACCATCACGATTTAACATCTAATAATAAAAAGTTTTAAAAAGTTAATGCCCTAAGAATAAAAAGTTTAAACACGATGCTGGGATTTAAAAAAAGTAACTGTTTTCCTAGGCACATATAAAAATTGTGCTTGATTAATAAAAAAGACTGCGTCACACGTCCTCCCGCTGGTGTGGTGCAGAAGTCTGGAGAGGAGGTGCCAGCTCAGGTACCGTTCTCGTCATCTGACAGAGGTTCAAAATTACAAGGTTCGTCCCAAAATAGCCCTCGTGTTGCTTCAAAACATGACGGTAATATAGCTAAACTATAAGGCGCATGCATCTATAAATCTACGGTCATAAGCCCACAAAGGGGCGAGTACCAAAATTTAGTACTGGAACTTTTTAAAATCACCATTAAAAATAGAATAAGATTTTAATTAAACTAATTTAAGCTAAATTACTACTTAAGTACTTTGATCTTTCAGTAACTTTACTTCCTTTCATAAATAAAAATAGCTGCTCGCAGAGATAATGCAATCAAACCCTGAAATAATTTTACATTCGAATTTCTAGTGTTTTCGCACCTGGCTGGTATATAATTGGAAAATTCAGGCACTACCACCTTATTTTGCTTTCGAATGGGAGCCCAAGCATATGTTTCGTTTCCGCTGTATCTATCACAGGAATAAAATCCTGTGATAGATACACAGCAGAGAGAATCACAGGAATAAAAAAAAACAAAGGCGGCTGCGTCGGCGGATAAGCATCAGCGTAGCGACGATAAGTAGCGCCCGGTGTGCATAATATATTTTTTGCCCCCTGCCGTCATCAGTGATACAGCAAGTGTAAACAGCGCCCGGGGTATGGTATTTTTTCGCCCTATCATCATATTTGACTTTAAAGTTTGGCATAAATGTACTAGTGTTTTGTCTCAATGGCGCCCTCTAAGCCTTGCCCCCCAAGCATCCACACCCGCCGGTTACTACGTCACTGCGGAGAAGAACTGAACATCATGGAATATAGTTAGAAATGGGACTATGGTGAATACTGTTGTTCACTCTTTGATATGTATCGTTATACAAATTTTAAAAATATAGTTGAAGCCTCGAAATTTTTACTAAAACCACATGTTACAAACATTAAACCGTTTGAGTCGCAACTTTCTTGCTTTTTATTGCGGTGTGATTTAAAACGTTTGGAAATACTTCACTAAAATTTTGAATCGATAACGCTAGTAAAATGCATTGGTAATATACAGTAAAAGAAACCTTTAATTATATAATCAATAATACTAATTGTAAACAATAATCCAGCAATTAAAAATTCTGTTGTACGTCCGAGATTCCCTAGCGCTAGTCTCGGATTCAGGACTGGAAATTCGTGTGTTGGATACCCAATTCTAAAATATATCCTCCGTTTACGAGGACCTAGAAAGCGTTAACGGGTCAGGTTTAAACTAGGGATGTTACAAATATTCGGCAACTATTCGGTATTCGGCTGAATATATTCAGGATAATTTTTTTCAAATGCGCTTTTAAATACACATTTTACAAAGAATATTGCAGAATTACATTTTAGTACATTTATTATTAAGAGATCTATCATTTACCTAATTTTAAGTTGCATATTACATACGTATTTAATAAATTTACATATAATTTATCATTGCAAAGACCGAAATTATAATGCAAGAACAATAATTTTTCAGTATTTTCAGGAGGAAGTCTGTTGCTTTTTGTTTCATACACATATAATACCAACTAAGGATGTAACGAATATTCAGTATTAGGTCGATTCGGCCCTTTTGCCGAATATTTGGTCTGGCCGAATGCTAAACAGATATTCGGCAGAATAAATTGTTTTAAATATATTTAATAAAGAATATTGCAGAATTACATTCCAGTACATTATAATAAAAATCTAACATTTATCCAATTTTAAGTGGCATAGTATATAAGTGTATTTAATGATGCTGCATATCACTTATGAAAGTCTGTTCCATATATATTACCAGCTTCAGAAAATAAACGGTGTGACGTGTTCGACAGCGTCGAACAAATGGTGGCAAGTCAGACAGCAATACTAATATGAAATCTCAGGGATTTAATGGAAATAAAATAAAATATTTACAATAGATGACTTGTACATATTTCTTGACTATTATATTATAAATAATTAACTCAGTCTCGATTAATTGGGATTAGAAAGTTCCAGTGGCGGACTGGACAGGTTGCCAGCTTGCCCGATGGCAAGTGGGCCCCTTAAACATAAGCTGATATGGGCCCCCAGGATCTGTGTATGTGAAAGAGAGAGAAAGGGAAGATTTTTTTTTTCCTAGAGAAATTCCTGCGTCTTTTCTAAAGCAAACAAAATAGCAAGTAGTTTTATGTCCTTCGCACAACTTTTTCTTTCTGTGCAAGGTCAGGACGCAAAGACCACTCATATCACCCCCGGCAAGACGGAAGAGTGACCCCTCTGAGCAGGAAGCTGCGGGCCTTGGAAATGTCTAATTAACATTCTTTTTTGTTGTTAGTGCTTTTTACAGTAGTAAAACTGACGGAGAAGCGAACAAAGAAAATAGACTACTTCGGACCCTCTGAAACTTACAAGGGGAGGGGAAATCATGTAATTTGACAAAATGGCATCCATGGGACACTCGCCTTTTCCTTGAAGGTGGGGGGCTATGGGAGTGCTTCTTTTTGTATGTTAACAAGGTTGTAAAAGCAGTAAAAGGCTCTTTCTTTCGTGGGTGTGAGGAGTGGTATTCCTGTTTTCAGTCAGCAAAGAAAGAGTAGAAAATGCAGAGGGAGACTCAGATTTTCCCTCTCTTTACATTGCTTTTCTAGTATTAAATACTGACAGCGGCGAACAGCTGAATAATTCATCTTATTAACTGTATGGATTAAATTATGCCAGTCAACTTTAAATTCACCAACTTATTTAATTTTTGGTAAGCTGAAGCCATTAATTGTTACAAAAAAACCAAGAAATAAATTAGTTAAAAAATTGAAAAACAGTGGACAGGAAATGTATTAATATTTGAACTAAATTTTGATGTAGTATGTTTCGCATCTGATGAAATTAATGACTTAGGTTTTTACATTTAGCAAATAAAAAAGGCTAAAAATCTTGAGAGTCAATGAAGTTATTTTTTTTATTGGTCAAGCATAATTCTAATTTAAATTACAATTATTACACTTTATTAAGCTAATTATAGAGTGAATATTTAACCTAATTAAACACAATCTCCAGGAAAAACTTTCTTTATGTAACAGGAAAGATGAGTTTTAAGATCATTGCTAGAAATTAAATCTATCATAATAATATTGTAAATATGTCTAAAAAGTAAATTTATTTGAAGTAATGAGGAAAGAAAAAATTGGGCTAAAAAACTGATGAAATGGAATGCAATTTTTGCTTTAAAAAAGTTTTTATATCGTAAGATGAAAATATAATTATATATCATGCTTTTTCTTTATCAGGAGAAAAATATAAGATTTATTGATTTGAAGCAATGAAAGTTGATTGACTTTCATTACAACATTTCAAAGTATTGTTAAATAATTATGCTTAAAAATATTTTTAAAAAATTGCAAAATTAAGGAGAAAATCTCACAGCAACTAAACTGGCATAATATTGAAAGATAAAAATTTTGAAATTTAATAATGTGTAAAAATTATGTTTATATGATAATATTTTTTTGAGTTATAGTTGAAAAAATTCCCAATTCTTGCTTAATTTTTAATTAATTAAAATTTAAAAACTTTCTGAGATGCATATTCCTACGCTCTTATAGTATGTTTGTACCAAATTTGGTGGCTTTAGATTCAACGAACTGTAGAACATCAACAGACAGACAACAGCCTACACATACATTCTCTTTTATTATTTATTGACAATTTGCATACAAAAGCATGATCAAAAGCAAAACATAGAAATAAGACTATGGTACTCCGTGTTAGATTTTATTGCTTAAAAAATAAAATGCATCTATAACTTATAATTTTCTTGTTTTCAACTGTCTTGTTTGAAATTGATTTAGTACAAAAGTTCAGTTCTTTACATGTAAAGAGGAATTGTTCGTCTTTTATAAAAATCTGCAGTTTTTGTCCAAACTTGATGAAATTTTTCGCATGTGCTCTTTAAAACAAAAGGAGAATCACTGTCAACTTTTCAAAGTCCTGTAGTTAATTAAAATGCCAGTTATTAAAAATTGAACAAGATTTTGTTGTTTTCCCCGTGAAATCTTTCAAAACTCATTTCAGAAGAATGATTTTTTGATTATTTTAGAAATTCAAAAAATTATTTTTGTAATGATATAAATTTAATGACAAATTACGAAAATATTATTACTACAAATCACTAAACTAATAATCATTAAAAGAATTTCCCTCCCTCACTCTTACAAAAAAATACTCTACTAATGGACAACATTTCTCCTTCACGCTTTGTCGCTAAAACCGTATAAGAAAAATTTAACCTAAAGAATTTAAAATTAAATATTTTTCATAATATTTTCGTTATTTTACTCGGGAAATTGATTTTAACCCTGTAGGTGAGAAGTTTATTGGTATTAGACTTGGTGGCAACTTTGAATTCTTGGTGTGTATCTAAAAATAATATGCTATGCTGTTATCAATTCCTTGCTTTAGTTTGAACTCATTTAATCCAGCTTTGTAGAGCGAACTATTAGAATTTAATTTTAGTGTAGGATGGACCTTGAAGAACAAAGTCAAAATAAAAATCATCACTGGGAGTTTGTCTTCCATCCCTACATTAAAAGGTACTAAAATCAAATACAAATTTGTAGGATGTCCAAAATTAAATTTCTGAATTCAAAGTCTTGTCAGTCTCATCTGAGTCAAAATATATTGGAAAACCAGACAATGATCTCGTCGCAGAGAAAAAGTGCTCCTTCTCTGTGGAGCTTGCAAACCGTTTTGCTAAGATCGCCACCGAATATGATTAAATATAATCCATACACTTATTCTTTTATCAAAGGGATTTGTAAACAACGTGTGTGAGGGATTATAATCCCAATGCTAAGAATAACCGCTTAATAACTAATAAATACTAATTATCCATGAGTCTTTCTCTTCATTAGAATTTAGTTGGAACAATTTCATTAGTTAGATTTAGTTCAGTTGAGAGTTCCGATTATGGTTAAGTTGGGTTTCTATATTGTGCCGACCATTATGCTTGTTTTTACCTTTCTTGTTCTTAATAGCCCTGCATCGATTGAAAATATATTAAAAGAACTTTATCTGTAAGGAGTGAAATCCATTTTTGAGATATCAAAGCATATTTGTAATAATATTAGTATTCTTAATGAATGATCTAATGTTATTAGTGAATTCTGTTCTTCAAAGCTAAAGATAAAGAACAGATTTAGAAGTTCATTTTCTGAAGAGAACTTGGAATTCTCTGTATATTGCTATCTTTTGGAAAGGAATTGTTAGATGATTTGGATGCAGAAGTAATTATTGACATACCATCTAGTAAACTCAACAGCTGACTAGATATCTAGTAAACTCAAACGCTTACTGAGTTCTGTACTTTTGAGTTGTTAATCTTTTAAAGTAAGAAGTATTCTTTAAATTTGTTGAACTTGGTACATGCTTAGCTCTATAATTTCGGTTTGGTTTAAAAATTCTAAAAATAACAGTACAGTTCCAAAATTACAGTAAGCTATACACCCTCCAAAAATTATTTAAAATTCAATCATAAATTTGTTTTTGTATTCGGTAATTCTTACTTTCAATAATATGTAATAATACATGTATACTTTAATTAGTAATTTGACTAGCGAAGCGAGGTCCTGTTTTCACTGGACCATTCGAGCGAAAACAGTTTGTTTGTTAGTAATTTACTGACTTGTCTAATATAATCTGTTTGTCTGTAATTTGTTTTGTCACGATCGAACGCGTTGTTCGATTTCCTTTGAATATGACATGAATGCTCTTTGATGTCGGCGAAAACGACTGCATGTGTTTTTTATTTTTTTTATTCCGTTTCAAGATGGTGGACGCTTAAATGGTTGCGTTTCATGTAATGTTGTGTTTTTCCAACGATTGTAGCCAAACGAAACTCCGTTCATAATGCATCCAAAGATATCTCTAATAATAACAAATTACATTTAATTACGATTTTGTTAATATTGATAAAAGCAGACATTTAATTGTACTTTAATTAATAATGATAAAAGCAGGCTTGCGCAAATAATTTGAATTTGGAAAATAAATGGCTTAACTTTTAAAGACTGAAATGAAGAGCAGATTTTTTGGGGGGGTTGGGAAGGGCGAGGTCTACTGTTCACAGAACTACTAGTATATATAAGAGTTTTTTAGATGATAACAATATGTAATAAGTTATATAGTATATCATGGCCATTTATTGTTTTTAATTGATTATATTTATAATAAATAAAATTTAAAAAATTATATAGAGAAAAAACATTTTTGATATGAGTGGGCCCCCATTGACTGCTGGCAACCGCTATTTTCAGACCCAGTCCGCCACTGGAAAGTTCTATTAGTCTTCAGAGAATCTGGTTCTAGAACGGTAAGAGACTTGAATTTATCCGCTGCCCGGAGTTGTAGACGGAAATCAGTTCTACCTCGAGAACGACTTAACAAGATGAAGACGAGAGTTCAATATAAGTCTCTAGACTTCCGAATAGCACGACTTCGGTGCGATAATTTATGATCTACGATCACTTTAGTGAAGATTAATTCGTTTTTTCTTCAGGAGAGCGAGGCTCTATTCCGAGAAATAGTTCCCTAGAAGTACAACGGTATTTCTCAAAACCTTGCGTGATTTTGCTATCACGACTTCGCAAAACAGAGCTAATGCTCTAACAGATGAGATTCAATCTCATCCAAAATTATCGTCTTCACTCTCGGATCAAGAATCTCGAAAAGTAAGTCTTTCTCCACAGTTTTCGTTCCCTCGAGATGTCTCTCTTCTGTTACGTCCCCCCCCCCCCCGATTTTCCGTCGATAGGTTGAGGAGGGTAAGGAGATCCGTATGATGGCTTGTCATTCGCTCTCGCCTGAGGAGACCTCAAGTCCATGACCTGCCCCTTTTTGGATCAGCTGATCCGATACTATCAATCTGGTGATTTTTCAATCTCCAACCTAGGGCGTGACCACCCGACAGTTTTATAGTATGGTTTTAGCATTTTGTCGCCTCTTTGACGCCATCCAATTGTACGAATCTGTATCTCACAAGGAAGCTGCATAGTTCAAGTGGGGGGTCTTAGACCCCACGCAGACCGACCACACGGGTGCTTTTAGTAGCGTCTTTCTCTGGGAAATTATATGATTTTCTGAATTCTCACAACGGTCATTATATAATGCTTTCAAGTGTTGAAAGACATTTTCTTGCTAAATTTGAGAACCTTGGAAATTTTTCCGCATTTTTTCCCCCACCAATTAAGTGGACATTCCATCCTACCTATTAGAAGTTCTTTAACAATAGGGGGATTTATCCATTCAGTTTCTTCAGTATTTGCCATTGTCGTGTTCTGCAAACATGAGTCTTTAATTTCTTTGAAGCAATCCCAAAATGACGAAGGTTTCTCATTTCTTATTATTGTAATAAAAGGTATTTAAAATATTACAAATACATACAAAGGCATTAACATTTTTTTAAGATACAAATAATAAGAACTAATTTTATTTAATCGTAAATTTTTTTCATTAAAATTTGAAAAATATTTAATTTACAATCAAAACTGAAATGTTTTTAAAAATTTGGCATTCGGCCAAATCACTATTCGTTACATCCCTAGTTCAAACGTCATTCTGCTGGTGTGGTGTAGACATTAGGTGAGGGGCTGCCAGTTCAGACGTCGTCCTTGTCATCTGAGAATGATTCAGAGCACTGAAGTCCATTCCAAAATAGCCCTCGTGTAGCTTCAAAACGGGACTTTAGTTTAAAAATCTTCTGTGTGCGCCCAGAAGCCAATCCTGTATTTCCCAAACCTAGTACATGTGAGAATTAAAAAAATTAATTCTTTAAAAAAAAGCTTTGAATTATTAATCTTTAAAGATTCCAGATTCAAGGAAAATCTTTATTTTTTTTTTCAACTAAGTCACGGAAATGGAAGAGAACGTTAAAAGGTTCATGATGTTTGTGATTTGTAAAACCTTTCACTTCCTGCCAAACATTTAGAAATATCATTTTAATAAGACTTAACTAATTTAAGTAATGTGGAACTGCAACCTAAAATAAGGGTGTCAAATTTCTGTAAAGGGGTGCAATTTTTGTATTTGCCCTAGGCACAATTTTCCAAAGGTTCACACTTCGGGAGAGCCGTCAAAAAGTTCACAATCTTAATCTGCCCCTGTCTATGGTAATTAAACTCTAGTGAACCTACAAAATGCTTTGGTCCATACTAATCGTGATTTTTTTTTTTTCGGAGGGGAGCGCTTCTCAGTGAGCTGTTGTAGACGATTCATCAGATAAGGTCCGGAAGTGTACGTACGCATCTGCCACGGTACCCAAATGCCAAACATGTTATTTTAAATAACATGCTTTAGCTTTATCAATTAAATTACCCCTCCTGAGAGCCACCTCTAGTACCAGGATGAGAAGACGTTTGGGTAATATATTAACACTAGCAGTACCCGCATGGCGTTGCCCATGGAATTATGAATTCACCAAAATTTTTTAAAAAAGCCCTCAATGGCATAAAATAAGTTTTTGAAAATACAAATAATACCAAAACAAACAATACAAAAATATAGATATTATTGATTTTGTCAGCTTATTTTTCTTCGCGACAATGACATTAACTTAAGATACGATTTCTTTATAAAAAAAAAGGACAATGAAATTATAAAGTTTGCTGCAAACGATGCTATTGGAATTCAAATTGAGTAAAAACAACCACCTGGTTCGCTCGTTAAAATGGAGTTAGAATTCAGTAAAAGTTGACCGAATAAAATCTTTGGATCCTGTTTAAAATAGTTAATTGGTGACATTATATACTTTGAATTAAAGCCATTCAACGAAATGATTTCAAATTGAAGTTGCAGTACCAAATAAACCAATATTTTCGAGAGAAAAAAATTAGGATTTGAAGGATTGATTCCTATAAACCAGATACTAAAGAATGAAAACTGAATGAAATTTTAAAGGATTTCAAATGGACCAATACGCCTCAAAAGATACAAATATAATTTCTATGGTATTTAAATATATGCAAAATAGATCAGAGAAGAAAAAAAAAGAGAGAGAAATGAAATCTGCCACATTATGTAAATAGCACCTTGAAGTCATATTTCATTTTTTCCCAGTCTTCTGTAACTAAAGATATCAGCCTTTATGCTCGAATATCAAAATATAAAACAAACAAATTAAAATGATAATCCATCGAACGCGACCGACTCACAGTGGGGTATTTGCATCAAAAAAGTGGACAAAATGTGAAATTTTTGAAAATAGTTTCAAGATGATCAAATATACTAAAATATGTAGTTAAATAATTGTAATATCCTACTTTAAGTCCGTTTTTTGCATTTTCGCACCCAGTAAGTTAATGCAGTTGTTAGAAGTTAAAATTAGTGTTTGTGAATATTTCAATGGTCGTAGCCTTTTCAAAAGAGTCCTTTTTCAAGAGTACTTTTCATTTCGGTTCTTTGTTTTGGATCTTATTCATGGAAAGACTAGCACATAAAATGTATACATTTTTGCCAAAATTTTGTGTAAATGTAGAACAATTAAAACAAGCAAGAATTTTTTTTTCAACTTTTAAATAATTTTTAGAAACATTAAGGATTTAGTTGTACTTCAAAGCCTTTCCAAGCTAAAATTTTTAAACCAAAAGAAAGCATAAATCTCTAAGAAAGAAGATCAAAAGGTATTTGCCGATTGGTTCCCGCGGATGGACTTGTGGTTGCACTTTTTGTTTATGGTGGTTGAAAATAATGAAACAGTGTTCTATACTATTTCAGTTTGTTTAAAGTATATTTTCATAAAACTCGACAAAAATTTGTCAAGAAAGTTGCTGTGATCTGCATTCTTCCCTGTAAGCCCTCAGATGTTGAAGACAACACCTGAGAAGACACTCTCATCTCCAAACTTCCGTACCACACCAGCTTAAGAATGTGAAAAATACTTATAATAAAAGTATTTTAAAAATGGAAATGTAGTACAATCAGATGAAGGTCGATGACGCTCTTGTTGCCAAATAAACAAAATTCCCGCCATACAAAACTTAATCGAACTCGCAGATGTTTTTATGAAGAATACCTGCGGGAATGCGAACATCATTTTTTTAGAAATCGAGGTCGCTAATGGAGGAACCTTATGATGCAGCTTGATATTTATTACTTCGAATAACAGAATTGGTCGCTTGTGGGGCTAATCATTTGGAATGAATTATTTCGTCTTATTATTTATTTTATTAATATTTTTTAAAACTTTGAAAAAGAGTTTGGAACATTGAAATAATATTTATTTTGAATATGCGCATTTTGAATTGTGAATAAGTATGTGGAGGATAGTATATGTAAATTCTTAATGTAGAAATTTACGTGCTTGTCTGCAGTAACAAATCTAAATTATTTGGAAAAGTTTAAAATAACACTAACCTACCATGATAACAAGCAAATAGCGTTACAAGATATTTTGAAACTTTTTAAAGCGTGACGCAGTTCCTTTAGCATCAATTATGAAAGTTTTGAAAGAAAGTATCTATTAGTCTCAAGAAAGGATGTACCCCAAAAAAATTCGACACGAGATTGATATACCTCGAAGGAAAGTTTTTTAATATATTAAATTACTCTGAATGGTAACGAAGCAGATTTAAACATAAGCTCTCGTATTTTAAGGCTCAGCTTAATACAAAGTGGATAGCGGCACATAAAGAAGTTATTTTAGAGAGCAACAAGGAATGGCTTGAGGGATCTATTACTTTCATTTCGCCTGAAAATTCAGAATTTATGTCTTCTGGTCGTCCACCGAAGCCATTTCAAGAAGCATATGCTCACACTAAAAAGCGAAGGACACAGAAGTTAAGAACAGAAGTTCCAACCTAACAACTGACTTTTGCAGCTCAACTGAACTTGAGAGCAAAAAAAAACATACACAATACTTCCAAAATGTGCAACAAAATACAAAAAAGCGTTTCATGTTTCACAAAATAAAACAGAAAAGCTAGCTCCTGCTCAATTTTTGTGGAATCTGACTTAACAAGAAATCAATACGACATAGTACGATCAGGTGCTAAAACAACACATCCCTGCTAATCTTTAATACAAAAAGCCCAAAAAGAATGTTATTCCAGCAAACACAAACTTCTATTGAAAAATCGCCAAGATCTTGCTTGACCACACAACTATACGAATTGCTGAACATTTGAAGGATGCGATATTATTAATAAACAGTTATTGACATCCGACCTCTTTTTGTCTTTTAGACAAATGAGAAAAAAAGTACTATAAACCTTTTTCTAAAAAACCCTAGAGATACTTTTACCCGGACAAGTAGCGATAAGTGAAGATTCTGAAGAAGAAATTAGTAAAGAAGAAGATGCCATCAGTGAAGAAGAAAATCTCAGGAATAATCTCATGGAAATAATGGAATAATCTCATGGACTTAAAATGGCGATACTTATAAATAGCATTGTTTCGCAACACTGATTAAAATAATTAATTTTAATGTGTTTAACTGATATTTACAATCTTTTTTTATGGCTTCTTCATTAGCAAACTTCATTAGAACGGAAATCATTTGCTCTTTCCGATGGTGTATCTATTTTTTTCGTACAATTATTAGAAACCATGCTGTTGAGAAATTAGTGCGAAAAATCACCCAAAACAACACAAAATATTACATAAAAAATTTCTAGATAAAATTTTAAAATTTGGGCTTCGAGGTGCATTGAGTCACCATTACGACTACCTGTGTGGCAAATGTCATGGCTGTAAGTGCGATAGATTCGTCTGGACATCGCACACACAAACATTGCCTTTTACAAGTATAGATGAGAGAATGCTTAATGATTGTTTTCACGAAATAGGGTCGTACTTATACAGCCCAAGGCTAGAGGGGCCTTTTAATAGGAGATACAAAACCTGTATTTGCGATGCATGGAAGCTGGTCATTATAAAATGACTATGTTCCAGGGTGCATGATCTATTAAGATAGCAATCAAATCAAATTTCCTTTCATAGCAGTGTTTTAAATGACAAGAGGAAAGAAAAAATAACCACTATTGCGAATGTTCTAGGACAAATACAGTTTCTTTGGAGTGAAAACTTGTAATACAGGGTCTCCATAACTTATTCACTGGTTTAAAAAAGTTCATATACAGGGTGTCCAACAAAGGACTCCCTCATTTTAAAATTAAATAACTCGGCAACGGAGATCGATA